>JADRCH010000252.1:1549205-1654920 GCA_019843965.1 Rhynchomys soricoides | reverse complement strand
GCAGAGGCAGAGGCAGAGGCAGAGGCAGAGGCAGAGGCAGAGGCAGATAGATTTCTGAGTTCAAGCTCAGCCTAGTTTACAGAGTGAGTTCCAGGACAGCCAAAGCTACACAAAGAAACCCTGTCTTGAAAAGCAAACAAACAAATAAACAAACATCAAAAAAAAATATTCAGTTACCATTTCAAACAACCCTATTGACTCATTCTTTTTGAGTCATCTTTAATGATCTCATAGACATTTGCCTGAACTTTATGGAAATACTTAAGTTTCTTTAAATTTTATCCTAGTTTGCTTTTCTATTTTTTGTGGCAAAAACTTAAATGGGCAGCAGATAAAACATCTACTTTGAGTGTGCTATCTGTTTACTTAATACATTGATAACACAGCATACATGCAAAAATATGTCAATCTCTTAGTGAAAACAGCAACATTTATTATTGTTTTGTCTGGCTTTTAGAGCCATAGATACAGTCATCTCCTAGAGTGAAGCAAAGAGTAAGCTTAGAATGGTAGATGATGGCTCTTTTCCAGTAAAAATTCATTAAAAGATGATTTTTATTACCCTCAATTTGTTTCTGTTGTGGTCTTATTCTCTGTAAGATGTTCAAGCTTGCAGACAAGACAGAATATTTGAGTGAGAGAGCCCTATAGGAAAATATCATATGTACATCAGTCAAATACATATTATTTAAAACCAATCACTTAAAAGCAAGTACCATCTTCAATGACATGCTTTTATTAAGTTGGGCTCAATGTGAACATTTGAAATATAATAAGGTTTAAAGCCACACTTTACTTATTTTTATTTATTACCTTTTTATCAGTTACTAGGGATTGACTTCAGGGTCTTGCAAATGCTGATCGACTACTGACTTATGAATTATATCGATAGCACCTTTAGTTAGCTTATTTGTAATAATGTGTTCATTTTTCATTGTTGTTAAGAGATGCAGCATAGATGACTTTGGAGGAGAGGTGAAGAAATGAGCTGGGGAGTCAGTGTTCTTTAATCGCCTCCCTGCCAGAATTCTTGCTCCAATGACATTTGGGAATATGATAAATTTCTCTCTGCATTGAAAATGCTCTGGCAGTCTGGCTGACGTCCAGAATGGAGACACTGGGCCATGCCTTGTGACTGCAGCATCAGTCTGAGTAAGGAGACCTGTATCCATTGCATTCAAAAGTAATTGGAAAACAGAGCTACTCAAATGGCTTTTGTTCCTAAAATTAACCAATTGAACAGAGGTAATACCGAAACTTCCATATCAGTAGACATTAATCAAGATTTAAGTCCTATGCCAGTGTTCAATATCTAGTAAATGATAGTAATTGTCAGCAAAGGATAATGCTTTAAAGGTTTTTGGAAAATCTGGAAAAATGTGACCAATCATATGGTGACTGATCAGTTATAAGAACCATGGCAATCATCAGACAGAAAATAAACTTATTCTACTTCAAAATTTGAGTTTCAAATCCAAATTTTAAAATTATTTTATTGATAAATACTCAAATATCCCATCTAGGCATAAAATGTAAAACCCAACAGAAGAACATTTAATACTGAAAACCACTCAAGTGCAGAGGAATGAACGAGATCAGGTACACTGTATCTCAAAAGTTTATGAACTATATTTTTTCATACAGGGAATTAAATTTGAAAAAGGTAGCAAATAATGGCAAAAGTTGAAGAAAGCTGTGAAAAATTGCCATATGCTTTCAATTTCATCTCACTTTCCATTCTTGGTCTTAAAGGTGATTTATCCATGTATAGAAACAGTGTCTCAGACTCCAATATACTGAGGCTGGGTTGAGCTTCAGGGCCGATATCCCATGCTCTTATCACCAGAAGTATGAAAAAACATGTTTGACCAAATTAAGGATATATTTAAGATTAAAATTAAATTCTGTTCTATGACAATCATAGGACAGAATAGAAAGTTATTCTGTTCTTTAATTTAGACTTCACATCCAATTTTAAAAATACTTGGCACCAAAAGTGGCCTTACATGTGAAAGTGTACATGTATTATTTTAACATCAGTAGGTTATAACATATACTACTTAAAAAATCAAAATGTTGAACCGAGTTCACATGGTAAAAGATACCTTATCTTTCTTATATTTTGATAGGGACACATCACTTATTTGATCATTGTGGTGGTCTGATTAAAATAGCCCCCATAGGCTCATAGAGAGTGGTACTATTAGGTGTGTCACTAGGGGGTGGGCTTTGAGGTCTAGGAAGCTGAAACTTGGCCAAGGTGGCCAGCCTCTTTTTGTTGCCTGCTGATCTAGATCTTCAGCACAATGTCGGACTGTAAGATGCCATGCTTCCCACCATCATGATAAATGGACTAAAACTCTGAAACTGTAAGCTAGCCTCAGTTAACTGTTTTCCTTTGTAAAAGTCACTGTGATTATATTGGCTTTTAACAATAAAACCCTAAGACACTCATACTACTTTCTTTGTTTCTGCTGTAGCCATGCAAAAAGAACCCAGACAGAAGGGCTCACAATTTGCAAGAACAAAACAGATGTGCTGAATGGCATTGCTTGACATTGGCTTTGAGTCGTTATTTATCAGTGGAGAACACGAGGTGCAGCAAGGTATGGTAAACATTGATGGCTCTCTGGGGGAAATGTAGCTGTTACTGATGTTGAGAGGAACAGTGGAGACTCAGAAAGGACAAAGATACCACAGCAACAATGCAAACTGAAATAGGGACTGGCAAGAGTGCAGGCTAAGTGAGCAGCTGGTACCTGTAGGTGTGTACATATACATCTGTCATCATTGCACCCCATTAAGGAAATTGCTTCATTTGCATGAATGAAATCCGTTTATAAAATAGTTCTCTAATTCGGAACACTTCATAAGAGAATGCAAAGCTCTTCGAATGAATCTTACCAGTTGCCTTCTCTTTCCAAATATCAAATGCCACTGTGATGCGTCAATGATGGCATACAATTATATCGAAGCCTCCAGGCACAATGAAAGTGCTGAACAGTTTAATCAAGTCGACAGTATTAGAGCATATTTCTCTGCAATGTCTCCCTTTACAATCACTTTTGCTTGCACAGATCCTACTGTGGTGTTTAGCTGACTTTTCTCCATCTCTGAAAGGCTCAGTGATTTTCCTTGAATGATCTTATTTAGGTCGACACTCTTGAGTGTCTGATTCTCCTTTTCAGAGGATGTTGTCAAGCTTGTCTATAAAAGAGAGCCTATTGTGACGTTCTTTGGAAAATTTATTTTACCTTAACTTTATTCTCTTTAGTCTGGTGATCTTCTGATTCTCTTATCTCAGAGAAAGAATACTTAGGAGCACGGGAAAAACAAAACAAAACAAAAAATAAAGCAATGGTTATGCTTCGCTAACCATCATTTTTGTACAAGTGACAGATGTGTGAAATTCTTCCTATTAACAAACAACCATTTTTGAATGTTTAAAAGACATTTGTGATTTATGTAGTAGTTCAAAATACTTCTGACATTCTCTATAAATGGCTAACAATTTAATGAAGATGTGTATAATTGGAAGCTGGAATCTTGGGTCATTATTGTCTTAATTAGTTTATTATTGCTGTTATAAAACACCATGAGCAAAAGAGAGTTGAGGAGGAAAGGGTTTGGTTTACGTTTCTAAATCACTGTTCATCATTGAAGGAGGTCAGAACAGGAACTCAAGCAGGATGGGAATCTGAAGGCAGGAGCTGATGCAGATGCCATGGAGGTGAACTGCTGGCTTGCTTTTCAGCCTGCTTTCTTATAGAACCCAGGACCACCAGCCCAGCGGTTGGGCTCTTGCTTATCAATCACTAGTTAAGATAATGCTTTACAGCTGGATCTTATGGAGGCATTTTCTGAATTTAGGTCCCCCCTTTTCAGATGACTGTAGCTTTCATCAAGTTGATATACTACTGGCTAGCCCAGCCATGCACTGTGAAGTAGCTAATCTAATTTGAACATTACTCAGCATTTGGTTAGACTTCGCTGTGGATACCATTGCAAGTTTCTGGTACCTAACTGTGCTTGGATGATTATTTGTTTTTCCTACCACATATTATGGTAGTAAAATTACAAAATGCACACAGAAAGGAAAATTTTAAGGAAAAATTATTTTTGAAAGTATGTATTCTGAAATGATACCCCATGCAAATTTTAGGAAATAGGCACGTAGGCTGTAATTGAATAGTCTCAAAATCAAGTATAACAAGAAATAATTGCTGCATAAGGGCACTGCTTATCATGAGAAAGGTTGAGCAACAAACAGAAGCTTTTGTCCCTAATGTTTACAGGGGGTAAAAAAAATGCAGGAACTCCAAAGACAAATAGAAAGAAAAATTAATTAGCAGTTACCAAAGAGTGATGTGGATATTATTTATGCTCACTGTTCTTTGTTTCATAATGACACATTGTATTATAAAGTAAGTAATCGAATATCCAACTGCCTTTAGTAATTGCCACCTTGAAAATTTCTATGCAATGTTGCTAGGTTAGCTACCTCTGGGTCATAGTAATCTTAGCCGTGCATAATGGTTTATTATTATTATTTCTTACTCCAGTCTTCAAATGATTAAAGCAGTGCAATAAAGAGACTACGTACTTCATTTTGCCTGGGGCCATAAATGATATGTCAGCTTCATGAGAATTGTAGTTTAGTCTCTCAAGGTTTTATCTGTTTCAAAATTATATAAAACAATAGAAATAAAAGTTAAATCAGTTAAAGTCTTTACTTTCACCCACATGCTAACTCTTGGCTAAGTCCTCTGTGAAATCTGAGACTTTTATAGTAATCATTTCCTTTCTCCTTCACACCTTCGAGGCTTCCTTAAAAGGTGGGATTTTCTTTTACAACTAACTGGATTGTCAAGCTGTTTTTTCCTGTATCATCTTGATGTCCACACTCTTTTCTGCTTCTTCTGCAGATATGGTTTAATCCATGTCTTTCTTGCTAATGTAATAATGACACATCTTATATTTGTTGTTTGTTTTCCTATTACCTTTATTCATACCCTACTGTCCAAGATTCTGGTAATAAGCTCTTGGCAGCTTCAGAGTATGAACTGATTCCTGTCAACCTCCTTTGAGATGCTTCTTCTGAAATTTTTGTTTGTTTGTTTTCTCTTTAAAGTCTGAGCGTACACATACTCCCTTACCCCCAACCCAATAACATTGGGTTAGGATCATATTGCCTACTTGTCTAAAGCCCAAATGTTATTTCAAGAGTTGACCAACAAAAATGTGTGTGAATCAAACCTCTTTTCCATTAGAGCCATCTAGATCTAGGTCCATTCTAGCACCATCATTCATTACGAATGCGAATAGAACTCTGTCTTGGTCCACAGCCTCAGTCTCTAGTTCCACTTTTTATATTCTCTGAAGCTCTGTATTCATTGATCTTCATTATTTAAGTAAAGCACAAAAGACTTCCTATGGAACATGATGGAACTAGTTGCTCTCTGTGTGGTTTTAAGTTGTTTTAAATGACAGAACCTTGTTTTAGTTGTATTCTAAGTACTGACCAATATGCTTGTATAGATTAATAGTTTATCTTTATGGGACTGAAATTAGAAGCAAAGTCATGACCTAATAAAATGTCACTAAAAGATTTGTAGTGCTGTCATCCAGGTCTGCAGGCAAGTAGTTGTGTTGATTCATTTTGTATAAAAGCAATCTAGTGCTTCTTATTCCAATATATATAATCCTCCTCCACTTAAAATAGAGGAGATTGACCTGTGACCTGAATATCTGTGTGTTCATTGTCATCACAGGTATTGTACCACTGACAATAATACTGCTCTCCAATGTAGTAGATAAAAACAATACTGTCAGTATTGACCACTGACAATGTAGTTCCAATGTAGTAGATAAAAACAAGTCAGTGGAGACAATTTATTTGATATTTTTATGTCTGTTAAACTACTCTAATTTTTCTTATGGATATGCCTGCTAGTACTTACATATATTCAAACTGCTTCTTTTTATACATGTTAGGTCAGGTTGCTTATTTCCTCCGCATACAGTAAGACCTCTTCGAAACCTCAGCAAGGAATTCCATAATGTCATAGAATGTGTTATGCACACAATTGACTTTTAACACTGTGTTTTCCTTTTTAGTGGCATTTGTGTTTGTTAGACAGCTGTTTGTATGTAACAGTCCATGTTACAGCTAACTTCTGTGATTGATATGAGTGTGGTAAATCACTCAGGAGTTCATGAATGTGTCTGAGAATAAGCACATAGGAGGTAGTTCAGGCAAAATTAAAATCTGATCCCATACTGTCTCTTAATATTCATGCTGTTTGGAGTCATTACTGTTTGAATAAAAAAAAGAGCCTGTGATTCTACCCAGTGATTGGCTCTGTATGTTTGTGACTACATTGGGTGGGAGCCTAGATCACTGGACTTACTCTCTTTTAGTTTGAGAGATCATGTTTCATGAGTCCTCCGTTTTTTAGGGAGTGTATTCTGCTGGTGAAATCAGGGCTTGGAAGCAAGTTCTTCCCCAGTTGTGCCTTCTGATGAGGTAGGTCACAGGCCCAGTGAAAGACTGACTTGCAGCCTTGTGAACATTAATGCCTGACCTCCTGACCCTCACAAACTGAGATAGTGAATGTGGGTTCTTTCATCCCTTGACTTTCTAGGGACTTGTTATACAGAACTGGAAAATGAGCACAGCTTCTGTTTGGTTTTATCTTTGAAAGCTTAATGATTGATATCTAGCTGGATACTGAACTTATCTGTTTCAAGTGTATACAAGTGAATGTAACATTTTTTAAGTCTTAAAACCATATCTGAGTGGATACAGCTGTGTTTTATTTGACTGCCAGTGGGTACAGTAAGCAATTAATTTTTCTGTCTTTTGCTCCTTTTAGCCTCTATAAACCTTTCATTTTCTGAACAGACTTAGCATAACTGAATGCCTCAGTGAGTCTCTTCTATATTAGCTATTTTATTTACTTTATGCTCCCTGCAGTGTTTTTTAAAAAATGTTTTTCAACATCTGCTAAACATATTCATAATACTTTTCTCCCTCTTATTTACGCACACACACATTCCCTCAAGTTCATTAAACTCCAGCTCAGGGGAGCTCTTGTTTCTCTAGCACTCTGGCTTAAGATGGTGCTTGCCTGGTGACTGAGAAAGAAGCAACTACAGCCATTCAGGCTGCTGGCCACAGACAGCCTTCATAACACCCTTATTTCTTTAAATGTCCCAAATGGAATATCATGTTTTATGTTCAAATCACGTTTGAAGATGCCATGCTGTTTTTGGAGAGGTGAGAGAATGGCCGTTCTTAAAGAACCAGGAGGCTGGGACTACAGTTCTGAAGGCTGAATGACCATCCGAGGGCTGAGGACCAAGGGTGTATGAGGAGGAGATGGATGTCTCCACTCAAACCTCAGATAGAGAGGAAGTTTATCCTTCCTCTACCTCTGTGTTCAATCCCTGCCCTCAACAGATCAAAAGTGTCTGAAAAGGGTTAGCCATTTTCTAACTATCTGGATGTGAAAGATTTTCATTGTACATAACAACAATGTATCACAACTGATTAAATGAAGAAGCAGCTTAGAGAATTCATCTGTCCTCTCTTGAACCAGACATTGAACAAAAATTTTCAAAAACAAATATGAACAGCTACTAATAGATGATTTATGCTTTAGAGAGTACAGTTTCTTTTAAAAACAAAACAGTGACTATGAAAAGACATTATTATTGATATTTTAAAATTTGTAGTGGATTAATAAATACATTGAAACATTTCCCATTGTAATTTGAATACATTGAATCTTGTTGCTTGTAATTCAAAGAAGCAAATGCTATTTGTATATGTCACAAATATGAGTATGTGTGTGTTATGTGTGCACTGTGTGTGATGAACATGTACATGCCAATTTGAGTGGGTATGTATACTCATGTATGCAAGCCCACTCGAAGGCTAGAGAATTACATTAGGTGTTGTTACTCAGACATCTTTCACCCTTTTGTTCTGAGCTAAAATTTTCCATTGGCCTGGAGCTCACAGAGTAAATACTCTGAACTGACTAGCCTGTGAGTATCAGGCATTGTCCAGCTGCCATCTCTTCAATGGCACTAGCCACTGCAACCCAGCTTTTAATCTATCATAGGTTCTGGAGGTAGAACAGAGGTTGTCATGTTTGCATGGTAAACACTTTACTGACCAAGTTCTCTCCCCACATCCTTGCTGGCCTTGAATATCATTAAAGGGTGTTGATACCAGGAAGTTTGAGAAGAGATGTGGAACTATGTCAAATAGAGAACCTAAAAAGATACCTTGAAGCCTAAGACAGTGGAATTTCCACTGCATTCCGTGTCTGATGAAGCACCAGGTTGCTGATGAGCCTGTGAACAGGCTTACTTTTTGACTACCATGGAAGTTCTCAGAGGCTCCTGCCTATTCACTGCTGAGATGATTTCCTGGGATTCAGTAATGACGATGAATAAATAAAAGTACTGATTATTTATTTAATGCAGCCAACAGCCTACCAGAAATACTGAATTATTTTATCTTCTTGCTTGAATTCCTTCAGTGGTCTCTGGTGACAGGTTCAGTGGAATTCCTTAGCATGGAGCTGAACTCCTTCCTGACCCGGTCTCCCCTCATCTGCTCAGTCTCCCTTTCTCCCACTCACCCATCCACACATCATCTTTCACACACTTGTTTTGAAGGCTCAGAGTTTCTTCACCTCACCACATGCCTGTTAGTGGAAAGAGAATTTTCTCCTGTTTGGGAATCTTTCACTGCTCTTCTTTGCAGAATGAAGAATCTCATGGCCTTGATCTTGATTCATCAGGAGCAGCCTGAAACTTTTGGCTGAAGGTTCCCATTATGGAGTCTTTCCTTTCTGTCATCATTGCACATAAGTAGTTCCCCAAGTAGAATTTATTTCAGTAAACCCTACCTTTTTTTACCCTTGGTCCCTAAAATCTCTCCAAAATGGGATATTTCTATGATCACATTCTCAGCATCTAGCATTTTTTTCTAACACTTTTGAGGAGCAAGCATGCATGAATAAACCAATGTGGTAGTAAAAGTAGCAGCTAAGTTACATAAACACTAGAGACCAGTTTAACTTAGATCAGATGACAATTGCAAAGTGTAAGGGCCATAAAATAGGGAGAATAACTTGACTTTTGTCATTTGTCTACCCTGAACATCTTTGCTGGGTTCAGACAGTGCAATACCTGATTTAGTAGACAGCTCCTTAGGTCTAGTGAAGACAACAGAGTGAATTAAAGATAGAAAAATTGGCATGTTACTAACAAACAGTATCTTCTGAATTATGAGGTCAAATAATTCAATGGAAAGCACTATGCAGGTAATAAAGGCCCACTCTTTATGTGAATTTTATCTGTATATGTTTATGTCTGTTCAGATTTCCCCCATTTTCACTTCTTAATGCCATTTTCTTAAATTCTTGTGAGAGCTTCTATTCTTTCCCCTTCTCATTCAACACTTTTGTAGTGTACTCTCCTGTCTGAGATGGGACTGATATAAAGTTGATAATTATCATTTCTTCTCTAGAATCTTCAGATAACCTAAAAAGAAATCTCCTGTTTTTCATAACACATGCATGTGTTTCTCAGGACTTCTTTCTCCCAGTGGAGAGATAAGGCATCTTTGATCTTGCTCTGTCAGTCTTGTATACTTTATTTGATCTAGTCAGAGGAATGTGCCTGGAAGTAACCCAGGATATAATGAGGCACTGAATAAGGGCATTAGAACACTCCTTTGTCTCTTTGTCTCTGAAAGAATAAATTTGATTTGTACAAGTAGAAAATAATCATGGATACCAAGGGAGGGCCACAGCAAACAGTAGGGAAGAAGGGAAACTAGGGGAAATGCAGAAGAGCTGAGTCTTAAGTTTACAAAGAAAACAGTAGATCTCAGTTCAGTGTGTGGAACAAAGCAGTGAGGATAAAAAGACTCCATCTCTCCCCATTCTGGGAACAGTGATCAGAAGGGAAAAGAGCATCTCTATAAGATGACATATTAAACTCCAAATTCTGTGTGGCAGATCATCATGCTGCATGAAAGAAATGGTGGGGAAGTGCACCAGTGTTGGTACAAACCTAGTGTGGTGGAAGGAAGCCCCACGTATCCGTCCCGGGTGCTGGGGCTCTGGGTGGGACAGGAAACACACGGGAAGTGACTGCTCACTCTTCTATAGTCCAATGTGCTGGCCTAGCTGTGTGAGATGCCTCTGCAGAAACGCAGTCAGTGGGTAGAAGAGGGAGCCATCCCAGGGAATGCTGCAGCCGGCTTTGGAGTTCCCATGGTGGATGCTGGTGTCCAGCATGTGACTGGGTTTGCTGTGGCTTGGGGCACCGGGCTAGCTGCTTAGACTTGGGTGAATGGGTACTGTCTGGGAACTCTGAGAAGCCCTGGGCTAGAGATTAGATGCAGCAACTTAATTGAGAGCAAGATCCCTCGCTTCCCATGGCGGGTCCATATGAAGAGACAGTCCATAATTCTAAGACGTTTATTTTCATTGTGGAGAGTGGCATGGATGAAATTGTACCCCTGCCCCTCTGGGAGAGGCAAGGCAGATATAGTAACTGGGAAGGGACATGGCTAAGCCTCTAGGTGTCTCATTAACGTGGGGATGGCTTGGGGCTGTGTGGCCATGCCTCTACCTGGGGCGTGGCCATGACTCTACCTGAGAAGGGATGGTACGAGACCATGACCAGAGCCAAAAGCCTCCCGGGAACATTGGCATAACATTTCCCAGTTCCTTGCGGATTCTGCTGGATCGACCAGAATTTACACCTGTACTCAACTGGGTTCCAGCCTGCCTGTCACAGATCACTGCCCCACACCCCAGAGCAGGATGTACCAGGAAACCAATCAGTGTGATAAAGGAGGGAGCTGGTCCTATACTGACTTCACAATTCAAACCACTCTGCTATAGAGTAAGGCATTCCAGGCACCATTATTTTCCTAAACCACAAAGTCCCTTCCTTCTTTTGACTAAAGAAAGGATGGTGCTGAGAACCATGTAAACGATGCATCTAGTTGCCCCAGGCATATACTCAAATACACTGTAATAAAGATTGGGAAACACCAACAGAATAGCCATAGTAGAGTCCAGAGAGATGAGACTATCCAAGCAAAAGCTAAAAGCCCCAGTGACAGCAACTGCACAACTAGGGACACTGACACCCATGGGTGTAAATCTAGCATCCAAGCATCTAGTACATAAGACAGACACTGTTTGGTAGGAAGGCTGATGCTCTCTACATAATGCAGTCTGTGAAAACCATACAGGAGTGTTAATCTTACTGGGAATTTAGACTCAAAAGGGAAGATTAGTGGAAGGCCTACCCATGTACATGTAGGCCATTAGGATCTGACTAGATTCTGAGACACACTGTAGACAGCCCATCTTAGTCTAATGTGTGTGAGCTCCATCAACACAGGAGATTCTTTCTGCCATCAGATCTACTGCCAGAGAATAACTGAAGGGCCAGGAGAACTTAATGCTCACCTGAGGAAGGAATAGATATTGACTGATATAATACACTTTTTCTTTCACTGTGTTTTTACATTTTTATCTTGTTTTTACTTGCTGTATTTAGGTAGCTTGCCTTGTTTTATGCTTGTTTTCTCTTGAACTGCAGCCAGTTCTGCTTTTGGTTCTGGTTCCTTTAACCCATGCACTTCCTCAGTTTTCCCGTTGATTTTTCAGTCTCTCTGTTACATACACTTTTATTTTTTTTATCACAATTGCAATTGTCTTTAGCTGTATGAATATTTCCTACTAATTTTTTCCTCACAGTGTCCTACTTCCCTTTCTGTTCACATTCTTAATGATGCAGTGAAATATTCAACTGCTTTTTACTGCATGTTAGTATCTTTGTTGCCAAACCGTTGTTACCATGACTGTCTTCTGGCTCTTCTCACTAAATAGTAAAAAGGTTTATTTACTATAATCCCAAGTGACACTCTCTGCTAAGAAGACCCACATAAAGTAGCATAAGCAAGCTAGAAGAGCTGGAGGAAGAAAAATAAAAACAAATGCATTCCCAAAGATGTGCAAATCATAACATAGAAAGATTCAAAGAAAAAAGAAAAAGCCATCCTATATGACATCACCAAAGCCTAGGTTTCTGGATAACTATAAGCTAAAGAAAATGAAAAATCCTGAAATTCCCAAGTCAGGGTGGGGTTATAGAACTATAACTTTACTTTTAAATACATTCAACTACCTCAGAGGATATGATTGAATGTTCCTAAAAAGACCTCTCCTTTCTGTAGGGCTGATGAATGGATTAGGACTTCAGTTGAGAAGCTGGAATGTTGTATGCCCAGTGGAAAAACATCTTAGTCCATCTTTAGCTTGTGCAATAGCCACTCATAGCCATCTTCTGGGTTCACTTAAACATCTTTGTTATTTTTAGATAAATTCTTTACAGTGTATGAACAAACCCCCACTTTCCAGCCAATCAAAGGGCTTAAACTGCTGCTGCACAGATAGCATCTGGGGCCTTTAGTGAGTTCTCAGTTTGTTCTATCCCACCTACTGAATGCTTCCAATTGTGTATTTTAAAAAGTGCCTCAATTTATGACATTTTTGGTTCTGTTACTATGAAAACTTCAAACTATTAACATATTAGAACAAGGAATTTGTCATAATATAAATATAAATTCCCAGGCCATTGTCACTCATATTTGGCATCAGAATAACCCATCTCTTATCCCTATTGAGGTCAGAGTTGTGGTTTTGGCTCCACAAGAGGATTCAAACAGATGGATGATGTAAAAAGTCAATTCAGAACCTGGTGAAGAAACTCAGCACTGTGGGTAAGAACGTGAAGCAGCTGAGATTTCAGTAACACAGAGCAAGCATCAGTAAAGAAATGGAAACTTTTAAAAAGAATCACCCAGAAGTGTCGAAAGTGAAGAATAGGAATATAGTAG
Source organism: Rhynchomys soricoides (assembly GCA_019843965.1). Lineage (NCBI taxonomy): Eukaryota > Metazoa > Chordata > Mammalia > Rodentia > Muridae > Rhynchomys > Rhynchomys soricoides. The sequence goes on along the minus strand of JADRCH010000252.1, from coordinate 1,641,977 downwards.
AAGGCATCACTAACTGGTTAGAGGAAGCAGAAGAAAGAAGACAAAGGGTGAACAATTACAGTAAGAAACTCTTAGATTCAAACAATAATTAAGGAAAGAATTCAAGCATAATCACAACTTTCAAGAACTCTGGGCATGATGAAAAGCGAATTTTTAAGAAGTCAAGGAGAATAAGGAGTTGATAAAAGACTGTGAAGAGGAAAACATGTTCAGGATATAGTGTATGAGAAAAACTTGTTTCGACAACAACAAAGAAAAGTGAGTGAAAGGCTTAGGAAAACTATCCTATAAAATTACAGCAGACGATTCTGAGGATTAGTGGAAGACATGAACATAGAGATCAAGCAGGCATGACCGAGAAACATCATTAGGACATTAAAAACCACAGAGCAAGGAGGCTTTTGTGGAAGCTTCAAAAGATGAAAGCAAACACACACAGGCAATGGCATCAGAATGGCATCAAGCTCTTAGCAGAAAACCTAGAAGTCAGGAAAGGAAGCATTGAATAACATATTTCAGGCCATGAAAGGAAATGACTGCCAACTAAGATTATTATATTTAGCAAGGCAACTTTTTAAAAAAAAAAATTGACATAGATACAAGAGTTGTGCAATGCAAGCACAAACTGACACAGTTTATAACTCTGAAGCCTGTAAGATGTACGATAAGTAAAGGCATTTTACACATAGAAGAAGAAAACAGTTATAACAAAAGGACAGAGGGAAAAACTAAAGTTCAGGACCAGATTAATAAATATCAACAAGAAACATAACTGTCCATCTTAATCAGTAAGCATTTTAAGATGAATAAAAGGAAAAAAAGAAAAAAGAAAAAAAGACAAGAAAAGGAGAGAAAATATGCAGGCCAGGAAAAAAAATCAACCAAATACAGGATCAACAAATATCTTTTAATTATAACGTAAAGTTAATTATCTAAGTCCTCCAACTAACAGTTGAAGACTACATTATTATATCAAAACACATGATCTAGTTCCAACTATTTCTTGCTTTCAAGAGATACATTGTGTTAAAAGCTAATGGAGTTTTAAAATAAATGCATAATTCCAAATCAATGTGTAATATTTCATTTTTTTACAAAAACATTTTATATATACATAATTCTGTTCAATAATCACTTCCTAATACTCTCTGTTAACTCAAGGATCAATACATCTTGATTTAATATTTTTCTTGTATGTTACATTAACTGTTATTTTTGGAGAGCCAAGCCTTCTTAGAGCATGCTAAATGTTATGTTTTCTCTTTAACAGATGCATTTTAAAGCATCATTTGTCACAATGGTATCCTATGTCTTTAAGAGGTCACATTTGGAGATTAAGAAAATGCCTCTGAAAATATAAATCTACATATAGAGAGGTGAATGTGCAATTATGAAAGCAATTATAAAAGCTTCTGGCTCATTGTGGAAGAAATAAAGATGTTATTTCAGGGTATTTCTGAAAATGCTCTTTAGGCTCCAGGGAAAACAGTCAGAGAATATTAAAAACCTAAGAAAGCATTTATGAATACAAGAACTGGAAGGAATAAGTGTCTATGCCTTTCATTTACACAGAATCAACATAGACTCTCATACTTTTCTCAGTTTTGTCAAATATTTAATGATGTAAAGAACAGCTTTACATCAATTGCTGGTGTTCGGTTCATATGATGTAGAGTTTATCTGAACTCTGGATAGGTCTGGAACTTAGGCTGTCAGCATTATTCTATAGGTTTCTATTTCATATTGGGAATATAAGGGCAATTTTTCCGAGTGCCACATCTTGGCTTAAACTACAAAATTTGTTTCTTTCAATCATGAAATTTTGGTATATCTTAGATAAAAATGCATTTTATTTTGAAGTGGAAATTCTGCCATTTAATATCAGACTAAAAGATAAAATTCGATTTGAATAATTCAATTACTTAGGCCCTTGACTGACACTAAATTTTGAACCATGTTTGGTTTTGAAAGTATTTTCAATACAAAGTCATCTGCTTGTGTCTCTTCTTTTATTAAGTTACAATTTAGATAGTTTGTCTTTAACTTATTCAATTTTTCTTTATGCTTTTTAAATTCTGGTTAGCTTTGGTACTTTTTGAACATTACTATTTAATTCATTTGCTCTTCTATATATAAATCTTCTCCCATGCAGGATTTTGCAAAAGAACTAGAAATAAAAATGTAAAAGTCTAATGATATATGTGCTAGATTTCTCTGATGTTTGCCATTACTTAAAGACAAAGAAATGTCAGGTATCAGAAAGTAATTTAAGAGGGATCTGATGTGATTATGAAATCTTTCCAAATTCCCCCAATTCATAGCATCAAGTGATCCTCCTCACTACTCCTGGCCTAGGGACAGAGTATGTTGACTTTAGCCCAGTGGTTGGTTGGGACAATCTGAAAATTCGCACATAAAAAACAAAAATATCAAAAGAACAAAGATCAAAATTAAACACACACACATACCTTCTATATATGACAAATGGTATATTTTTCTTGTGTACAAGATAAATTAATTAATGATTGCATATTGTTTAGCATAGCTACAGTGATCATTACAAACTAAAATTAGTTGAGTACTAAGAAAAATTGGCTGAAGAATTTTGATAATTATGTTTGGAATTATATAAGAATTTATTTCTTAAACTGATTAGCTTAGGTGTTCATCTATTTTATATTTATCCATATGATATATAGAAAAATAATATCTTATGTGGAAACAGGTATATTTTATCTTGTATAAAATGTTTATTTAAATACAAATATTACTAAGATTTAAGCTAACATTAAAAATATTATGTCTAGGAGAGTTGGACTGGTAGAGAAAACTTGGTTATTAGCATTTTTGTTCTTGCCCACAGGGTCTTTAACGTAGACCTAAGCAGTGGAGGACAAATGAGGAGACAAGAGACACAAGAACTAGAGCAAGACAGGTATCTGATCAAACTCTAAAAAATTTTATTTCTCACCAGCAATATATAGTAAAAAGAGAAGGAAGTTTAAGCAAAGTAACCAAGGCTTACACAAAGCAACAGGGGTGGGGAAATTCCAAGGAGTTACAGACTCCTAGTCAACAGGACATGTTACCACAGTAACTATCTGATTTTTGTTAACTGCCTAACCATAAAGGAGTCACCTATTTTCTGAGAAAGAACTCTTCATCTCTTAGAGAACAAAAGCATAGTCCCAAGCTACCTTAGGCCCATAGCTACTACAAAATGGTGTTAGCTAAGCCAAGGAAAATTCTTATTTCTATCGGTTCCCAGCACATTTTTATTAAAACATTATAGTGTTCAATTTATTGGTACTAAACCACTTTTAGTTTTATAATTATAGACTTTTTATAAGAACATACAAATACCTGATCTTGTTCCCCTTTTTCTCCCCCCCTCCCCTCTCCTACCCAAGTCCCTCCTTCCCTCTGCCTCCCATGATTGTTTTCTTACCCTTACTAAGTGGGATTGAAAAATCCTCATTTGGCCTTTCTGCTTGTTAAAGTTCTTAAATTCTGTTGGTTGTAGCCTAAGATATTAGCCAAAAAGTTCTAGCCTAGTTATTCTGTACTTTTTGGCTAATATCCAATTATTAGTGAGTACATACAATGTATGTCTCTTTGGGTCTGGGTTACCTCAGTCAGAATGATATTTTCTAGTTCTATATATTTACCTGCAAAACTGATGATACCCTTGGTCTTAATAGCTGAGTATTTTTCCATTGTGTAAATGTACTATATTTTCTGTATCCATTCTTCCGTTGTGGGACATCTGAGTTGTTTACAACTTCTGGCGATTACAAATAAGGCTGCTATCAGCATGGATCCCTCTGGCATGATGGGGCATTTTTTGGGCATATGTCCAAAAGTGGTATAGCTGGGTCTTCATGTAGGTAGGTCTATTTCTGAACTGTACAGGGGGAGGGGCAGGAGAGAAGCCTATTGGGCCAGCAGAATGAATGGAAATATGCAGCCTCAGAAGGTGGGAGGTAGGAAGACCCTCTAGAAAGTACCAGAGACCTGGGAGGTGAGAAACTCTCACGACTCAGTGGGAGTGACCTTAGAGGAAAAGCCCAACAGTGGGACGAGGGAAATAGAAGAGTTCACTTCCAGTAGACAGGGCCAAATGAGGAGGGATAGTGTTACCAATCCACAGTCAAAATTTCTGACCCAGAAGTGTTCCTGTCTAAAAGAAATACAGAGACAAAAATGGAGAAGAGACAGAGGGGAAGGTAGCCTAGGGACCAGCCAAACTGGGGATCCACCTCATGAAGAGACACCAAGGCCTGAGACTTTTATTGATGCTATGATGTGCTTATAGACAGGAACCTAGAATGGCTGTCCTCTGAGGGGCTCAACTAGTAGCTGACTGAGACAGATGCAGATACTTACACCCAACCACGGACTGAAGTTGGGGACCCCTATGGTTGAATTATTGGAAGGACAGAGGAAGCAGAAGAGGATGGCAACCCCATAGGAAGACCAATAGTCTCAACTAACCTGGACCCCTCAGAGCTCCCAAACACTGAGCCACCAACCAGAGAGCATATGGAAACTGGTTTGAGGCCCCTGACACATATATAGCAGAGGACTGCCTGGTGTGCCCTCAGTGTGAGAAGATATGTCTAATTCTTGAGAGACTTGAGGTCCCAGGGAGGGGAGGCCTGGTGAGGGGGAGGCATTTTCCCGGAGACAGGAGGTAGGAAGTATGGGATGAGGAACTGTGGGAGAGGGACTGGGAGGAGGGGCTACAGGTGGATTGTAAATTTAAAAATCATACAAATAAATGACTTGAACTTTTTTTTATTAAGATGACATTTACTTGGGTGACTGACATGAAGAGAGAAGGAACAGAAATGCCTCTTTTGTGGCCATGTTTAATCAAGTCTTCAATGCAGTCACAAGGGATACCTATGGGAGAATGAAGCTCTTTTCTCTAAGGAAGGAGAATTCTATTTCACTCAAATCTGTTTTCAGCAATTCTTGATGAAGCCTTTTTCTAAACCAGTTCTTTTTGTTTCAAAAATACATTAATTATTAATTTTTAATTATATGTAGATGTGTGTACCACAGAGGCCAGAGGCCTCAGATCGCCTTGATCTGGAATTGTAGATGATTGGGAGCCATCTGAACAGAGTGTTTGAAGCCAAACTTGGGACCTCTAGAAGAGTAGCAAGTGCTCTCATATGCTGAGTCCTCTCCATCCATACAACTTTTTTTGTGAATTGCTAACTCAAAGACAGGATAAAAATGAAAAGTGTTGAAGCAAATATAAAGGCAGCTGTGGAAAGTGAGAAAAGAAGACAGAAGGAGAACGTGCATAATAGTACAAAATAATGATCTTTCATTAATCAACTGCAAATTGTTGGAGAGATGCAAATCCAGTTGTTACATGATCTAATTATATTTTTAGCTTTTAGAAATTTTCTTAAATATCTTCCTAATCTGAAAAGAGGCTATGGGAAGTTATGGCTATGGTTTTCTAAGGTAACATTTACATTATCTTTGGCAGAAGTTGGCTGGTTGTTGCATCATAGGTTATGTGTACTGTGTTGGAATTTGTTTTGTGTAGAAGGTCAGCCATATAAACATCCCAATGGTTCCAGTGATTTAAAATGTGAGATGCTGCCTTGCTGACAGGTCTGAATATTGCCTGGGGTGACATTCTTCAGTTTGTAAGTCAGACTCATAACTACCCTGAAGAACAAGACAGGATCCATTGATGACAGGTACAGGTTTGTAAAAGTCAAACAACATAAGCTAATTTTACATCCATAAATAAATAAATGTGTTCTGCATTATATTTACAGCCAAACCCAAGTTTGATAGACAGGAGTGTATTCAACTCTGAAATGGAAGCACTTAGAAGTTATAAGGGAAAAGGTTAGTATGAACACATCATTTTTTATTATTTACTTTTATTTTATTTTACAGGTACCCAGATGAACCTAAATGACATTGAATATTCCATCTTTAAAACCTGTTCCCAATCTGTTTAGTACTAATCCCATTATAAAGTTTGTTATCTTGCTTACTACTCTGTCCTCTACAGCATCCTATCTATTCTCTAGTCTTAGCATTGTGCTTTAAGATAGCAACAGGAGAAATAATAATAAAACTGGGAGAAACTGGCCCCCCTTCTTGAAGGCTAATCTGCAAATAAATATCTCTGTCCTTGAGCAAAGGAAATTGGAGGAGTTAGAGATAAGATATCATCCATGGGAGCGGTAATACACTCTGTGCTTCTACTAGTCATTGTCAAGTGTTTTAATCAGTATAACAGAAAACATTCCAAGCAACTATTCACAATGGGGAGCAGAGATAAAAAACAAACAAACAAACAAACAAAAACCAAGCAAAATCACCAAACATCTTTTGTTGTTTAATAAGTAGACTACAGGAGAACTGTTTGTTTGTTTGTTTGAGGGGGAGGGAGCATCCCAACATTCCTGTTGACTTGTGGAAAAAAACAATCATGCTTTTGTAATATATACTCCCTGTGTTTAGAGTGAAGTGGATTTGAACCCTGTTCCCCAGCCAGCTATGAAACCCAACACTGAGCAATCCAGGGAGCGAATGTAAATGAGATGAGCAATGGTTTCATCAGAGCCCTGTGGCTGTACTGTAGAAATCTGTTCTTGGGCAGGAGGTCCTCTTTGAAGACAAGTTTAACTATGTTGCTCAGATTGGTCACAAAGTCATTTCCTCCTGTCTTGCTAGATAAGGGCTGGGATTGCATGCATGTGTTACCATGCTTGGGTAATTCTGGGATTTTTGTTGGAGTCAAGGAAAGACTTCACTTCAGATATCCCATCTGCACAATGAAAGTTTCTTTTGGGATGCTGTATGAATTGAAAACCATAAACATTCATCTTTCCTCCATGTGGGTGGAACTGAGAATTTAACCAAGATATAGCCCTCCAAAAGCAAGAGGATCCTGGTGATAATGCTTCATGTTATGTCCTCACCCATTACTGAGAAACACTTCTGACCTTCAATGAATCATTGCACTTTGGTAGTAGTCATGAAATTAATAGGTTTTGTTATTTATCTTTGGTTCATTTTTCTATTATTAATACAGAATGTCTTTCTGGTTAGTTAACACTAGTATCTAAATTTTGTATGGTTCATATTAGCACCAAGTCAAACTTTGCAGAGCATATACTTATGATAAGAAAAACAAATACTTGAATACCTGAGAAAGAAATTATGTCTAATGAATTTTTCTTTGGGTATTTTTTCCATAATTACTTTCCATCTTTCCTTATCCTGTTTTAAGTTGTTGAAGGTTCATATAAGTATTTTAATAATGGCTGCTAAATTATAAATGGAAATCATTTTACATATAAAGCATATTATCCATGTATTATATGATAATATAGCAAATATTCTGAACTAAAATGTACTTGTCATGGTTTGAATATCCTTGGTCCAGGGAGTGGCACTATTTGGAGGTATGGCCTTGTTGAAATAGGTGTGTCACTGTGGGTGTCAGCTTTAGTACCCTAGTCCTAGCTGCCTGGAAGTCAGTCTTCCAATAGCAGCCTTCAGGTGAAGATGTAGAACTCTCAGCTCAGCCTGCATAGATGCTGCCATGCTCCTACCTTGATGATACTGGATTGAACCTATGAACCTGTAAGCCAGCCTCAATTAGATATTGTCATTTATAAGACTTGACTTGGTCATGGTGTCTGTTTACAGCAGTAAAACCCTAACTAAAACAGTACTTAAGGTGGTTAAAACCAATTCTTTTTCCTCAATATGGTAGTGGAAATTTACATGGAGAGTAGACCATCAGAATGTTTGAGTTTTGAGTATTAAATGCCTGCCAGAGGCTCATGTGTTAAATGGTTGGTTCACCGTTAGTGTTGTTACTTTGGAAGATGGCAAAACTTTTAGTAATCGGGTCATTTTTGTAGTAAGTAGGGCATTGTGAGTGTGCTTCAGTTGGAGGGTTTATCATCCAGTCTTCTTTCATCTCTCTGTTCCATGGCCAGTATAAAGTGGGCACCTCCACTGCTCCAACATGTGGTCCTCCCATGGAGATCTTGCCTAGTGTTAGTCATAAAAGGGTGCAACCAGCTGTCCAAGGACTGAAACCTGTGAGAGCATGAAACAAATAAATCTTTTCTTCTTTATTCAAGTTGTTTTGCTCCCAAATTTGCCACGGTGATGTAAAGATAATTTGGATTTTCAGGAAAAACATCTTCTTGACCAACATTCTCAACTATAAAATAAAGCACCTGAGTTAGATCACTTGGAAAGATACCAGGCTCATTACAATACTATTTGGTGTGATTAATTTTGTTTCAATTATCATAGATTTCTAAGACATACAAACTTAGCTTTGTATTTTTAAATGTCTGTAATTCCCATTGAATTAAAAGTATGTCGTTAATTTTACATTTTCAGAAGTACCTCTACCATTAAGCATGTATGACCAAGGCAGATAGTCAAAGGAAATAAAGGATTTTATTTTACATAATCACAACTTTGTCTCTGAAAGAGAATATAAAGAAGATAATGTGGATGCATAATGCATTCTGGAATTCCATGACTCATTCTGACACACCATAATATTTAGAAGAAAAAGAGATTATTATGCAATGTGTTGATGGAAAGATAAGTACATTTTCAAGCACTTTAAGTACTTAATTACAAGCTAAACACTGACACCTTTGTGCATGGAGGTGTACTCTGGGACCACTGCAAGCTCACATTATGATTGAATAAGCTAGAGAGTGTGAGAAGTGGATTACCACATGCCTTAAGAACTAATTTTCTGTACTGGATTAGCAAAATTTCTCTCTGTTTATTAATTTGTATCCTCTTTATAAATCTTTTGTGTGTCTTCTGTCTTATATTTGCTTGAGAAATCCTCATGAATCTTTGAACCAAAAGAAAAATAAAGGGATTATAAAGCTTCTTTTGTTATTAAAGTCAATAAAAATTATAAAGAAAACTCCATTAAAATGGTTTCTGTGTCCCTTTGTTCTTATGCAAAATCATTGAGCATTAAAATTCACATATACATTTGGTGCAAAGATTTAGATAAAAATAGCAACAAGTTTTCCTTTAATAATATTCTAAGCATGATGAAGTAAACGTTGCTTTTTTAATGTTTATTTCACAAAGGAAATGAAGCTACTTGCAGTAACAAGTATAATGAAAATATAAAAATTGGGCATGCGAGACATTAAAAGAAAAGCAAGAGTGAAGTCAGATTTACACAAGAGATCATGCCAGTTAGGAAAAATAGGTTACAGCTAGCTCCATTAGATATGAGTGAGAGTCCCAGGCAAGTCACAGAGGTACACATCTCAAATCCTAGCATTCAGGAAACCAGTTTAGGCTATATAGTAAGTGTCAGGTCAACTAGCCCTACATTGCAAAATCATGGTCCAGTTGAAGAATCAGAATGTTACCGAGATAATCATGAACACAATGTTAATGAGAAAATAGGTGTTTACAGAACGGATAATATAAAAGAATTCTTATTAAAAATAAAGAATGTAAGAAGCTCTGATATACAGCAAGCATACTCCTTGTAGGACTTACAATATATAAAACAATGCCACAAACCTGGCCTTTAAAAATAGCGTTTCTTGCAAAGGATTATTGACATTTATCAGGAATCCCACAAGAGTGAGTGCTGGCACTGGGATGGCTTCATGGTGAAGAGTGAGTTCTCATAGAGAAACCACACTTGCTTAACAAAACCCCTCTCCATCCTTGGTTCAAAAGCACCTGTCACTCCAGCTCCAGAGATAGCCCAAGGCTCTGGCCTCCATGGCTCTATGGATGCTTTCTCTGTCTCTGTCTCTCTGTCTCTCTCTGTTTGTCTCTGTCTCTGTCTCTCTTTCTGTCTCTGTCTCTTGTCTCTCTGCCCCTTAAAATAGCAAAAATAACCACCCTTTTGTTTTAATTCAAAAAGAAAAATTCTATTTGAACTAAAATTAGATGGTAAATTTGTACTTATATGCTCAACAAACTATGTTTATAAATGATTAAGCATTAAACTATTATTACAGAGATTCTTTTGAAGAATTATCAGTATTTAACATGATAGACAATAAACCATGTAACATTCTACTTCCTTTATTATGGTGATTACACTTTCATTTACAGTGCTGAATGGGCTGATCCTTTGAAAGGTACTGGGTTATGAAAGTAAAAAGCCATGGGTGCTACCCTTTGGAGATCTGATACCCTTTGGATAGCTTTCATTCAGAAATAACTGAATGAAGATGCAGTTTGAATAAACATTTTATATTCTTTATCTGTCAGTAAACATTGCTAGAAACAGGTGAAGGGGGTAGTCTATAAAACAATCTGAAGGAAGTTTCCTCCCATAGAGCTTTGCTCTTCTGAACTGCATTAGAAGTTTGATAGTCAATTAAATTAAACTCATAAATATATGTCCAATTCATCTCCAATCTCTTTGATATAAATAAAAGTGGAGACATTATATTTCAAAAATATGGGTTAATCCAACAATACAGTAAAGTAAATATAGTATTTCTTGTAAACTTCATAAATATAAAAAGCAGAGGGTGTCACAAGTGATATAATGTTCTTGCTCATTTTTGGGTTCTTTTCATTGAAAATGGAAGAGCTCATGGGAATTTGGCAAAAAGACCTGACTCTGCACTAGCCATCTTTCTCTGGGTTTTGGGACTTAGCACTTTTGGATGATCATTTGCTAACGCATATATTTTCTATGATTTCTATATTTTTGTTTTTATAATGACCATGCATGCATTAATTCAGTAGTTAGAAAAACCAATGGCAACGTTTATAATTAGGTAATCCTGAAAATATCTTGATGATGTAATAATATGTTGTAAGATCGTTAACAATGTAGTTGTCTTTGGGCCTCTTAGCTAGAAAGATAAGGAACTGAAATATTGTTTAACCTTACATAAACTTTTTATAGAAAATGGGAAAATGATTTTTTTAATATAATAAGATATCAATATGCTACAACTATTAAAATTTCTAATGTATCATGATTATTAAAAATTAACTTTATTATCTTATATTTTAACAGAAGGGGAAGAGTCCATAGTTATTTAGTGATTAATGTTAAAGCAAAATTGGCACTTTTATCATTTCCAAGAAAATGGATAGAACTCATACCAACCTCATTTTTGAGAATCCCACATGTATCTGTAGGTCAGATCACATGTTCTAGTTCACATATGGCAACTTACATCTTTATTCTGAATATCAACTTGACCAGATAAAGAGCAGTTCCAGAGACCATAGTGATGCATTAGTATTGAATTGCTTCAGTGGGTATTATATTTATTGTTCTGCCATAAGGGGCATTTAGACAGTTTTACTGTTCATGGCTATGAGTAGAATAATTCAGACTAGATACATGCATGAAAAGAGGAGGGAAGGATCCATACTTACTGTATCTTCCCAATATGCAGAAGTCCAAAGGAAGAAAGACTTTGAAAGGACAAGCCCTCCCCCTTTCTCTTCCAGACCCTGGAATCTCTTCTCTACCCTTGGAAAGCAGAACCTCAGATTCTTAGACCATTATATTCTTTTTTTTATTTTCATATTTTATTTACATTTCAAATGTTTTCCCCTTTCCAGATCTCCCCTTTGGAACCTCCCCATTCCCTCCGCCCTCCCCCTGCCACTATGGGGATATTCTCCAACCCACCCGCCCACAGCCCCCCAACCACTCTCATCTTCCCTCCTTGACATTCTCCTATACTGGGGCATATAAGCCACAAAGACTGCAGAGGAGGGTCTTGTTACCCGTCAGGGGGATGAGAGGCCCTTAGACCATTATATTCTTGAGGCTTGTACCTTCAGGCAGAAGCCCTTGGGCCTCAGGCAAAGATAGCATCCTTGGATCTGTATCCTGTGAACTAGAGTTGTGACTCATGACCCACCCTATTTTCAAGATCATAGATAGCAATTGTAGGACCTTTTAGCCTACACAACTCCAGAGCCAACTTCTCAAATATACATCCCTTCACATATCTTTTTGAAGATACTACTATTTCTCTGAGGAAGACTGACTATGTAACCTGACTATGAAAGGACTATATTATTAACTCTTATTTTAGATGATGGCTTAAAATGGTGTGTCTTTACTCCCTAATAACAGAAGAGGGATAAATCAAAATCAATGAACTAGGTTTATTAACTAATAAAATATAAGTCCATATGCAACTTTAGTGAGATATTCTTCATATTAAATGTAAAATTTGCATTAAAGTTATATGTATTAAAATCTAAGTTAACGCAATTCATGTACAGATGAAATTTTGTTTCATATATTTTGTTTTGTTTTATTTTACTGAGTCTACATAATCAGAATCTAAGAAACAGTTCTTTCTTTGTTTGGGGGTTTGTTTGAAACCTAAAATGATGCTGAATTAACACCCCTTGGTCAACCTATCCATCACTGGTGTTTACTATTTTGAGATAAACATGGATATAATGATAATATAATATGAAGTCCCTGAGAAAAATAAATAAGAAATTTGTATTATGTGGATCTCATTATATTTTGAATATGTGATAGTATAAAGGTAATTTGCCTTGCTGGGCTCCTCTATGTTCAGGACTCTTTAGTCACTCAGCCACATTTACTAGACACACTTAGCATCTAATTGTAAAAGATAGACAAGTAGGTTACATAAAATAAAATGATTCAAAGAAGGAAGAAAAGAAGACATCTGTGGTATGAAAAGAATATACTCTGCATTATATATTCACTGCTCTCTGCTGGAAGATCTTTTTACTGTCTAATGCAATTTCAAAGACTTTCCTCCATTCACTTGTTATTAGATCTTATTGCTCACAGTGCTTACTCTGTAATACCATTATCTTGTGGAAATTACCATATACCTTAGACTGGGCATTACCTACATATAGGTAAGAGGTTGAGAGTTGCATGAGTCATGCCTAGATGGTATGGGCAAAGGAAAATTACTAGCCATCTCATGTATATAGAAACATTTCAATTAGGAAATGCAAAATCTCAAATGCCCAGCAGGAACCAATTTACCAAGACCATTTTTGACTTAAATTATATTACTCTGCACTCTGTCTCTTTTACTTATTTATGGAATGTCTTTGCTGTTTTACAGTTTCATCTAAGACTCAGGATACTTGTACAAAGTTTTTCTACATTGGATACCTTCTAGCTAACACTTAAGCATAGTCTTAGTTTTTTGATACCTTGATATTTTTTAACTTTCAAGAAGCATTGTGTTTTCTGCAGGGTAACAAGGTTTTAGTAAGTTGGCACACATTGGATTCTTAGTGTTCAAGTTATAGCTGTGTGGGGAATTGTAATAAAACTAGGAGACTCACTTCTTTCTTTAAAATCTCATTATACATTGTGTATAGTGGAGCAAAACAAAGGACAGAATGTCATCTTGTCATAGAACAATGGAAAAGCCTTATACTAGACCCAAGAGAGTAGATTTTCTATTGTTTAATTAAGTAGAGATAAAGTATGGCACAAGCCAATAAACATCCTCTTTCTCAGTTTCCTCGTCTGAAAAAGTAAAAAAAAATGCTTACTTCTGTAATTCCATTTACATTTAAAACTTCTATTTGAAATTGTGATTTCAATATAACATTCTTAAATATAGAAGGATTTACTTTTAAAATATTATCATTTATATTTAAGTCATGTGATGCTAAAATATGAATAATATATATTATCATAGAAAATTTTTTCAATAAATTAGTATATAAAGACCAAGTTTAGAACAAGGTTTTATTACTCCATATAGCATCTAAACCTAGTAGCAATGCCAGTACAGTAAGTTATAAGATAAAAATAATTCCCATGAAGAACAATCTCTAAATAGGCACACAGTAGCTACATCAAGAAAGAGCAAGATAGAGTTTTAGTATTTATTTACATTTCTTTCAAATCCCAGAAGGCACTGTAGGAAAGGAGAGGTGAGACATTACCTAACTGCAGTTTTCTCAGATTTATTACTTCCCAAGGCCCTGGATTCCTGGACTCTTTTCCTGTGAAACTTTAAGTAAAGAATGTAGTTACATCCTAGATTTCATTATACCATTTCCAAAGGAGTCCTTGGGAGAAACTCAGACAGTAAAAAAATAGAGTTCATTATCATTGTTAATAAGCAAAGTTAGAACCAGTTCTTGGTCGATTTCCAGATGTATTAGTTTCAGGCTACATTTACCATAAACAAACAGTCTACTTAGAATCAAGAATACTTCTAAGTAGCTATTATTATTAATCGTGACCAAACAGTATAGAAATAAGAAAATGCAAATGGCAATATAACCTTTGCTCTTTTGCTACACATCCAAGTTTTTTGCTATGTCTTCATATTTAGATGATAAATATACTTAGAAGTGGCATGGGCTTTATGTCAATGTAGAGAATTACAAAATAAAGAATATCATTGCTGTGTAGGACAAAGGAGATAATGGTCTGCAAATGTGAAAGTTCTTGAAATTACTTATTAGCCCCTGAATATGGGATGAGACCAGAGAAGCCATTGGTCCCAGTGTCTGGGGAGAGCAGCCTAGATGAAATAGGGACATTGAATACTTTAACAATAGCGAGGAGGCAGTCTATAGGACAGAAGATGAAGATAATCCTGTACATGAATTATATTAAAGACTTTAACATCAACATTAGTGAATTGTTTAAATTACTATTATTAAAATTATTTTAAAATTACTATTAAAATTAATAAAAATATGGCCTTTTAGCATATCTAACCTTGCACACCTCCCTAACATGTATAATTGAGTGCTTTCATGTTAAATTTTTTTGATGCCAGTCAGCATTTTTGCACTTACAGTTTATTTTATTATTTTTATTTTTGTTGATATAGGGTTTCATGTAGTCTAAACCACCATCAAATACTCTATGTGGGTCACAATTACCTAGATATACTGGCTGCCTGTTCTCTGCCTCCTGAGTCTCAGGACTGTAGGAATGCACCACATACTTGATTCAGATTTATTTTCTTGTTGATTTGCTTTTCTGTGTTAATACTTTAAAATTATTTGTTTACTCCTGTTCTTTTTTGTTTTTACTACTTTCAGAGTAAATGTTCTTTTTCTAGATTTGCTTTTAGCCTACAAGACATAATTTTGATCATTTCGTTGGTGAAAATAATTAAGACTATAAAAAGCATTTCTAAATGCATTATTTAGATCTCACATGCTTTATTTAGTTCCAGTGTCTTTGATATTTTATTTTTTGTCTTTATCAACAACAAATTATTTAGGAGTATTTTATTGATTCTTAAATGGAACATTCTTGGAACCAAGTTGTCTCTTTTATTTTCTCTACCTTGTATTCATATTTTTTTCTTTTGTATTGTAATGAATGAACAAAAGCAATATCATTGAAGCTATGCAGAATTTGTTTATGTCTGTCTTATGGTCTAATATATGATCAATAACATTAGTATTTATAAACACTAAGAGAAAGTGTCAGAAAATCAACCAAGGCAATCAGATGTTAAAGATTGATAAGAATGATATTTAAGGAATATCACATGCTTTTGGTGTGTGCATATACACATGTATATATGAGTTTTGTGTGTATGTGTGTGTGCAAGTGAAAGCCATAGGCCAACTGAGGAATCTTTCTCTATCACTTTCCTTCTTCTTATTTTGAGGCAGGTTCAAATGACTAGCTACCTAGCAAGCCTTAAGGATCCTGCTGTTTCTGTCTCACCAACATTGGATTTATCAGAATGTAAGTTTACAAATTGGTACTGGGAATTGAACCTGGGTCCTCATTATGCTGAGATGATCACTTTAGTAACTGAGCCATCTCTCTCGTCACTATATGTTTTTCATATATATGTACCATGGTATTGCCATTTCAGAACTCAGTCTTTAGATCCTTTCTTGTTGGGATCTTGACTTTTGTAGTGGAGTTGGTGGGTTATACACTCAACTCTTTTGGAATATTTAAAACCTTTGGAGGTGAAATCTCTACTTCTTTTCAGTAAACATGACTAATTATTGTAGAAAAAATAGCCTCTAAATACTATCACTGAGATTTTCAGCAGCATGTCTTATCTCTATAATTGACCAACCTGAGCATGTTATATCTATTTCAAGAGAAGGAAACTATTTAGAATATGCAGTTCTTCAATCCTTTAATGATCTTTGCTCCAATAATATTTCTGTTATACAGCCCTCTGTGTGTTTCAGTCTAGTCTATCATTGGAGAAAGTTCCATTAATATTTTTATCCTGATCTTGATAATAACAGTCTTGATTTGGGCTCACAGATAATAACTCAAATGCTAAGACTTCAGATGGAGGTGATCCTGGAGGCACAGGAGCATGGGTGAGTAGCCACTGTGAGTAGGGGGTCTCAGTTTCACTCTACTAATGGAACAGAAAGCTGGGCTTGTTTTGTCTACCAAATCCAGTTCCTTGTTTGGAAGTCACCTGAGAAAACATGAAGTCCTCATCCCTTTGGTGCTTCCTTGAAACAAGCTCCAGTGATGTTAGATAAATGTTTGTAGAAAAAGGACAGTCCAGACATTTAATATTAGAAGTCAGAATGCTCGGGACTGCATACCATAAGCTTTAGGCAAACTTATAAATGGACCAAGGCAGCAAGTGGTAGAACCAGAGTCATCTGCACTAAGTGTTCACTGAAATCTGAATATGCATGCAATGTTTAGTAGATATCTGTATTTGACCATCACATAGGGATATTATGTCCACATATTTTTTTTTTCTTTCTTAGTCTTTCTTATTGATTTTTGTGTTCTTTTTCTTCCTTATTGTTAGTTATGCAAGCTGCTTTCTTTCTAGATTTTTATATTTCTGTTATTTGTATATGTGTGTGTATGCATGGGGAATATGTATATCTATATATGTATATAATATCAAATGTTTTTTGCTATCGCTCTGCAACTTATTTCTGAGGACATGGCCTTTCATTGAACCTTTATCTCACTGAATTCTGTCTGCATACCCATTGCTGGAATTACAGGCATGTGTTGCACTGCCTGGATTTTTACATGATTTTGAGAATTCCTTTTGCAGATATGAAAAAAGAGTTTTGGATATTTAGATCTAGTCTTGTTATTATTTGAAAATATACTTAGAAGTTTGTATTAAGAATTAGCAATGAGGGCTGAGGAATTAGCTCAGGGATAGTGAGCGTGTCTAATATGTACAAAACTAATCCCGATTTTCAGGACTTGCAGCCCTCCTCTGCAAAAAGACAGATACACAGACAATAAAGGAAGGAAGGAAAGAAAGGAGGAAGGAAGGAAGAAACTAGAGAGAGATGGAGAAATGCATGAATGGATAAATGAGGGAGGAAGGAACAAAAATCCAAGTATTTATCTTTTTCTAACATTTTTAGTTATCTGTGTATCTTATGCTTTCTCTTGAATTTAGATTTTCCATTTGTCTGGTTAGGTCCTCTAGTGGATTCTCAAAGGGGAATATATGAATTGTAGATATTTGAATGTCTAAAAATGTCTTACTTAGTGTTATTGTTTTTACTATAACTTAGGCTGAATATAAAATTCTGATCTAAAGGTAATATTTTCTCAAGGATGTGTGGTGTGGTGTGGGAAGGAAGGGAGGGAGGCAAGGAGGGAGAGAGAGAGGGCCAGAGAGAGACAGAGAGAGATAAGGAGACACAGAGAGACAGAGAGACAGTGAGAGACACAGAGAGATACACAGAAAGACAGAGAATAAGATATATAGAGAGAATGAGAGACAAAGAGAAACACAGAAAAATTTTTAGTCTCTGTGTTAGGATGTGTCAGCTCTAACATGAATACTTACTTTGAGCATTTATGTGTGGTTTTTTTCCCCTTAAGAAAATAAAATTGCTACTTTGCATCTTTCATTCTAGCTATTTTTCTGCTTTTGGATATTTCTGGAAATGCCTCTAGGAATTTGCAGTTGTGCCCCTCATAACCGTTACCTCCTTAACCTTCGGCTCTCCATTCTGTCAGTTTTGATTCTGAGAGAATTCTTTAGCTCAGCTTCTACCTTCAGCTTTGGGCATGCAGGTTTTAAAACCATCTACCAACTTCTGGCTATTATAAATAAGGCTGCTATGAACATAGTGGAGGATGTGTCCTTGTTATATGTTGGGGAATCTTTTGAGTGTATGCCCAGGAGTGGTATAGCTGGGACCTCAGGTAATACTATGTCCAATTTTCTGAGGAACTGCCAGACTGATTTCCAGAGTAGTTGTACCAGCTTGCAATCCTACCAACAATGGAGGAGTGTTCCTCTTTCTCCACATCCTCACCAGCATCTGCTGTCACCTGAGTTTTTATCTTAGCCATTCTGATTGGTGTGAGGTGGAATCTCAGGGTTGTTTTGATTTGCATTTCCCTAATGACTAAGGATGTTGAACATTTCTTTAGGTGATTCTCCGCCATTTGATATTCCTCAGTTGAAAACTTCTACAGAAGAATGGATACAGAAAATGTGGTACATTTACACAATGGAGTACTATTCAGATATTAAAAAATGATAATTTCATGAATATTTTAAGCAAATAGATGGAACTAGAAAATATCATCCTGAGTGAGGTAACCCAATCACAAAAGAACACACATGGTATGTACTCACTAATAAGTGGATGTTAGCCCAAAAGCTCAGAATATCCAAAATCCAATTCACGGACCACATGAAGCTCAAGAAGAAGGAAGACCCAAGTGTGGGTGCTACGGGTGGGTGGGGGAATACTCTCATAGAAGCAGGGGAGGGGGATGGAATAGGGGTTTTCCAAAGGGGTGACCTGAAAAGGGGAAAACATTTGAAATGTATGTATCAAAAATTAAAAATAAAAGAAAGAAGAAAGAAAAAAAAAAAAAAGAAAAGGGATGAAAATACTCACGGGAGCAAATACGGAGACGAAGTATAGAGCAGAGACTGAAGGAAAAGCCACCCAGAGTCTGTCCCACCTGGGGATTCATCCCATATACAGCCACCAAACCCAGACACTATTGTGGATGCCAAGAAATGCTTGCTGAAAGGAATCTGATAAAGCTGTCTCCTGAGAGGCCTTGCCAGAGCCTTACAAATACAGAGGCAGATGCTCTCAGCCAACCATTGGTCTGAGCGCTGGGTTCCCAATGGAAGGGTTAGAGAAAGGACTGAAGGAGCTGAAGGGGTTTGCAGCCCCACAGGAAGAACAACAATATCAACCAATCAGAACTCCCAGAGCTCCCAGGGAACAATCACCAAATAAGGAGTACACATGGCTCCAGCTGCATATCTAGCATAGGATGGCCTTGTCAGGTATCAATGGGAAGCGAAGTCTTTGGTCCTATGAAGGCTCAATAGATACCCCAGTGTAGGGCAATCGAGGGCAGGGAGGTGGGAATGTGTGGGTTGGTGGGGGAACACCCTCATAGAAGCAGGGGGGATAGGATGGGGGTTTCTAGGAGGGGAGAAACAGTAACGGGGATAACATTTGAAATGTAAATAAAGAAAATATCCAATAAAAAAATAAAACCATCTACTGTTATTTCCATAATTAATGGCTCATTATCAAGATTCTAGAGGGTTCCCATTTCTGAGTGCAGTATTTACTCTCACTGCAGGGAGAAAAGTAATTCTAATTAATATTTTGCTCTGTCTCGTATATTCAATCTCGGGCGATGCCATTTCTTCATATTGGATTGTTTTTTTTTTTTTTTTTTCACTCCATATTTTATCCCTCCCAGTCCATCTTTCTCTGACTGTTCCACATTCCATACCTCCTCCCGACTCTTTTTGTCTCCACATGGATGTTCCTATCCCCTATGCCTACCCCACCTGACCTCTAAACACTCTAGCACCTCCAGTCTCTTGAGGGTTAAGTGCATCATCTCTGATTGGACCCACACTCAGCAGTCCTCTGTTGTATATGTGTTGCCTGGTTGGTGGTCCAGTTTTTTTAGAGATCTCTGAGATCCTTGTTAATTCAGACTGCTGGTCCTCTACAGGGTTGCCCTCCTCCCCAGTTTCTTTCAGCTTTTCCCTAATTCAACCACAGGGGTCACCAGCCTCTGTCTACGAGTTGGGTGCAAATATCTGCATCTGACTCTTTCAGCTGCTTGTTGGGTCTTCAGGAGTGTGGCCATGCTAGGTCAATTTTCTGAGCACTCCATAGCCTCAGTAATAGGGTCAGTCTTTGGGACCTTCCCTTCAGCTAAAGTACTGAGGGCCAGCAGAAAGAATGGAAACAGGCAGACGGAAGGTGGCAACCTTCCAGAATGCACCAGAGACCTGGGAGGTGAGAGACTCTCAGGACTCAAAGGGAGGAACCTGAGATGAAATGCCCAACAGTAGGAAGAGGGAACTTATAAAGCCCACCTCCAGCAGAAAGACAGGGGATCAAATGAGGGAGAGGGGTTGCCATCCCTCAGTCAAAACTCTGACCCTTAATTGTTCCTGTCTGAAAGAACTGCAGGGATAGAACTGGTGGAGAGGAGCCTGAGGAAAAGAAGGCCCAGGGACAGGCCCAAAGTGGGATCCAGCATTGATTCTTTCTAATGATTCGGGATTTCTGTAAACAGTTTTTTGTTTGTTTGTTTGTTTGTTTTGATTCTTCATTTAAGGGTTATACTTGTATTTAAAGTTTCTTATTTGTTTCTCACTGGTAACTTTTTCATTGTTGTATTTGAGGATATTTTTGTTAAACTTTGGTGCATCATTTTATAAATGAGTGGGGAGATGTATAAAAGACTTATATAGTTTTGTCCTTTGTAAAAGCTCTTGCTACCAGTCACTGAATATGCCTCCAGAGGACCAGGGTGTTTCAGTCTCAGTCTCAGTCTTTCTCTGTCTATTTTTGTCTATCTGTCTCTGCTCTCTCACTCTCTTTCTCTCTCTTTCTCCATCTCTCTCACTCTCTGTTTCTTAATCTATTTTAAAATTGACACAGAAGGTAACTTGAAGTCATAGAGAGAACACATGATAACAGCCATGCTAGAGTTTGACATCCTCTGGATAAGGTGGATGAGGGTGAGAGAAAGTTAACCTTGTGAGTGGGAAGTTAGAAAAGTTAGGCAGGTTCAGTAGTGTAAATCTAGGAGCACTTGCCCCAATAGGGTGTTAAGAGACAGTAAGAATGCCCCAAATATCAGCAGGCAGGCTTAGGATTTAAGTCAATGTGGTGAGTAGGCATTTAGAAGGGTGTTGAAGAGGTGTTACATTCTTTTGAGAAAGAATTTAGAACTATTTCAAGCTTAGCTGCATAATTGTACAAACAAATACTTGTACTTTGTGTCTTATGATCATACTATGTCACATGGAAGCTATCTTATTTCCAAGGGGGACACTTTTGGCATGTATCAGGACTGATTCAGTACAGGGATAGTTATTCTTCCCATTTTTAAAATCTGGTCCTGAGATATATCATATTTCTTTTCAGCTTTTAGTTTCAAGCTTTCCTTTAGATTTAAGAAATAGGAAGTCTTTGGTTTTGTTTGGGAATGAGAACTACATACTGGCAATACCAAAATAATTTTATTGGCCACTTATTAAATCATTTGTAAGAAAGTTGTTGACCATCAACCATTCTGTTAGTGTCAGAAGTTGTCACTGTATTGAGATTCTTATGACCCAAAGTGAGTTCCTGACATGAGATGTCAACTTTCTCCATTAGAAAGGGTATTATTAGTGATGGATCATGATATTTTTTAACCGAAGAAGTCACCATGTTGGAATTTACTCTGTTGTTCCAAATGGTCTTTGAGAAGCAGCAGGTTGCAGATGGATTTTCATTCTCCTTCTTCTTTGCAAGTATCCAGCATCACTGCCTCTGGTCCTGCTGCTTTTATGCAAGTAATTTGCTTGACATAGCCTAAGAAGAGAGAATATATGAGGAAGAGCACCTGCCTGTCTGTTATGTTTATACTTGTTTACGTGGAATTGTCATTCACCCCAATCATCTTCCTCTTGGTGGTACATGGTGACTCAACACTGAGCAAGACATCTCATCCACTTAAGTGCCACAGCTCCTAGAAGCCACTATGATGCTTTATAAATTTGCTCTTTCTTTTATCCAATCTTACTTCCTTTTAATTAAGAATCACTTACTTTGTGATACTTGACAGACAGAATATTAAAATAAATTATAGGTACCAAATATGTTTTTTGTCTTAGGTAGCTTTAATTACAAATGCAATGCAACCTTAGAGGGGAGTCTCAACTGAGGGATTACCTAGATCCAAATGGCCTGCGAGCATGTTTTTGGAGATTATTTTAATAGTTGATATAGTAGGGCCTGATCCACTATGGGCAGCAGCATTATGTGATAAGGCAGCATAAAAAGACTAGGAAGTAATGTGTCCAAGTGAGTCAGCAAGCTGCATTTCCTCATGGATTCTGTTTTAAGCTCTGTCTTAAATCCATTTCCTGGTTTCCTTCAGTGATGGACTATAACTTTTAAGCTGAAATGAACCCTTCCTCCACCAAGTTGCCCTTGGCTAGAGTATTTTATCACAACAATAAAGATGTAACTAGGCTATTGTTGTCTATATAGCATTTGATTATAGATATATTTAAAATATTTCTTCTGACCTACTGAGGAGGACACTTATTTATTCATATTTATGTGGGAATCTTAGGCTCTATGAGGATGCTCTTTCTTCAGTTGAGTAGCTTTCAACCTATTTCTACTAAATTTATGCATGTATTTAATTTTACTTTTTTCTAGTAATTAACTGGCATTTGGAATGTACTTTTTGGCAGGGTCAATATATGTGTATGGCATGATTATCAAATTTCACAAGTTGAAAATTAATTGCTAGTAGTTAGGTTTTAGAATTCATTTTATATATGTAATATGAGATAGGAATCCTATTTCAGTACTTTAAAAGGACAAATTCTCCAATATAATCAATTGAAAATTATTTCCTTCTTTTTGATTAAAATTCATTCAGTTAAAATGCTATTGCTTTGAGAGTCCTCATTCATTACTTCTGCATCTATAGATCAGATTCTTGTAGGAAGGAACCATTAATCTGAGAAGTAGTGAGACTCTTTCCTTTCCCACACTCTGGTTTCTTTACCTCCTGGGATGAGTTATGATCAAGACAATAGAAACCACAGATAAGGCTCCAAGGTTCCAGAAATAGAGCTGTAAGGAGATAAAGTGGGTGATGGATATTTTATGTCTTTCTTTTAATCTTTCATCTAACTTGTAACCGTTGATTCACTTTTTTGGGGGAGGGGTTGGCTCTAAGCTGCACTATTTCACACATGTTTTATGTCTTGTGTGAGCATTATGAAGGCTTTGTTCATTATGCTTTTGTTCACTGAGTATGACAGCTGAGTTTACAATTGTAGATTCTCACTCACTTCCTGGGTGGAAATCAGAGTGAAGGAAGCAACTTGACTAAAAGTGGTAAAAGCAGTATATTCTTAATGAGGACACTGGTTTAATGCCATTACCTTTAAAGTAGTAGTAATCTCCTTAGAGTGTTGTCTTTAATGATAAGTTGTCTTGTATAAACACCTTAACTGAAGCCAGCCAAGTGCTCAGTATCATGCCTACTTCTCAGGTTGAACCATATCCATCATAGCGGTGAGATGTCATAAGTTTGAAATTCTGCATGTGGTTCATTGTCCTTCCAGGGAATGAATAATAGCTTAGTCTCTCCTTTTCCTAATCTGTTCTTTCCCCTGCTACTTTGTCACTCTTTCCCTGCTGTTAATCCTAGAAGTACTTCTTAATAAAGTTCTTTTTTGGTTGCAATTTCCTTTTAGACTATTACTTAGAGACATTAATCAATAATACAATATTTGTATACTGTTTTGAAGCATTAAGCCTGAAAACTGGTTATAATAGAAAATTATATTTGTTAGTATACTACTATGCTGGTCATTTAACTCCTACCTCCTTTTCATTCTGCCAATATATATTCCAGATATGATAATATGTGATACCAATTATATTCTTCCAGACATACGTTTATAGTACATATATGTGTGTATACATCTATCTATCTATCTATCTATCATCTATGTTTAAAGATCACAGAATATCTACTTGAATGGAGTATGTCTTCTGTAAGAAAATAATCCATATTCTCACATTTCAATAAATATTCTAAAAATATTCAGGCCAGGTTTATTTTACTCTAGTGCCAAAATATCTATTATTGATTTAATTAAATCAGTAGTCATTACTTGTGACTGAATATTTTGCTTTAATATTTTAAATAAAATTAGAATAACTTCCTTAACTACTTATAATGTTAATTGAAGTATTTTAACATTATTGTCCAAATAGGTAATATTTACATATCTTATGAAAAAGTACAAAGTCTGCAACTAATTTAATCTGATTGAATCCATCCTTATTTAATATTTATCTTTTTAAATTTACTATCATTTATAAATAATACAAAATTTAACAGATATATTAGTGACATCTTAGTTCCTATTATTATAAATGGACCCCTCCTACTGCTACCATTTCTCTACCTTCAGGACTGCTTTCTTTCATGTATTATGTTTACTATTTTTCTCTCTCATTCATTAGTTATTATTGTATGGAAAATTAATCAAAACTAAATATGTTCTCTGTTACAGGGTGCTTTATTACTGATAAAATCCTACTGGGATTGTCATCTCATTTTCGGCAGACCAGCAACAGAGTTCTTTTATTTGAGTTAAGAAACTTGTACAATAGGGTAGTAGATATTTTAACTCAGATCTTTTACTGCCTAACCTGGGTTCTTGTCATTTCCAGTGAGGTCCCATATCACATTTATCCTCAGTCCTATTCTACAGCACAGAAGATGGAGCAACATTGTATCAATGCTGGCAGCACAGCCATTTGCTTTTAATTCAACCTAGGTTTTCCCATATTGAAATATTATATAAGCAAGGACCTTCAAGTATGGCAACATCTGCAACCAGCCACTGGTGGGTGTCCTATTGTTCTTGTGATCCTTTCTGTTTGTCATTTTGTCATTATATAGTTGACTTTTAATACTCACAGATTTCACGTGCATGGATTAAAGTAATTGTGAATAAAAAAATTGAAAAGCTGAAACAAAACAATACAAAAGCAAAAAATGCCCCATATATATATTAAAACACATAAGTATAACCTGGTGAATCAATTTAATATTACACACACACACACACACACACACACATATATATATATATAAATATATACATATATTTCGGGCTGAACACTAGGTATTTGAAAACCAATTAGGGTGCTCATCCCTAAGGTAAACTAATTCTCTCTCTCTCTCTCTCTCTCTCTCTCTTCTCTCTCTCTCTCTCTCTCTCTCTTCCCTCTCTCTCTCTCTCTCTCTCTCTCTCTCTCTCTCTCTCTCTCTCTCAGAAGTCATTAATTGCCTGTAGCTCTGCATCTAGGTATGGGGCCTTGTGAAATTTCTCCCACTCACATTGATATGTAAACTAATGTTATTACTATTCACATGTTCCTTAGATTACCACATTGTTAAGTTTTTATTAGAGCATCGTTCTTTATTTTTTTCCAGGCCAGAATGCATGATTTATTAAGCACAGGAACAGATTTTTGAACATTGAACGATGGTTAAGCAATGTTGTATATAACACTATACCCGACTTTAAGTTCTACAGCAGAATCACAGTGGCAATATCAGCAAGCTCTTGGTACAAAAATGATACAACTATAATCATTTTTTTTGACAAAACTGTCAAACTCATACATTGAAAAAAAGTAGCTTCTTCAGCAATGATGCTAGGAAAACAGATCTCCACATGTAAAAGAATTAAACAGAGTGAAACAGGTCCTTATATCTCACCTAGTAAACGTTACCTAAAAGGGAGAAAGCATGTTAATAAAAGACTGAAAACTAATAGAGTGATATATATATATATATATATATATATATATTCAAAGACAAGAACTCCAATAGCTCAATAAATAACAATAATAGTTAACCAATGGTATTACACAAAATTAAAAATAAGTTAAAGCAACAGAACAGCCAAATGAAATACCATCATAAAAATTGAGAAAAAAATATTAATTTATTTTTATCTAAGTGTGGAATGTCATTTGGTATACAGGGTCTGGGGGTATGGATCACTGTTCCAGCTTGAATATCTGAGTTTAGATTCACAGAACTCACATAAAAAGGATAGGTGTACCCATAACTCCTTTCTTGTCATATATAGAATACACATTCTTACACACATGCCTTGGTCTTCTGGCTCTCATAATCTTTTTTCCTCCTCCTCTAAGATATTTCTGACCATAGGTGGTACAGGAACTATACTTCAGATGTATCAATTGGTGTCAGTATTGCCGAAAGGCAACACACTCCCTCTTTAGTGGCTATTACCCATTCTTCAATTAGAATAGAGGTCTCATGTAATCTTTCTTCTACTCTCAAAACTTATGTGGGTGGGCATACTTGTATTATACAAAGACTTTTTTGCCTCTCTATCAATTATAATTGCCTTTTAGATCGCTTGTCTCTACTTTTCTATCAACTAAGAAATCGATCTGTCATATTCATTGTTGTCATCCCAATGTCTATGACAGTGGTGAAAATATGGTATGCATTCACCAGATACCTCTTATTGGAGTGAATGAATAAAGGAATAAAGGAAAAGAAGAAGGTTTTTTGAAAAGCTAATGGTTATTTTGTCATTAGTCTTTGAATTTGTGGCTAAGAGGATAACTTTGAAACAGATATCTTCCTGGATACAATGGATGGCAGCAATGTGAAAGCTAGCTTCTTAGTAGTAAAGAGTTTCTGAGGTGTAGTATGAGGGACTGTAGAAGCAGAAGACACAGAAAGGAACTTGTTAAAGTAGTGGTCTCTAAGGCTAATAAGGGCATGACATAAGATTAGACAGATTGCTTCACTTTCTTTGATGTTATCTGTATTTTATATCAGAAGCAATCCTCAAGCTGATTTTGTATTGAGGTTACTTATTTACTTCAGTAATGAGTTGATTTGAAGAAGAACAATAACAAAAACAACAAAATTTGTTTTAAAAAACAAAATTATCATTTTTATTCATTGGGATTATGTCAAATGGAAAATTCAGGTGTCTCTTGGCTCTAAGTAGGCACACAATTTCAGATGTTTGACAAACAATCTTCATGATAGGAAGGAAAGAAAGCAAGGTCTCATGTGTATTCTACCTATGGATCTAGAGGCAAGAATTAGGCCGAGTTTTCCTGCTGCATATTACACAATAGTGGGTGCATAGTCATATTTTTAGCATGATTTTACTCAAACATTAGTGTTTTAAATTAAATTTTGCCTGCAAACATTGAAAATTTGAATTTATTAGTTCTTTTGGAATTATTTGTAAACACTTGTAACCTTAATGTTTTTGGCACTCCTCTGGAGCTGTGTGTCCTGATACTATTCATTAATTCTCTATTCTTTCAATAATTATGAAGCTTTTAATACAGTTTCAAAACTTTTCTAATACTTTAGATTTTTACCAATCTCAGTACTGTGAGGTGGTGCTTAATGATCCATAAGTTTGAATTAGGATATTTTTAATCAATTTATTATTCAAACAAAAATAATAAATATTTTAATTATAAACCAATTTATTGCAAAAATTTGGACTTAATTCTTGGAATAGTGATTTTAGTTTTTCAAGTACATCTTTTATCATGATTCAGTGAAAAATAAAGATTTTCTGTTAGAGACATAGAAAGGGAGAAAAAATGACTGCGAAGTTACAAACTCAAAACTCATTTCTAACTAAAGGGAAGATTGCTTGAATATTGGTTCAAATGATTACTCAGAATTTCATTAATTATCAGCCAAACACAGCAATATTTCCAAATTCTTTTATTCTTAATATTTATTAGTTTTACTAAATTACAGATTTCATTGTGACATTTTCATACTCGTGCATAATGAGCTTTGTTTATATATGTCCATTATTTTTGCATCTATTTTAAAGAATATTTTTTCTTGATGTAGCAATAATTGAGTCAGGGCTTTACTCTCATTGCCTCAAATATTATACCTTTCTTTGGTTTTAGAAAGTTTGCTGAGATGTGTGCTTTTATTTTGATTGGTTTCCCTCTGTAAATAATTTGGCAGATCTTTTAGCTTTCAATTACTTTTCTGTTCTGTATACTTGTCATTTTCCCCTATGTATGGATGTAGAAATATTTATTTCCTGGTCATATCTACCTGGAATTTTAAATTATATTTGTGCTTAGAAGTATACATCTTTCTTTAGACTTGGAATATTTTTCTGATTAAATTTTATAAATACATTTTGTAATCCTTTAGTTTATATATCACCTGCAGGGGTCACTATAACCTTCCCACCAGCAGGGAAATGAACCAGGTGAGGGAAAAATGAAACTTGGATCAGCATGGATTAGACAATCCTAGGTTAAAAGCTTGTGGAGTCTGACAAAGTGGTTTATTTTATGCATATATTTAAACACAGTAATAATTTGGGATAAAAGTTTCCATGTGACATTTATCATGACAAAGCTTTAAGAGTTTAGGCTATATCTAAATTTATAAAGTATTTTTCTTTAGCAAAGCTCTTGTGACCTTTTACACAAGAATGGGTTCTACTGACAGAGAATAGTGCTCAAGAGAAGGGTTAAGGAAGAAGAACTTTAAGTAAACATAAAAATGGGTCTTGTTGACTCAAAGAAAATGTTCAGAATCCTGGGAAATTAGATGAAGGTTGGATTTACAGACTAGCAAAGATTACCACCTCCATTCATATTCCTCTGGACAGAAAACAGGTATTCTTATCCCTTTGGTTGAAAAGAAAAGCATGTGGGGTTAACAGTTCTAACAGAGGCCAAAAGGAAAGTGGAAAACTATTTTAGCCATGGTGGCTATTCAAAGGCTATTTGAAAGATTTTGTCTACCTTTGTGGAGATCGTTAATTTGACAATCATGTGTATAGGAAAACGTTGATGTATTAAAGCAACACATACCAGGAAATTGTTGGCAATCGGCAATTATGCTTGAGCAACAAATTTATAGTAGCTCTCTTTTGTAAAACTGTAGTCCTCAATTCACCAATACCTTGGTGGATTTCTGGTATTTTCTTTCCTGCAATACTAGTAGTTTTACTAATCATACTGATCATTTTTGAGGCCTTTCTTTGTATTACAGAAACTATTTCTAGGATAGGCAATAGAGAATCATTGCATCTACAACCATTACAGGGTCAAATAAATGCAAAAAAAAAATCTTACAATTTTGGGGGAGAGCTCTCTTGATTCTGTTGATTGATCACAAAGATTTTCTGTACAAAATTTGTGTAATATGGCCCATCCCACATAAACTATTATAAGCCAAAAGAAAAGTAGTGAAGTATCATTTAAAAAAAGAAGAAAAGAAAGAAAAAGGTCCATTTCCAAGGCAGTTGTTCACCAGAGGAAAGGATATGGTTAGAGGTGGAATTACAATAAGGAGGGATATAAGTACATTTAAAGCATAAATAATGTGATAGAAAGTCATCATTGACAGGAATATTGGGGTAGCCCTATAAATATGGTTATTGGTAGATTCTATTTTGTTCCATATCATTTGATCAGAGTGCATATGAGTGACTCCTATTCCATATAAGTTTCTTTTTAAAGGCTATGATAGATGGGTATCCTCTAATACCAAAGATTATTCTTATTGACTTCCCTGTCACAAATGAAGCCAGAAGTTAGTTTGTAAACCATTAACAACAGATAGCATTATTCTACGAACCATAAAATCAACATTGGTAAGCAATACCTCAGGTATTCCCCTTTTCATCTTCATACAACTATAATTTTCCAAATAGTAATTAATACATTACATAATTAATACATTTTTAAATAGTAATTAACTACATTAAATCCATAATATTGCATTTAAACTGACTAGTTAAATTAGTCAAAAAAAATATATCCCACACTCACTTGACTAAATGTTTGTAAATCTTCTCTTTCCTTGTCCTAAAGGATATCCTTAACATGCCAAAACCATATCAATCTGTTTCCTATCACAAATATAATTTTTTTTTTCTTCTGACAAAAGGCATTTGAACTCTACACTGACAAGGCGAGAGTTAATGTTCAATACAATCAGTAAACATAGCAGCACCATTTGAGGGTCAGTAGTTTAATGTCCTTGCTGTTTCCCCAAAGTCTCAGGTTGATGAGCTAAAAAGTCTTGGTGTTTCTCCAAATTATCAGGTTATATCCTCTTTGGCCATCTCATCTTGATAGATTGTCATCTACATTTAGACGTCTCATTGGTCTAGTGGTTTTTGAGATATCCTGGATCAGGAGCCATCAGGTTTTTCATTTATTTTTTGAAAATACATAAGTTCAACCTTGTCCCAGTGTTGACCCTTCATTGATCAGTTTCTAGATTCTTTCTTTTTCCATATACTTTAGGTTGTATCTCCTTTTGGGGAAAAATGGTTTGGGGCATCAGAAGAAACAATATCTTTTAAAGTGATTTTTTGAAAAAAGAATTTAAAGTTAGCATAACCAAATCTAGCATAGTATGGAGGACATAGATAGGAGTATATATCTTCCTTTTTATTATTAAAATTTACCAGTTAGGTATTTGATGTTTGTTATGTTTCAAACCATTGGTAAAATAGCAAACATGCCTATTTAATATATCAAAACAGACCTGGCTACCAGGTTTTCCTATATCCCTCAGTCCCTACCTGTTGCAGTGTATGTTTGTCATACACTACTCTCTACCCTGAACTCCCCAACCCAGGAGATGGGCTGCCTGTCCCTAGAGGATATTTCCAGTATAATTCAGCCATGCATGAACTCATGAATAAAGTCAACTTCACTGCATTGCACTCACTGCACTGACACTCAACTGACTCATTCTTTCTTCATACATTGCTCTTAAATGTCCTCCCTTTCCTGCCTCTTCTTGTGAGAGTTGGGTGTATCCTATCTTTGACTCATTCTTTCAAATCTTTCTCTGATTTATCACTTTGTCTACTCCTCAATTAGACATCATTTTCAAACATGGTTGCCTCCTTTTACAAATTAATTTTACTTTGAAACTGTGTAGTAAAGACATATATTTATTCTAGACAGAGGTATTAAAGATGTCGTTACAGACAGATCACACAGACCTAGAAGGTCTTTGGATGTGATCCTTTGCCAGAGCAGCCATGTTGCTTGATTAAACTTCCTCTAAATCTTCCCCATTTCTGTTTAAGCTAAAAATCGTACACAGTTTAACTATTACAACAGAAACTATTACCAATCCTGTAAACTTAATGTTCCAAATGTCCTTAAATTTAACAGTCCAAGTGTCCATATGAAGATTTCTTGATGCAATGATCCTTATCCCATATGAAAGTCCTGATCATTTGTCTGTCAACAAATGTCTATTTTAAGCACCAAGGTTTTCAGTCTACCAGTCTGTGGAATGATTTGTCCTTCTTCAGCTAGCTTGTTGAGCTGTCCCCATGCAGGGTGTGGGAATCAGCTGCTTTTTGCATCTCTTTTCCTTTATGCCATGCCATTAATGTAGAAGCTTCTTTTACTTGGATTGGATTTTTACAATTTTGATGGAACCCATTGTCTTTCATCACATGTTGAAATATAGACAAAGCCTCTTTCCCATTGTAGCCCATTCCCTGACTTCCATTCTGATCTTAAAACATCTTTGAAGTATATAGATTGATCTATTTCAGTAGTTTTTTTTCTACATCCCAATGTCCTTCAGTTAATCTTATTTCCCTTTCTTGTTTATTAAAGTACTCTTAGATCTTTATGAATCAACACATAAAGCAGATATTTAGGCACTCTCATTTCGTGCGTGGCTCTACATCAGCAAGCCAAGCTTCTCACCCATTTAAACACAGAAATAATCAAGGCATATTACATAAAATGTCAATATATAGTGTCAGTTAAAATAGCTATCTGTTTTCTGAGATTGAATGATTATTAATATGAGTTCCCCATTGTTGTAATAGATTTCCTTCTCATATGTTGACGGCTGCATCTGCCACATAATTATTTAATCTTTTGACCTTCTGATCTCACAAGTTTAATTTGTCTTATACTTTGTTTTACTAGGATAATGTTCCAATCCCAGTAAACTGTGTAGATAACTTCTGAAGGTGTCAGTGTGGATTCCAAGATTCATGTGAGATTATAGTTACATCAGCTTTTGTGTCACCAAAACTTTAATTTCAATAACATTTAATTTTGAGTTTAATTTTGATCTCTGGTTATTAACAATGGTTTGCACATAAACCTGTCTTCCAGTTTTCCCAAATCTCCCTAGTCTTTCAGTTGCAGCTGCTTTGTCTTTGGAAGCCATAAAAACTAAACAATTCAGTCTCCCTCCTTAAAGTGCACATTTTTTTCTTTACATAAGCCATAATCTCAATCTTTCTGTGAATGAGATGTTAGGCTACTTCTTCCTAAAACTATTTCTACTGTCTTTTGGGGGTAGAGGTCCATAAACTCCAGTGGGTATTTTATAGCATTTAATTTTGGGTGATAGTGTGAGACTTTTATTTATTTATGCTTAAGTCTAAGGGCACTCTTTCATTCTGTAGCATGAATTTCATGTCCAATACTTAATTTGGTTTCTCTAGTTGCTCAGTAGATTGTTGACAGGAAGTACCTGGCTCATGTTGTTTATTGCTGGGTTTCATTAGAACCCCTTAAGGAGCTTCCCATCAATAAGAGATTGCTTCATATATCTCTTGTTGACTTGTATTCATTAGTCCTATGTCTTCCCTTACTATACCTTCTTCAAAACCCTGAAGGCTGAGGACTTCTAGAGAAGTCTCTAGGAATGTCTAATTTACCTCCTCTCCCATAGTCAATACAACAGATATTTTGATATCTATGATTATTGGACATTGTTTGTCCAATTACAGAGTCATTAGGGTCAATCTCAGCAGTGGTTCTAATTAATTTATCCATGGGTGCTGATACAGCTCTTAAAAATATAGGAACATTTTTATACTCTGCATTGTGTTTTTAAAAGCTAAAGCTTAAATTAATAAGCTTTAATTTAATGCTGGATTTGATATTGTCCTGTTTATTGCAGACATTAATCTATGAAAGAAGTCAGTAAAAGTCTCTCTGGGGCTTTTGCATAATCTTTGTGAATGACATAGGTCTTTTTCCTTGATACTTTACCTTATGCCAGGCTCTTAAATTCTACTCAAGTATATTGTGTAACAATAGAGTCATCAAATTGCATCTGTTTTTGTATGTAACATATTGACCTTCACCTAACAAATAGTCTTTCATGATATCAACACCTATAGACCTATTGCAATTTTCTATAACTGCAGCTTCTTATTACCACCAAGTTAGCCACTGTAATTGAGAACAGCTGCTGCTAAATCTTTCAAATCCCAGGGGATAATCCTGCTTTGAGTAGCCCATGTATCTCAGATAGGATGAGTACATTCCATAAGCTACTATTCATTCTTTAAATTGTTTAAATCTTATATTTTAACAAGCTATTTGTTCATTTTGTGATTTTCACCATTTTCTGGCATTTGTTCCTGGGTAACCAGGAAAGCTAGTAAGAGTAGTCAACTTTCCTCTGTTTCACTAAGAGGTAGTGCTAAGAGGTAGGTAGCTTCATTTGGCTATCTTGATCCTTAATTTCATTAGTCACCATAGTACTACTTGTTCTTTTATTCCTTTGCCTTTTGTCTCTTATGTCTTTGTACTATCATAGCTTATTTTTCCAATCTCTTTTGAGAGTAAATATATAAAGATTGCAGTTGAAAGTGTGTGTGGGGGGGGTGTTACTTCAGTGGTCGTATTTCAGTGAGCACTCTGATGGCTTTTTCAAGCAATGTTTCCATCCCCTCAACTCTTACCCTTGGTGTTAAAGGATATGAAATGGAGTTTCCCATTTTTAATGCAAGAAAAGTCTGTCTATATAATTAAAATTGTCTTTTGGGGTGGATTACTGTGATTCAATGTCTCAGAGGCACCTACTTCATTCCTTGCTTTGGGCTCAAGGTTCCTGCTGCTTCAGAGTCTTGAGTCTCTCTAGACACTCAGTCCAACTTGAACTCAAAGAACTGATGACACTTCTGGAGATAATCCTATGTGTTTTTCTTCTTTGTGGCTTTCTGTATATGTAACTTGTCCTCTGCTTTCCGTGACATTGGTGGGCTTTTTTCTTCTCTAATCATGTTGGCTGCCAAATGTAAAAGTAGGTTGTATTCACCTGATGTAACTCATCTTAGAGGCTTACAGATGAATATGCTTACCTTTTCTTGTTCTTCATCAACTAGGGCTGGCTTCTTCAACTCATCTGTTCTTGCCAAAACTTCTTTTCAAGGTGACTAATTCAAACATATCTTCTATAGGTTTCTCATCGAATTGCTCTGCTTGGCCTCAAACTAACTCTGGCAATTTGCTCTAATCTTCTGACTCCTTCTTATTCTCCGGCTTCAACCCCTATGGTTATCTGTACTGAACTGCATGAATACACAAATTAACTTAAGTTTTCTGGCATGTGTTCACTTCACTCCCAATTGATTTATTCTGCCAAATCTTTCCATTGTTCATCACTTTGTCTGCCCTCAATTAGATGTCACATTCAAACATGGTTGCTTCCTTTTCCAAACTAATTTTACCTTAAAAATGTGTAGTAAGGGTGTGTCTGTATTCCAGCCAGAGGGATTGAAGGTGTGCCATCCAGGCAGATCACACAGACCAAGAAGGTCTTTGGATGTGATCCCTTGCCAGAACAGCTAGGCTGCTGGATTAAGATTTCTTTATGTTCTCTGTCTTCCCCTCTTCCTTTTCCATACATGTCTCAGAGTCATGTTCACTCTGGACTCTCCCAAATGTCTCTGCCTCTAGCTATGCTCTCTCTTTTATCTACAATCACCTTTTCCTTCTACCATACCTAAGAGCAGTCATGAACTTCCATTTTATTTCTTTTTATTATTATTATTCAGTGGTGTTACAGAATAGTTTGATTCAGGGGATAATAAATGATTTCAGTAACATGTCTCATATTAAATTTTTAAAATTTATTTGCAAGCATAAGCAGGAACATCATTAGGATTTAGTTGTATGAGAGTCCTAGGAAGGACATATTTAAAGTTATTTGAAAAAGTCAAGTTTCATATATGACACAATTTTTATTTTTCTGGAGTTTCCAGGGACCCATGTCATGCCATGACTATGGTTGTGTTTTAGAGACAACTATTTAAGGAGAGGCACTATGCATGCATTTTATGTATTTTAGCACAGATCTTTGTATACTTGATAGTAGAAAGGATCCCAGACACAGACAGTCAGTTTCAAATGTCAAGCTGATGTCAATTCATTATTAATCATGTGCTAGAATCTCTAAGATAATGCTTTTTTAATGTGTAGAATAGTGTCTTTAACAGAGAATAGCCTTCCATGATTGCTGAGCTTGGCATGGCCCTGATCGGGACAGAGTGACATGGTTCCTGCCCCTGGGACAGGGCCCTAGTGTGAGCTTCCATGAGTGTTGATGTCTGTTGTGAGCTTACTGCTTGTTTGTGTTATGATATACATATTTCACATTCCTTCAAAGAATGTCTTCCATGTGAACCTTAATGACTCTATGAGAATTAGAGACAGCATGAGTCCAGGAAGCAAAGGTGCCACTAGTGCCTCAGCAAAATAGTAAACACTGGGACCATCAGGACAGCCTGTAAGGCTATAGAAAAGAGCTCTAAATACATGTGTTCAATATATATATATAATTTCTCAATTAAGTAAAATATAAGAATTCAATATAAATTATGAGAAGCTTCATGAATCTAAATTAACAAAGGCAGCTACACCATGAGCCAGCTTGTCAGAATGATACAGTGACAAGCAGATAAAAATGCAGTCAGATTCCTGAGTTCAAGGTCAGTCTGGGACACAGCAAGGTTAGGCTCAGGTGTGGTAGAAATGGTAATTCCAGGGCAGGTCCCATCCAAGTAGCTTATTTTATTGTTTGTGCTTAACAAAGGCAAACACATCTCTGAATTCTTTTATAATGTTAAGAAAAAAATGTATGTTTGCTGTCTCTTAAGAATCAAAGATCTGGGTCAGCTGGGGTCTCGAGGTGCTGATTCGTAGAATCTTGGAAAGGAATTCTGGAATAAATGACTGGATTGAAAGATAAAATAAAAGACTGAACCTGTGTTCTGCAGGAAATGAGCTATCCAGAGAATTTTTTAGACTAAAAAGAAGATTGGAGAACAGATACACCACACACTCACACACACACTCAAACAAACAATCACACATCCCACACACACACACACGCACACACACACACGAGCAAGATATGGACAGAGAGATCTCTTAGAATAGCAAGCAAGCAGAATATAGACAGAGATCTCCAGAGAGAAAGGAGAACATAGAGAGAAGCAGATGGGGGAAAGCTGTATCAAACAGAACACAAGTCATCAGCTTGAAGAAACGATTTGCCTTGAGTCTTTCTTTTCACAGCTCCCAGACCTCCCATCTCTCAGAACCCATCTCCACAAGGCTGGCCCTTGGCCAATGAGCCTTCTTTACCTACCTCCCTTGCCTAAGTCTGATCATTTATCAGACCAGTGACAAATATAAAGCAAACAAAAAAAACAAATAAACAAATAAAACCATTTAATTAACAATGGACATAAACTTTTATATATTTAAAACCAAGGCTTTGGTAATTTATAATTTGAGATTTTTAAAATTTAGAATATTTTGAGCTCAAGAACACTTTTCCACCAGGTAACAAGATATTTAGAGTTGAGATATAATCATAGGAAATTCTGAAGGAAAAGACAATTGGATTTTCTCATGTAGGCATGAAAGTTTATTTCCACCTGATACTGTAAATGAAATTCAAATGTTAATAATTTCAAAGCATAATCATTTAACGGTAAACTACTTGGTAGAAGGCTTTATTTATTTTTTTATTTATTTATGTTATTACAGTTTTAAGACAGTCTGATGTAACTGATTTTCAGGCTGTACTAAAAATAATCTAAATCCTATTGATTGAATTTCTGGTTTATCCCCTTTGGCTTTTGTGGGAATTTGAGAAACATGCAATTATGCTTGCATTCCTCAATCATCGTATTATCTAGGAGAAATTGTTTTGAAAACAATTTTATTCCAATTTGCTTCTTCTATTTTAAAGTCCATATGAAGCTTATATATACTGTGATTTTTACATTTTTATATTGTATAAAAATATAAATTAAAAAAAATAAATTTTTAAGCAATAAAAGATGAGGTGTATTTTCTCATTTTGTTAATGCTGCTTTTAATCTGCTAAGGGTATAGTTAGCTATCTATACCATCATGTAACTCAGAGAGATAAATTTGAACACGAAGTATAATCCAAATGGCCTCTATATCAATCATTAAATATTTTAAATGCCATATTCAGCATATCCTGAGGATATTGAGGTTAATGTATTAAGCATTCCTTATTTTAAACAAACTTTGTTTTTAGTTCCTCGTTTTAGCCTTAACATAGATACAGAAGTAAACACATACAGATGGTTACATAAAGTGTATCTTTATAAATGAATTACATTTGTATATGGTATGACTGCAAGCATAGTTTGAGCACATTAAAGAATATAATTATTTATAAGGTGGCTGGCCATTAACTTGAATGGCTTATAACTTATGTGTTTATAAAAAGATAAAGATATCTAAGAATATGTTCTATGGGGGTATGGTGAGGTATGGGGAAAAGGGGTGCCTCAGTGGACCCATGCTGAGGCATCCCTTCCCCCTGAGGAACCAGTCACTCGATGATGATGATATAGTATAGAGTACAGCTTATTCAGGGCATGGGGAGGGGAGTTAAGAGGGTAGTAGAGGCAGAGAAAGGCAGAGAGAGGGAGAGAGTAGAGAAGTAGAGGATGACCATGACCACCTGGAGAGAGGAGGGAATGAAATGGGGAGAAAGGGGGAGCAACAGGGCAAGAGGCAAGAGGAGAGGCAAGAGATCAAGATAGCAAGAAAGTGGGGGGGGGGCAAGCAGCCCCTTTTATAGTGGGTCAGGCCTGCCTGGTTGTTGCCAGGTAACTGTGGGGTGGAGTTTAGACAAAACACTAGCAGTAACAATCTAGTAGCTTTATAAGATAAGAATTTTACAGTTTTATTCCTGTTAAGTTTAAAGTTAAATATTTGAATTGAAGTTCCCTTAGCATTAAAATAAAACTTTAAGCCATAAATACAGTTGCAATGACAAAAAGGCTAGACATGTTTTTAAATTGGTTTCTGTTAGCCTGAAAAGACCTTAGGAATTTACTGACTTTATTTATTAAACATACCTTATGTATCAAGCATATATTTTTTTAATTTAAAAATTTCCAGAAGCCTGGTGTTAGCAAAGATATAAATGGTTCAACAAATACCTCACATTAGATTTTATTAATCTGAGAATTCATTTATAAAAGTAGGAATTTAATGTTATATAAAAGTCTATCTTAATCCAAAATATTCTGCTATTGCCTCCTTGGTATTAAAAGGAGAAACAAAAATTATCAGAGGGTTCAGTAGGACTAAGAAATTTTATAGATGGTGTTTTAGTTGGTTTATAGCACATGATTATCTTAATGAAGATGGTGGTGAGGTTACATGGCACGTACCCTTTAACCTTAGTAAAGATGGTTGCCACCGCCATGGTTGCTTTCATCTGGATAGGGACATCAGCCAAAATGGAGGCAAGTCAGATAGCTGCTTTTCCTAAATTAGAGTCAAAATTAAGCTTTATATACAGTATGCTGTAGTAGATGTATATACTTTTTTAAAATAAGAATTGAATCACTTATATAATATTCTGTAGCAAATTAAACTACCTACATACAGATTTAAACCTGTAATTTTATTACAGGTTTTAAGATAAATTTTATGTTACAGATTTTTAAGACATATCTAATGAACTTATAGATCCTGAGATAAAGAGTTTACAACAGAGAAAGTTTAGATATTTTTATCCGTTCTTTTATAATTTTTATGCTAGGTCTGTTAAAAGTGCAATGGATGATAAATATTAAACAAGAGCTGATAGATTACAGCAAGTTTAGACTTTTGAGTTATACAACTGGGAATGGGTATAATCTTTTGTTGTGGAGCATGTAGGATTTGTATATAAAATATATTCTCTTTGCCCTTTAGAGGAGTCAACTGGAAAAGCATTAAGATCAATCTCTATTGGATTTTTAGATATAATTTTAGTAAATATCTACTGGACATGATTTATTTTATAAGGGGATCTTTTGGATAATAATCAGTAGATTCCAAGTAGCATGTTAATGCAACTTATCAATTATTATTATTATGAAACATTACAAACGTAATAGAACATTACATTTTACATAGTGGCACAATAATTTTTGTAGTTTTTTGTTTTGCCAGTGAGCAGCAGCATTATTTAACAATCTAAAAACTTAATCTGCTTCAGGTGTTACCTTTTTTGTTTTTGTTTTTAGTAGAATTTAACAGAGTTCTAGAAAGCAAATCAAAAATTAAAGACAAAATCTTTAGGAGTGGTAAACAGGTAAGAGACATGTGTCAACATTTTAAATTTTGCTCTTTTAGTTTATCTACCTTAGAAATCTAGCATTTATGTAAATATTAATTAGACAGACATGGAAAAGAGAATGTCATCCATATACTGAACAATTAATTCCTCATGAATTTAAACAGTCTTGTCGTAAATGTTTTATGTTCACTTTGCAATTGTTTCTTCACTAGACATTGGGCCTGTTTTAGTTTTTTCCTTAGGAAGTGAACCATTGATCAATCTATACCTAGTTATTACCACTACGAGGGACAAAAGTAAAACACACAAATAAAAATCAAGTAAGCAAGCAACAACAACAAAAACTAAGCTCTAGGACAGTTGAACTAGTTCATGCTGCAGCCAGGCATAGAGCACAACCCTCCGTTTAGATGCATCTCTGAGCTTTATCAGACCCTAGCAAGACCAGTTAGATCCTGCTGGAGGGTTGAACCTGGAACCCCTTAGGATCCTGGCTGTTGACCACAGGGAAGTTCAGAGACTGTGGAGTCAATTCAGCCTGCTCACCTAGATGGGTCCAGCAGAAAAGTTTTCTCACTTTCTCCAAAACATAATTGACAAGGATTTTATCTCACCTTTCATGAGCTCTCTTTACATTAGTTCCTGTGAGTATAATGTTGCAGAGCTCTTTATATTCCCCCCACATACCATATCTCAACAAATATCTCAATAATTATAGAAAAAAATGCTTCATTTCAAAGGACTGATAAGAACCCACTCTAATTTCTACTTCCTCAGTTAAGGCTGAGAACCCCTTTCCCTTACCTCTTGGCCAAAGCCCAAGTTTCCTGCTCCTGATTTCTATTTAAATGGAAAAAATCCTCTTACTTTGTCTGAAGGCTGACTCCATCATATTAGGGTGCCATGTGGGAGACTCAATGCACGCTTTGTAGTTGGCAGAGAGATGATTTAGGTGAGTTAAAACTGAAACTCCAGCAGCTCTACTTAACCAGTGCTGAGTCAAAACTTCTATAGTCTGATCAAGTAAGTTAATTTTTCTTACAAATTGAAACACAGTGAAACTTTGGAAAAGGTTTCCACAAGACAATCACCACAACAAAGTTTTAGGCATAGCTACATTGAAACTCCATTGCAAAGTACAGTTTTTAGCAAAGCACCTGTAACCTTTCACACAAGAATGTGTTGTATTGACAGAGAAACAATGTTTAGGATAAGTGTCTAGGGAGGAAGGGTTTGTAATAAACAGAAAGATGGGTTTTATTGACTGAGAGGCAAGACTCAGAATTTGGGGGGAAATCTATGAAAGCTGGCCTTACGGTATCACATTTTTAATAATTCTGATTTTCTTGTGTTGTCTTACAAGCTGTACCTCCTGCACAAACCTCTGTTCTTCTATGCCATTATCCTCTACCTTATTTTTATCTTGCTTTTCTTTATACCAAAGATTCACGTGTATGGTACCAAGTTATCAAAAACTATGATCACTATTATTTTCATGACTACTATTAACAATTCACCAATATTGTATTTTGTAAATAAATTATTCTTAATATAAATATAACAGTGAATTAAACTTTATACTATTCCCAAATAATCACACAAAAAGGCCAATATTTATTTAAAACTGCACCTCAGTGGCAATTAAATAATCTACCATAACCTTCTATGCTAATCTGGCTACCTCTCAGCTCTAGCTCATGATACTTGCATACTATAACTGATCTGGATCTTTGGCCTTCAGGTGTATTTCCATAGTCTCTCTCTGGACCCCCGTTCTCATGGCTCCAAATCTTCCATCCTCCCAGCTGACCTGAATCATCTCTCTCTCTCTCTCTCTCTCTCTCTCTCTCTCTCTCTCTCCCTCTCCCCCTCTCTTACCATATGAAAAAGTGGATGTGTCTTAGTTTTGTTGAGACCCATTAAGGGAAAGCTACTTTCTCCTGGTCTCAAAAATGGAATCTTAGTTTTATCAATGGTTCTGGATAGAGACATCACAATAGCGCATGCTGCATCATTGAGAACTTTAGATACTATTATCTGGAAGACTATATCTTAGGAAGTAAGATTCACCTGAAGATATTTTGTTTTAGTCATGGTTTCTGTTGCTGTGATAAACACCATGACCAAAAGAAATTTGGGGAGACAAAGGTTTATTTCATTTTTATTCTTAGCAATAGTCATCACTGAAAGAAATCAGGATAGGAACTTAAGCCTGACAGGAATTTGGAGGCAGGAGCTGATGCAGAGGTCACAGAGAGTGCTCCTCACTGACTTGCTACCCTGTAGCTTATACTGCTTGCTTTTTAAAAAATCTCTTTCTTTCTTTCTTTCTTTCTTTCTTTCTTTCTTTCTTTCTTTCTTTTCTTTCTTTACATTCCAGATTTTATCCCCCTCCAGGGTTCACCCTCCAACTGTTCCACATCCCATACCTCCTCCCCAACCTGCTGGCTCCAAGAGGATGTCCCATCCCTACCCCACCCCACCAAACCTTTAAACTCCCTTGGGCCTCCAGTTTCTTCAGGGTTAGGTGCATCTTCTCTGATTGAACCCAGATCCCACATTCCTCTGCTGTATATATGTTGGGGGCCTCATACCATCTGGTGTATGCTGTCTGGTTGGTGATCCAGTGTCTGAGAGATCTCAGAGGTCCAGGTTAATTGAAACTGCTGGTTCTCCTACAAGGTCTCGCTCCTCCTCAGCTTCTTCCAGATTTTCTCTAATTCAACCACAGGGATCAGCAGCTTCTGTCCATTGGTTGGGTGCAAATATCAGTATCTGAATTTTTCAGCTGTTTGTTGGTTCTTTCTGCTTGCTTTTTAAAATAGCATTCATGTCCACCAGCCTAGAGATGCTACTGACCACAATGAGCTGGGCTCTCTCATTTCAATCACCAATCAAGAATACATGCCACACTTTTGCCCAAAGGACAGTTAGGTAGGTACACGTTCTCAGTTGAGGTTCGCATTTCACAAATGACTAACCTGTGTCAAGTTGACATAGAAACCAATCTGCATGCATGTTACTATGTTTACAACTCTAATAAACTGGCCCTCAATATTTTTCTATTTATAAATACTTTTACTGAGACTGAGAACATATAAAAGGGAATCCTGATTTTTTTAACAACTCATTGGTGAGATCTAGTTTTCATTTTTCTATCTAAAAAAGAAAATACTCTTTGGGTACTGTTGCCCTTAAGCTTTCTCATGAAAATTCATTCTCTTTTGTATATTTCACTTCTTGGTATTTAAGGATTTGCAAACAAATTTTTTTCTTTCCTGAAGTAGTGATGCTGAATGAATTAATTAAGTAGCAGAAGTACCCGTAACATGGTTTAATTGCCTATCCCAACTAAGATTTAACATATTCTAGAATGACAAAGGAGTATTTTTTAATTACAATTATATGATGTCATTATTCCTGCCAGTTGGTGGCCTTGTTTATGCTCATCAAAGGAGAGGGAGAACTTCATCTATTGTGGAATAAACTATGAAATTATCTGACATGTCTATGCCTCATTTTTTCCATCTATAGCTGACGTCTTGTGTGATTCTCATACATAAGGCTAGATTTTAGCCCAAACATTGTACTGATCATTGCCCTGGCCCTCTGAGATATTAGAATATGACAGAAGAGGCAATTGAACATATAGTGGTGATTTCTATCTTGTGTGCAAAGGGATTTCTTCTCTCTAGAGACCCCCTTCTTTATATCTTCCACAGACTAGTAAATAACATCTTTCATCATTGATGTGTAGGAAAGATGCTTTACAGTAGGGCTAGATTGAGATTTATCCCTCATCACACAGCTTTTAGGGAATCAATATGTAGCATTTATCTTCCCCCCTGAATTCAGAACCAAATCAAAGTCTTACAGGCAGCAATAAATATGTCAGCTTCCTGGGTGAAAAGCAACTTCTGGCTTGAGGGAATTCTCATGGCCTCCTAGACCATTTAAAGATTGTGACTGGTCACCTAATATGAAAGTAGACATCCAGTGTTTCTACATATATTAATCTTGTATACAGAGAGTAAGCCTCTGAATACTAAAAACTGAAAAACATATCTGAAAACCAGTCTGATTGTTAGAGGAAGTCATAACTCTGTCAAATCTTTACCAAAGATACTGTTTTAAAGATCCAAATACTAAGATCCCGTTTGTCCTTCAATGTCCAAGTTATATAGAACAGAACATCTCACCTATTTTAATGAAAATTTGTTTATTTGTGTGGATTTGTGTTGAGTTCTTTTATTTAAAACTTGGAAGCTAGTTACAATGACATGTGAAAAGGATGCCTCTCACAGCCATTAGTGTGATGAGGAGTAGAGTGAACAGAGAAGAATAGTGCCAGGGTTCTTGATACAGCCATTGTTGTTTGTCATCTGAATCCCACATTCAGAGCATATTCTTTTCACTTTTAGTTTAAGT
Source organism: Rhynchomys soricoides (assembly GCA_019843965.1). Lineage (NCBI taxonomy): Eukaryota > Metazoa > Chordata > Mammalia > Rodentia > Muridae > Rhynchomys > Rhynchomys soricoides. The sequence goes on along the minus strand of JADRCH010000252.1, from coordinate 1,598,086 downwards.
AGCATTGCTTGCCAATATAAATTTAAGAAATATTCCAGATAGGACCCAAATAACTCTCTAAGGTCACACAAAGATTTAAATCAGGACTTGATCAGAGGACATTGAACAGGTTTTCTTATGCTCACCCTACCTTATCTCCTTATGTTTATAAATGGTAACTACTAAGATCCTGTCTTGTCTAAGGACCAAAATTATTATCCTGGCTTTTGCTAATTTTAACTGTTGGCCTATGAAGACCAAGTTTAACTGTTAAGGTTACATTTGAAATGCTGTCATGACAACTTTTTTCACTTTAAATGCCTGTCATTTGATTCTTTAAAATGTACAAAATATGGTCACTCATTTGCTATATTAGCCATCACTTTTGGGGTAAGCGACAGTTTCATAATTTGAAATGTTGGGTAGATAGCCATAGCTTCCAAAATGTCTTCCAATAGTGTGTTAGGACAGATCCTGAAGTGCTTTTCTTGCATATATAAGGTGCTCTTCTAGAATAAATAAAAAAGAATTAAGTTCTCAACTAAAGCTTTATAATTCAGCTGTAAAGATGCTGTAGATATTTTACAAATTCAATCCAATGCAATCCCCTAAAACATCTAGCTGCCTTTAAAGAAAATCAGTCTTTCTGTCGGGCTTTGGCAGTTAAGCTGCAGTATGCTGAGCTGGCAGTATTGAACATCCTACATCCTGCTCAGCAGCAGGCATTAAGCCTTGCCTCTGCCCGTGCAATTCCATTTTAAATTCTTGTCTCTCTATGTGTCAGTTGTAACTTGGCAGCTGGCTAAAACAAACATTTAAGTCTTTAGATCGGAGAATTTAATTAAAGACTCTAAAATGAAATTAAAGCCTGGGTTTCATGGCTGGTAAATAGAGATTTAAAGATAAATAATTGCAAACATTTAAAATATTGGTAAGTTTCTTTCGCTGTCTGCAACTTAAAGCCAAAGTGTGTTTTTATATTGTAAATACCAGACTGAAGTATATATGAGGGTTAGTACTTTCAGCCTGAGATTTTCAGTGATCCACCCCTTTCTTCAATGAGGGACAAGTGCAGATTACAGAGCCCAGGGGAACTAATTCATGGCTTTTTATTCCACCTGGATACAGACTTACAATCTACAACTCAGTTCTTCGCTACTGGCTGGCTCAGCTTTGACCTTTCATATGGCTCCAGAGTCTTAGAAACCACTTTCATGAACATATAGAGAAAATGCACTGTTGAGCACTTTAAGGAGCCAGGTGTCTCTTCGAACTCAAGGCATCAGGGATCTGCTTTTGAAAAAGGTGTCACAGGCTTTGTAGGACCTTTTGGAAACATTAAAAACATGTGTTGGTAAAGTTTCTGTGGTGTCAGCATTTGGGGCTAAGAGTCTCTCTTTCAGTAATGTGAAGTATGGAAGATGATAGTCTTAGTCTCAGGAGGTCATTTCCTTAAGGAAACAGGAATAAAGGAGGACACTGAAATACCATATTGCCAAAGTTACTCTAAGAACTCAGGCTCAGGCCAGCATTATTGTAGCTTTATGTATTCACAACTACATCAGACTTATGGGTAATTTTCTCCTCAGGTACACCCACTGCACCTTCTAGCACCATGAAAACTAGCCAGCAGGCATGAAGCCACCACTTATCTACTAGCTCAGTTTTATAACGTTCTATGACTCAAGTTTGTGATGTTTTTACCAATAGGAGCTTACTGTCAAGTTCTGTTGGCTATAGCCTGTAACATTCAAGGATCTATGGGGTCTAATAGGCCAGCTCCAAAAGAAGCAACCTATTCCCTGACTTTTGTTAGTTTCTGATCTCTAGTAGGAACGTTGTTGCTCTATGATACAGTAAATCCTTCTCTTTTAACTGTTTTTATGTATTTGTGTCAGACAGGCATACACACACACAGAAAGAGAGAGAGAGAGAGGGAGAGAGAGAGAGAGAGAGAGAGAGAGAGAGAGAGAGAGGTTTCTAGAGTATTTGGTTTCTCTACTCCCCAACTGTACTTTAAACCCTCCAGTCTATTATTCCCCTTTAACCCTTTATATCTGTGTGTTTTGTCTTTCATCCATTGAGTGCCTCTTTACATAGAAACCAAAGTAATTTCCTGACTTTTATGGGTGTTACCTTTATAAGACTCTTATCTAATGAGTCAAAGTTTATATTTACAAATGAGATGCCTATTTACACATAAACAACCTGTTATGAACCAATCACTCAATGATTTGGTTTAAGTACCATTGCACAAGGTAAACTCATACCTGGCATCACTCCTGAGCTGATATGCTACACAAATAATAGGCCCTATGGGAGAACCTATTTATCCTTCTCAATGGACATAGTATTAAAAACTCCAATGACTCATCATACTTACAGATCAATATACATTTCAACTCTCATCTAAGAAGCTTCTATTTGCAGTAGATGGTGATTAAGACAGAGATTGCTTACTGGCCAAGAAACTGCAAAATTTCAGCTCTAAAGGCATGTAACCACCTCACCCTCCTCTTGTACCCTAATGCTCATGGATCCTTGTAGAAGAGGAGGCAGAAAGATTGTCTGAACCAGAGGCAGAGGCATGACTAAAAACAAAGAGTGTCTTCTGGACAAAGCAGGACAGTTACACATATATACTTATAACAGCTGTGAGAGTATGTAAAAAACCTGCACATGACCAAACCAGACATAATCCCTGCATAGAGAACCAGGCATGAAATTCTACTCCAAGCCATGGACTCTTGGCTAGGAGAGGGAAAACCTGTTTGCTCTAAGAGTTTAGCTACTGGTTAGTTAATCACTCTCCGGTGGAATACAGCCTATCCATGGACATTTGAGCAGCTCTTACTGGTCTTGAGAGAATGACATAAAATGACACAAAGTTGTTTGGTAGGGAGTGAGGGTAAATTGGGAAGAGTTGGGGGACATGAATGGGATTAAAACATTAAAGAACTAAAAAAGAAAGGAAGGAAGGAAGGAAATAAAAAGGAAAAAAGGGAAAGGAAAGGAAAGGAATCCAGACATTTATGTCCTAGTTCATTTCCTCCTAAGCTCCTGGTATACTGCATTTTGAAGGAATCACTATTACTTTAAATAGGAATTATTTTTGAAATATTTCTGTAGCTTATTGGGTATAATGTAATATTTTTGAGTCCCAGTGGCTCATCTGAGTTCAGGTTTTGGTTTTACATTTATTTATTTTTTTTTTTAATATTGCATGTCAAAGGTAGTTTTTCAGTGTTCTCATTGCAGCCCCTACAGTATATACAGAAGAAAGTAATAAGATTTATTTGTCGAATTACTATGATCATAACAGCATATTTAGGAATATGGAGTGTAGAGGATTGGATCTGGAATTTGGAGCCTAAGTTGGATGTTATAATATGTTTTGGATCTGGGGCACATGACCTTCCCATAGAGTAACTTTGTTTCTCTATATAAAATGGAAGAATATTTGTATCTCCCTCACAGGGTTTTTTACGAATTAAAGTAGTGTATATTGAATGCTTAAGGGAGTAACTGACATGATCAGTTTATACAGGATTCACTTATTAAAATTTTAGTCTGATAAAACTAGATATACCAATACTTCTCTAATTCTCAGTGAATTGACGTGTAAGCTAGTGTTGTTACTTAGCCTATAAAGTTTTCATTAACATTTCAATGATAAGCAAAATAGAAATTATAAATAATTGTATAATATAGCATTCCCAGAAAAATGGTTGACAAACACAAAAAATCAATAAATGTTTATTTGCTCTAAAAGAGGAGGTACTCATGTATATATTTAGTATGTTTTATTTTGTTAACAGGTAATATAATTACATGCATCAGAAGTAAAATATTTCAACGTTCTATCATCTAAACACTTCTTTATTAATTTCTGTTATTCATTATATGTTTAACATTTTTGTTGATTGTATATCAGTCCTTCTGAAGTTATTTTTTGCAAATATTGGCACATCATTATTTATGCAACACATCATATTTTATATTCTATTCTGTATCTTTCTTATTTCAATTAATAAAACTTAAGGAAAATGTATTATGCTATTGTATAGAGCCCTATCTTTTCTAAATTAATAGCATTGTAACCATCTGTTTTAAGAATGAATTACTACTACTACTACTACTACTACTACTACTACTACTACTACTACTACTACTACTATTACCACCACCACTACTACTACTATCATTTGTGGTGCTGAGGATCAAAGCAGGATACTGCATAAACTAGACAACTTCTATATCATTGAGTTATATCCACCACTCTACTGTTATTTCAGTCAACACATTGTCCTCGGTATTTGTCAACTTGAAAACAAACCTATACATATCTAGGAATAGGGAATCTGTTGTTGTTGTTGTTGTTGTTATTATTATATCTTATTTTACAGGCCTGGAATGACCTCCTACTGTTCCTCATCCCATTCCTCTTCCCGTTCTCTCCAAGAGGATGACCAGACCCCATCTTCACCTCACCAGACCTCTCCACTCCCTGGGGCCTCAAATCTCTCAAGGGTTAGTTGCCTCTTCTCGCACTGAGTCCAGACCAGGCATTCATCTGCTGTATATGTGTTAAGGGCCTCATATCAGCTAGTGTATGCTACCTGGTTGGTGCCTGTAGGTCTTAGAGATCTCAGGGATTCAGGTTAGTTGAGACTGCTGGTCATCCTATGGGGTTGCCTTCCTCCTCAGCTTCTTCCAGCCTTTCCCTAATTCAACCACAGGGGTCCCAACCACAGGGGTCCATTGGTATATGCATCTGACTCTTTCAGCTGCTTGTTGGGTCTCTCAGAGGGCAGGCATGCTAGGTTCCCTCTCCTCACTGTTGGGCATTTCATCTAAGGTCTCACCTTTTGAGTCCTAAGAGTCTCTCACCTCCCAGGTCTCTGGTACATTCTAGAGGGTAGCCCCATCTCTACCTCCCGAGGTTGCCTGTTTCTTTTCTTTCTGCTGGCCCTCAGGGCTTCATTCCTGTTACCCCACAAAAAGCAGGGTATAGATCTAAACCGAGAGAATTCACAACAGAGGAATCTCTAATGGCTAAAAGCACTTAAAGAAATGTTAATACTCCTTAGTCATCAGGGAAATGCAAATCAAAAGAACCCTGAGATTCCATCTTACACCAATCAGAATGGCTAAGATCAAAGACTCAGATAACAGCTCATGTTGGTGAGGATGTGGAGAATGTTCAGAATTGAGAGTTCTTCTTGGTAGATTTTTCCTTTGATGAGTATGAAATGTCCTTCCTTACGTTTTTTTATAACTATTGGTTGAAAGTTGATTTTATTTGATATTAGAATGGCTACTCCAGCTCAGCTTGTTTCTTGGTACCATTTGCTTGGAAAACCTTTTTCCAGCTTTTTACTCTTAGGTAGTGTCTGACTTCATCTCTGAGGTGAGTTTACTGTATGCAAGAAAATGGTGGGTCCTGTTTAAGTATCCAGTCTGCTAGTCTATAACTTTTTATAGAGGAATTGAATCCATTGATGTTAAGAGATATTTAGGAAAAGTGATTGTTACTTCCTGTTATTTATGTTGTTAGAGGTGGAATTATGTGTGTATAGCTATCTTCTTTTGGGTTTGTTGAAAGAACATTACTTTCTTGCGTTTTCTAGGGTGTAGTTTTCTTCCTTGTATTGGAGTTTTCCATCTGTTATCCTTTGTAGGGCTGGATTTGTGGAAAGATATTGTATAAATTTGGTTTTGTCACAGAATACCTTGGATTCTCCATCTATGATAATTGAGAGTTTTGCTGGGTATAGTAGCCTGGGCTGGCATTTGTGCTCTCTTAGGGTCTGTACAACAAACATCTGCCCAGGATCTTCTAAGCTTTCATAGTCTCTGTTGATAATTCTGGAGTAATTCTGATAGATCTGACTTTATATGTAACTTGACCTTTTTCCCTTATAGTTTTTTAACATTCTTTCTTTGTTTTGTGCATTTGGTGTTTTGACTATAATGTAACAGGAGAAATTTATTTTCTGGTCCAGTCTAGTTGGAGTTCTGTAGGCTTTTTGTATGTTTATGGGCATCACTTTTTTTAGGTTAAGGAAGTTTTCTTCTATAATTTTGTTGAAGATATTTACTGGCCCTTTAAATTAGGAATCTTCACTTTCTTCTATTTCTGTTATCCTTAGGTTTGGTCTTTTCATTGTGTCCCGGATTTCCTGGATGTTTTGGGTTAGGAGCTTTTTGCATTTTGCGTTTTCTTTGACTGTGCAAAACATGTGTCAATGTTTTCTATTGTATCTTCTGCACCTGAGTTTCTCTCTTCTATCTCTTGTATTCTGTTGATAATGCTTGCATCTATGACTCCTGATCCCTTTCCTAGGTTTCCTATCTCCAGATTTGTCTCTGTTTTTGATTTCTTTATTGTTTCTATTTCTTTTTTTTTTTGATCATGGATGGTTTTGTTCAATTCTTTCAGGTCATTTGTTGTGTTTTCCTCTGATTCTTTAAGGGATTTTTTTTTGTGATTCCTCTTTAAGGGCTTCTACCTATTTACCTGTGTTCTCCTGTATTTCTTTAAGAGTTATTTATTTCCTTCTAAAGTCCTTTATCATCATCGTGAGATGTGCTTTTAAATCAGAATCTTGATTTTTCAGTGTGTTAGAGTATCCAGGTCTTGCTGTGGTGGGAGAACCGGGTTTTGATAATGCCAAGTAGCCTTGGTTTCTGTCACTTTTGTTCTTGCACTTACCTCTTGCCATCTGGTTATCTCTGGTGTTAGCTGGTCTTGCTGTCTCTGATGTGACTTGTCCCTCCTGTAAGTCACATCCTGTTGTGTATGAACAGTCCTAGGAGACCAGCGGAATATGGGTATGGAGAGCTGTGGCACAGGGTCCACTCCAGGTGCAGATGGAAACCGGAATGATCCTGTCCCAGGCTGATCCTTGGTTCCTGTGTCCTGAGGGCTCCAGGCATGCCCCTCTTGGGTACTTGAGCGGAAGTGGTGGTCTTACCTGTGCTCTCAGGTGTGTCAACACTCCTCAGAGAACAGCTCTCTCCTGGCAGGATTTAGGTATGGTGAGCTGTGGCATAGGGTCAGCCCTGGGCCACTTTGGTGTATTTTTATTTACACTATTTTATATTACATTATTCAATAAACGTTTTTGCCATAGTCTAAAGTGATTGGCATTTTAATTTCTGTGAATAATTTTTTTTATATTAGGAAGTTGGTCATTAATTTTTAAGAAGTATGAGAATTTGGAAACATGAACTATTTATATATGTAATATCACCAGCAACTTTTTTCCCCCAAAACAATAACACTTTAATTCTGATTTTTCTCCCTTGAAGGCACCTGCAAACATTTTCAACTGGCTAGATTTACTAATTTTTACGTGAATTTGGGGTCTTCATTAGAGAAACTTTCTCTATGTCAATGATATGATAACATACAAGAACTCTACCCAAATATTTTTATGATATACATTTAAATTTTGTTCTATCAAAATTTAAAATTATTTTTACCTCTATTCTTTATTCTGATTTATTAAAATTTATAATACCTCACCATTTTCCAAAAGGTAATATTGTCCCTTGCAGGCTTATAGATGATGGTAGAAATATGGTTATTGAATTGAAACATATAGCTTCTTTTCCTTGTAAGATATTCGTTATTTTTATTCCTAAATTCTGATAGATGCCCTTCTTTGAAGGTCATTCTAATATCATGAAAGTGGCATTCTCGAGAATTCTAGAAGTGACATTCATTGTTATTAATGGTGAACATAGCCCACACTACCCTGCTTGTGGGCCCACCCTCATTTGCCCATCCTCCAACTGTACCTTGCAACAAACATACCTTACACAGATGTCATAATCTCCCTGAAGACAGATAATTCAAAAAATGTGGCCTTAATATCTAGAACAGTATGTTTGTCAGCTTGTATATTATTAGTTATTATGACACAAACAATTATATAATAAATATATTTTTTCATACTGACAAAGTCATTTGATTTAAATAAGACATTAAGTATATATCATTCTTTAGTCCATTGTATTTAGAAAGACTAACCATAGAAAATATGATTCTTTCCTGTTTTAAAAGTAAGACAGTATGAGATTAGCAAAATTGGCATATTTGCTCTTATTTACCTTACTAAAAGAAAATTATCATTATCTGCTTGTGACAAATAGAGTGTCTAGTATTTAGACTCATAGATAAAGCTAAAGTTATTGGAATTGTAGAACCCAAGTTGCCTAGCTCCAGATTCCAAGGTTCTCAGTGTGATGCACGGTTTTCTGCACAGTCTTGAACATTCATCTTCTTGAGAAAGCTCCTTGTATATGTTCTTGTACATGTACACGTAGAAATAAAGAATGAGGGAAGAAAAAGAGATTACCAAAAATGCTGGATTCCTTGGCTTTAACTGTTTAAAGGGAAGCTACTCTGTTTATTACTGTTATTATGATTATGATTGTGATTATTATTAGTTATTAGTAGTAATATTTTCATTCTGAAAAGGCTTAGAAGACAGTCTTCCTCTTAGTACCTATCATTCTCCCTACCATTGCAAAGCAACATGGTTATATCATGATCACAGCATCAGTACTCAGAAGAACTTTTGGCTTTAGGACTCACAGAGTAGTCAGGAAAGCATCAGGTTGCTTTTATAACTAACCTAGAGGGATCTAGGCCATGTTATTTTCCTTCTGTGAGACTTGCTGGGAAAGAAAGGATTTTAATTACATCCTGTCCAACTACCAAGGTCACAAAGATTTTCCCAGTTCATTTATGCATAGACAACAACTATATTGTTGTCCCCTATCTGCCTGACAGGTGAATTTGTCTTGAGGGTGGGGTTGGAAAGAGATATGGAGTTTCTTTAACAGCTTTCCAAAGAAAGTCTTGGTAGTGTATTTTTTAGTATGTTTATTTCTTGGGCATAACATTGTGAAGTAGGATATTCGAACTGGCCTAAATCTAATGATCTCTCTCTCTCTCTCTCTCTCTCTCTCTCTCTCTCTCTCTCTCTCTCCACTGATAAGAACTGAAGAATCAAATGGAAGACGTCTCCAAGGTTGGTCATATTAGATCAGTGGGGTCCAATAGTGAACAAACAGCAGAGAGAGGAAAGCAAAGCAGAAAAGGTCAACTGGGCTAATTGAAATGTGTGAGCTGCATCATTGATACTTCATCTGTGCATGTAGAAAAGCTTAGTTTTATGGTGTAACTTTAACTTTCATAATTTGCATTTTGACATTTCATAAATGTTCTTAATATTTTATAAAATGTATGAGAAAACAAAAGTTAACTCAATAAAAGTCTCCCCATTGCTGTTGGTTAGACTTGAATAACAAACACAGATAAAGGTACCAGGTAATTTAACAGGAAATTACTTTTCTCCCGAGAATATACTGAAAATGGGAGGTGCCTTAAACACCCATTACCTTGTGAGACTCTCTATGCACTGAGGTGGTCTGTTCTAAAACTTTCTACGCTCCTAGACAAATGCACTGTTTGAAATTACATCAATAAGAATTAAGTACCTAAGAAATGCCTAAAACTCTTCCATTACATGTACACAGAGGACAGACAGACGGTGCTAACACTTCAAATATAAGGTTTTAGGATAAATTGTTCTTACTTTATAGTAACCTTGTAGTTTCCAACCAAGATAAAGCATCCGTTTTCAAGCCAGACTTCTTTACACCTGGCCCTTTTATATTTTTACTGAAATTCAACTTTATTTACATCTCTCTGACATCATTCCCTTCCTCTCAGGTACATAAAACTCTATTTTTCCCTTTGTTTGATAACCTGTCCCAGATTCCTGTTGATGTGTTCTGTCCTTCATTGCAAGGGGTCAGGAAATCAAATGTGTCCCTGGTAATTAGAGACTCATTGGTCTGAGACTAGAGGCTAAAGATAGCTGAAAAAAGACAATTAATGCAGCATGGAAAATTCTGAACGAGTTCATAGGGAAACGGGGTCCAAGAAGGGTGAAAACGACGATAATATTACTTCACAAATAGTTGTCATGCTTTCTTTACTTTTTTCTAGAGACCAGCAGCCATTTTTGCTCTAAGCTTCCACACTCCCAAAAAAATGTGATCAATTTCAAAGCTTATAGTCATTAAGAAACAAAACAAACAGTTTTCTAAGAAAAGCCTATTTTTCCTGTCATTTTGGATTTGCAAGAAATGTGTCCCGCATCAGAAAACACAGTGATGAACTAAATCTTCAACTACATCCCTTGGGTGCACAGAGGCAATATGCTCCACAAAGCATTTACAGCCTCTGAAATCCTTCCTCAGGACTAGAGAACTCTCCCTGACTAGGTTGACACTGATCTGATTGTACTCCTGTCCTGTCTGAATTCTTAGTTTTTCTCATTATGATCTTACCTGTGTGCAGTGACATAGATCCTGGTCTCAGTGTATGCTCTTTTTGTTCTGAACAGTGGATTATCAACAGCATGGAAAGTAAGAAAATGTCTGCAGCCAGCTGCAAATGTCCATGGATGCCATTTTTCATGGTTTCTTCCAGGCCTTTAAAGTTAGAGATATAAACATAGTTCTAATCATTCTCTTCTGACATTATCTATTCTGTTCATAAAATATTCCACACAATCAAAACTATCAATATGTTTTGTATCAAGCACATGGAGTAATAAAAATCAAACCTCATTGTTCAAGGATATAGAGGTGCCCATAACTTTACAAAAGCATGCAAGGCCAAGTAAACTTTCAATAGAGAATGCACGTGTACTTAATTAGGTCCACATAAGAGACTCCTAAAAGGACATTTTAAATTGAAGTCCTAGGCATGGTGAAAGAGAAAAAAATCTTATAATTTAAAGGGCAAAGCACAAAATATAAACAAATTAAAATGTCATTCTTTATAAGATTTAAAAACTCAAAATATTAGATAGAAATTACAAAAAATTCAAATGAAATTAAAATAGTTAACAAGTGAGATTTTGATTAGTTTCATCAATGTAAAGGAAAATATCTATAATAGTTATTAAAACTCTTTATTTCTCTACATCAATTAAATCTTCACAGATTTCAAAAGCAAAACCTACCTTTGAAATAATTTTATTTTACATCAGAATTTTAAAACATTTATGATCTCTGAGAAATTTCATGAGAATTATCTTCATTCATATAATGTTTTCCACTGAAACTATTTGGTAGTATAAATCAATAAGACCATTGTTTTTTGGAAAATGAAGAAAAAATTATGTTTATATTTTAAACCCCAAATCCCCACCATAGAGGAGCTTGCAATGTAGTGGAAAAGACATGTTTTTTAAATAATTGTTTATTTTAAAAGCAAGCATAGATACACTTAATGAGTGCCAGCTATAGGAAAGTCATGACCTTCTTAGGTGCAAGGTGATTTCCTGGTGAATATATCAGGGTTTTGGCAGAAACTGTATGAAACATTCAAATTGATTACAAACCACTTACCAAATTACATGTAAGATTTTCAAGAACTCATCAAATTCTTGTGTGATATGAAGGCTAGAATTAAAGATTATGATTGTGTGAACGTTCTCTGCAGAGATTGAAAATCTGTATCTGGAAAGAATATAATAAGAGACAGACAATCATGGTGTATGTAGAGAGACAGGAGGAAACATGAGAGTTTTAGTTTAGCGCTTAAATGTACACCTATGGTACCAATATTTTGGGATTTTGAGGTTGGAAGGAAGAAACATATGGAAAAAGATGTAGACTAGTTCTAAATATGGATGCTATGTCAATGATACAACATAAAAATAGTTTCTGCCTCTGCCAAACACCCAAGACAATTATATGTGAAGAAAGACAGTTTATTTTAATTAATTGTTTTGTTGGCTTACCTCCACAATTGGTTAGCTGTTTGCTTTCTGGGCCAGTGAGAAGGCAAGATGATGAAAACATGGAGAGTGGCAAGCACGTCACTTCTTGGTCACCAGAAAGCACAGTTCCAACTTGCCTGCAAGGAATCCACTATCTCTCAGTTTCACTATCACTGGTTGGAAACTAGGGTTTAAAGCCTGGAACTTTCAAACATTTGAACAGATAATAGCAGTCAAAGAGGAGTTGATGAATGTTCCATGGGGACCACATAGAAAAATAATAGCTTCACAAGAAGGAGATGTAAAAGATATCTTTGTTTTCCTTTTTTTAAAAAAAAAATTTAATCTTTTTTTTTTAACACTCCAGATTTTATCCCTTTCCTGGTCCACCCTCCAACTGTTCCACCTCCCATACCTCCTCCCCACCTCCCTGTCCCAAACCCCTACCCCCACCTCCCCTGACCTCTAAACTCCCTGGGGCCTTTAGTCTCTTGAGGGTTAGGTGTATCATCTCTGATTGAACACAGACTTGGCAGTCCTTTGCTGTATATGTGTTGGGGGCCTCATATCAGGTGGTATATGCTGCCTGGTTGGTGGTCCACTGTCTGAGAGATGTCGGGAGTCCAGGTTAATTGAGACTGCTGGTCCTCCTACAGGGTTGCCCTCCTCCCCAGTTTCTTCCAGCTTTTCCCTGATTCAACCACGGGGGTCAGCAGCTTCTGTCCATTGGTTGAGTGTAAATATCTTCATCTGACTCTTTCAGCTGCTAGCTGGGCCTTTTGGAGGGCAGTCATGATAGCCCCCCTTTTTTCTTTTATTGGATATTTTCTTTACTTACATTTCAAATGTTATCCGCTTTCCAGGTCTCCCCTCCAGAAATCCCCTATTCCATCTGCCCTGCCACTGCCTCCATGAGGATGTGCCACCACCTACCCAACCACTCCCGCCTTCCCTCCCTGGCATTCCCCTACACTGGGGCATCGAACCCCCAAAGAACCAAGCGCTTCTCCTCCTACTGATGTAAAACAAGGCCATCCTCTATCATATGTACCAGAGCCATGGGTCCCTCCATGTGTACTCTTTGGCTGGTGGCCCAGTCCCAGGTAGTTCCAGGAGGTCTGGCCTGTTGAGACTGGTACTAGCCCCACGGGGCTGCAAACCCCCTCAGCTCCTTCTGGCCCTTCTCTAAATCCTCCATCGGGGACCCCACGCTCAGACCAATGGTTGACTGCATTTGTCAGGCTCTCACAGAGCCTCTTAGGAGACAGCCATATCTGGCTCCTGTCAGCAAGCACTTCTGAGCATCTGCAATATCCTCTGGATTGGATGATTGTACCTGGGATGGATCCCCAGGTAGGGCAGTCTCTAGATGGCCTTTCCTTCAGTCTCTGCTCCATACTTTTTTTTCCATATTTTCTCCTGTGAGTATTTTGTTTTCCCTTCTAAGAAGCACTAAAGCATCCACATTTTGGTCTTTCTTATTCTTGAGCTTCATAATATCTGTGAATTATATTTTTGGTATTCTGAGTTTTGGGGCTAATATCTAATTATCAGTGAGTACACATCTTGTGATTCTAGAAAACCAAATAACCCTATTTAAAAATGGGGAACAGAGCTAAACAGAGAATTCTTAACTGAGGAAACTCGAATGGCAGAGAAGCACTTAAAGAAATGTTCAACATCCTTAGTCATCCTTAGCCATCAGGGAAATGCAAATCAAAACAACCCTGAGATTCCACCTCATACCAGTCAGAATGGCTAAGATCAAAAACTCAGGAGACAGCAGATGTTGGTGAGGATGTGGAGAAAGAGGAACACTCCTCCATTGCTGGTGTGATTGCAAGCTGGTACAACCACTCTTGAAATCAGTCTGGCGGTTCCTCAGAAAATTGGACATAGAGTATTACCTAAGGACCCAGCTATACCACTCCTGGGCATATACCCAGAAGTTGCTCCAACATGTAATATGAACATGCTCCACTATGTTCATAGCAGTCATATTTATAATAACCAGAAACTGGAAATAACACATGTGTCCCTCAACAGAAGAATGGATACAGAAAATGTGGTAGATTTACACAATGGAATACTACTCAGCTAGTAAAAACAATGACTTCATAAAATTTGTATGCAAATGGATGGAACTTGAAAATATCATCCTGAGCGAGGTACCCAGTCATAAAAGAACTCACAGGATAGGTCTCTTATTGTGATCACTCCATAAACTCAGTAATAGGGTCAGGCCTTGAGGCCTCCCCTTGAGCTGGATCCCACTATGTGCCTGTCATTGGACCTCATTTTCCTCACGCTCTTCTCCATTTTTGTCCCTGCAGTTCTTCTAAACAGTAACAATTATGGGTCAGAGTATTTGACTGTGGGATGACAACCCCCTCTCTCACTCGATGCCCTGTTGTTCTTCTGGAGGTGGGCTCTACAAGTTCCCTCAAGGGAGGGAAGGACCTGAGTGGGAAAGGGAACAGGTAAGGGAAGAGGGGAACATGATCAGTTATTGGGTTGGGAAAAGGACTGAAGCCCTGAGGGTCAGCAGAAAGAATGGAAACAGGCAACCTCAGGAGGTAGGAGGTGGGGGTACCCTCCAGAATGTACCAGAGACCTGAGAGGTGAGAGACTCTCAGGACTCAATGAGAGTCGTAGATATCTGTTGTTTTTAGAATTAGAGAGCAGCACTAAGACTTATTAGTCCAACTACTCATGAAAATGCATTTGCTTTCATAAGAAAATTAGTATTTGAATCCTTGAGATACCTGTTTGATTATCAGCCTAAAGTTCTTTCACTGTAATATTTTACACAAAGCTATTAATTAGTTAGGTTTTAGGATGTGAAGTGTTTGTATTAAAATGATAAATAACTAGACATCTTCCTAATATTCAGAGACCTAGCAGCTTAATACAGTGATGATGTTAATGCCTGCTCTTTTTGGCTGTGTGATTTAACTTCAAAAAACAAATATGCTTCCAAATATTTAAGCTTGTAGCTCTATTGTCAAACTCATAAAACTAACAGTATTTGATGTTTTAATAAGTTATTTGCAATGGGTTATTTTTACAATAATTACAAAAACTTATGAATATTGCATGTATAGTGTTTTTATGTCACTAATTCACTTTGACTATATTTTGAATTATTCTGCTTTCTTGAAATATTATTTATTAGCTAATGAAAATGCACAGTTTCTTTATTTGTTCTTGGAATATAAAGTCCACAATCTGTGATGAAACAATGTAAATAATCTTATTTCACAAAAGCAAAATATGACTACTATATGAATCAGAAATCTGATTTATTTTGATATCTAGCTTCAAAACAAACAAAGTCAATACTTTAAGGATATATGGGTTCTCTCTCCTTTGTTTATTTTGGTGTTCGTTATTAGTAACAATCAAGATATAGAAGTACCTTAAGACTCAGTCAATAGATGAATTTATACCAAAAATGTGATATATGTATATAATTTTTACATACATTAAAGGTAAGAAAAGTTTTTATTGGATTTGGCTTGTTAAGAACAGTTTTAAACTTTGTTCTTATTTAAAACTCACCCAGAACACATGTATAACATAATAATGATAACTGACTATAATTAACTTCTGATTATGATAAATGTTACAGGTGTGATGAGACTATAGTTAATGATCATGTGTGTGTATTAGAAATTTATTAAGAGCATAGACCTGAAGTGGTGGCATTACACCCAATGATAAATAATATGAAGGGAGGGATGTGCTCATTAGGGTGATCACTGACTAATTTCCAGCTATATGTGGATTAAAACATCACCTAATATACATTAAGTACATATGATATTATTCTAAAACCATAGTTCAATAAATCTGAAACAAAGAGAAACCATGTTTGAAGTAGTAAAAAATACATTTCTAGTGCCTTTAATTTTCCAATATCCTCAAGGCAAGCTAAGGAAGCTTTTATTTGGGGGATTTAAAGAGAAGACTTTATCAGGGTTATATATTTTCACATAGATTAAAGGTATTTAGAGGCCTCAGAGAATGTCCTTCCTCATGGTCTTTACCTCACATTGTGGTAAGTGTTTATATTACTTGGTATTGATTATATGTTTGTTTAAATAGCTGAGAAAAAAGAGAAATTGACTTTTTGTGATAGATTTAAGTCTCCAAATTATTTACCATGAGAAGACTACAATAAATTTTTAGGAAAACTGTCACTTGAGTTTCTCTCTGGGAAACTTGAGTGCACACACACTGATTATTTACCTGCTACTTAGGTTCGGGGTCTACAGAGACTCATTACACTTATAAAGGTATAAAAATGTTCTCTCCTAATGTGTTTGCCATGCTGTTAAACTCATGTTGATAATAAAACACTGGGACTCCTACACTGACATTTAAAAAGGATAGACCCTGAATGAGATATTTATTACAACAAAATATAACATTCCTATACATTTTCTCCTTTATTAATTGTGTTTTCTTTCTGTTTATGATAGACATTGTCTGCCAAGAAAATCTCTCAATTTGTTGCACATTAATATGAACAGTTTACTTAGACAATAACCCTCAAATGCTCAGAATCTGAATTCACAGTAATTATAATTCTTCTTTGAATAGGCAGTTTTCTTGATTAATATATGTTCCCACTATACTAAATATACACTTTTAAGATTTAATGATGTCATGCTTTGAGCACAGCTCAGGCAGAAGGAATGAGGAACAAATAAAAGATTTGGCTTTATTTAAGTGATAAAACTGCTTCACTACAATGAAGCTCTCAGTGGGGAAAAAAGGTCGATAGCTTTTTTTCAAAGCTTAGAAAAGTAAACCTTAGTGTAAATAGTCTGTCTTATAAAGTGCTTTTATGATTGATTTTAAACACTAAGTTCACCATGCTTGGGCTCATCTGTAAAGTTTATTCCACTTTTTATTATAATCACAGTAACATTTATCTCAATTCACTCAACCTAATATTCTTCCCGGATTAGGTGAGTGATTTCTTTATTTTATTAATTCATATGCCTAAAGTAAACTGTAAGCTTCATTAGGTTAAGTTCTTACCATTCCTATCATAAAGACCCCAAGACTTCCCATGCAGATCCCATCTCCAGAAATGCATGAGTCATTTTTCTTGTGTTGATGCTACTCACCCAGCACACTCTACCATAAGACCTCAGTTGCATTCCCAGAAAATGACGTGACTGCATAAATATTAAGTCCTCTCTCTTCCTCCCAACTCAGTAATTCTGAGTTTAAATCTTAGCCAAATCATTCTCCAGCTGCCTGTTACCAGGAAAGCTGCTCAAATCCTAAGCTTCTGTTTTCTCCTCTGCAAAGTAGGGATAAGCACAGTAATGTAGTTGATTATAAGAATTAAATAGTCTAATCCATGAAAACAATTCAGACCTATGTCTAGTACAGGATAAGATTTATCCTGTACTGATCCTGAATAAGATTAACTTGTTTTTAACATAATTATCATACCATTATTAAAATATTTAATATATTTTAGATATCAGTCATAGAAAAATACAGGAGTTCAACAAAAAGCCACATTCTATTAGTTTGAATAATTCTATTTCAAACCTACAGAGGAAATTTTGGTGTGTGCAGCCATATATGTTTCTGTGTCTCTGAATCTTTCAAAAATTTTCTTGGATAATTAATTAGTGTAGAGAATATTGCTGAATTTGCATATTATACTCTTTTACAGTACTTCTCAGAATAATTAAGTATAGCTCAGAAATAGTCTCCCTTACTACAGATTAATATAACTATGTTAATTAACATAAAATATCATTAACTTAGTGCTTGCAAAATGACACTGAGAATTTTGTTTTACACACTAAAAGGAGGCTCATTGGCAGCAATACCTCTGTTTCCTACAGCTATATAAATGGTATCCCTTTTCTGTCCTTCCAGAATCAACCTCTACTTGAAAGAATCCTCACCTTGCTCATCTGGAGCCCTAGGATCAGGAAGATGAACTCTGGCCACATTTCCTGGGAAGAAATACATTTCTCCCAGAGGTTGGTGGGTGTTTCTGGTTATTTCTGGATCCATTACTAAAATCTCTACCCAAATGTCAAATAATCTGCAGTATCTCTAGTGGAAAATGCTTAGAATTCCAGTTTGTGTAGTGAAAAACAATTTTATTCATATCAAAGTACTGCTACATCATCTAGAATTGGTTTGTATTTACCTATGTAAATTTCTTCTGGTCATTGGACTCTATCACAAGTAGAGATGAAAGATGTAGTGAGAAGTATCGGGATGCTGTGTCATTGCTTGGATCAGCTGTGGGACTATTTGTTATTTAAATTTATAATAGAGAAATATTCTTGGTTGTAATTTCTAAAAAAGAAGTTTTTAATTGTTTCAAAGACATTTTAATAATCTTAAAGAGGTCTACAACCCAGCTTGAGTTGTTTAAAAATTCTTGTCCTAAGGATAAGTACCCCAGATAAGGGTTATGTATGTCCTTAAAATGACATTAGCAATAATAAGACAAAAACTGGTGATTTTATTATTTTCTACTTTCATGTCCCTCTGAGTTTCTGCAGTATAAACACATAGCAAAGGTCACACTGAAGTCAAAGTCCTGTGATGAGGAGAGATGGGTCTGCATAAATATTTTGATGACATTTTGACTTTTTTAAAAAGAAAAGTTCAGGCACCACAGGGTTTTATTAATTTTGAGAATGAAAAACTTAAAATGTAGTGTACGGTTTTATATAGCTACAATAAGATGTTTATATTACCCAATAAATGAAAAGTGCTAAAGTGGAATACATTATATATTCTTGCTTTTTGAGTTTTAGATCTTTGTTGGGAGCTCATTCATTCATGTAGTTATCCATTTATTCCTTTTCAGTGAACATTTATGCATTAATAACATGTGACTAATCTCTAGATTGTAATGTTTTACACAACTGTGTCTCTTCATCATCTATACCACAGTTAAGCCAGAGTCATTTAATTCCCTGGAGCTGAAGCACAGTCATTTGTGAGCCTCCAGATGTGGCTTCTGAGAGCCCCATCTGAATCCTCTGGACAAGCAGTGTGCACTCGTAATGATCTAGTTATTTCTCCAGCTCATTCCTACAGAAAGCAGAGCTTTATACATGTTTATTTTTTACTTAACACCAGGAATATCACCAAAGACTTTTTTGAACCAAGAAAGATAAGATTAAGTGAACTGGCAATCACAGGCTGAGAAAAGATATGCTTCTAAAAAAGCATGAACATGTGACATGCAAAAAATCCACTGTGTACAATAATTAGCCAGATGTGGCTCTGCTGATTGTGCTTGGCAGAATTATCTATAGAACAGAAACAGAAAGATTGCAGTGGATTCTAACTTAAATAGAACAGCGACTCTGTGTAGGGAGAAGTGTAAATAGAGAACAGTGTAAATAACAGCTGCAGTAGTTATGTTTCAAAAATCTAAAAAGTGTTCTGCTTTTGAATATAGGTTAAAGTAGGTCTGACATGCCTGTGCTGTTTTTAGGATCTGGAGTCCTAGAATTCTGCAGAAGCAAACACTGATGGTATATTATCCTCTACAGAATGTAGGCGCTGTTGGTTTAATGATTTGATATAACTACTGCAACTACTAGGAAAACTTTATTACATGAGAAAAGTACTCTGTACCTTTTGTGTTCATAATGCTGTATCAGTTATATATAACTTTCTGTACCTCTTCATATAAACAGCAATCATGTCCAAATGGTTACAATCATGTTTGCCACCCAGAGTGACAGTGCCTGTGAAGAGTACTTGTGAATTAGACATTCCTAAATTAATGAGTTGCAATGGTGCATAAGAATGTGAATCACATGCAAGCCACTTAAGTTTTCAGAACCAATGTGTAACTAAAGAGGCCTTCATTTTTTTATGAATACTAAAGCTTTATACTTTTATTTGTTCCCCAAAAATCGTGATTGTTCTTGACAGATGTGTATTTACCACTGTAGTGACTTATGTTTAATGGGTAACATTACACCAAGCCAAACCTTGAATTTAGATAGTATCCCAATTTAATCAAATATCATAATATGTTTATTTACCTTTAAATGTTCTTCATGCTTCACTTCCTGCCTTCCCCAGATTGTAGCACTTCTGTTAGCTCAGAAGACTAAATCAGAACTTACTAGAATTTCACGTTCTCAGAACTAGAAGGACATTAAAAATCTTTCTAATTTTACCAATCCATATTTTTTCTGATACCATTTTTTTATGATACCTCTGGTAACTGTGAACTCATTAATATCTATGCTCCAATTTCAGCCTGACTTCTTTCCAGCTATATCACTCTACACATGTTAATCACAGTGTGGAATGGTGTCTTTTCTTTGGGATGTTGTGGGATTTCATCAACTCTCAAAAGGGGCCTGGCTTACAGGTCTCCGATAGTATAAATGCTTTCCTCTCTTGATAACTTTGTTGCTTTGTCGGTGAATGGAACTCATGAGTTTAGCTTTATTCCTACTTGTTCTTTTTGCAAACTCATGATGGGATATTGCATGGGTCATTACTTGCCTGCAGGTGCATCAGTTTCTTCTCAAGATCCCAATGCTTCCTAAGGTTTTATTCTGCTTTTGGATGGACAGTCTGTTTTATGCCATGAAGTTTTGGTTAAAATACTTTTCTTCTTAGTCTCATACAATGGAAGCATACTTAGAAATGTTTTAAGATTTTGTCTCCAAGTAGTTGAAGCACACACCTTTATCAGCTTTCTATATCTACTCTTCCCCCTTTTATGTTTTCTTAAAATACATATTTGCAGAGTATAGCAAAAATAAATATATATAATAAATATTATACATATATAATATAATATTTACTATATATATATAATGAGATTATTCAATATGTATATAGTAGCATAGTTGAGACAGTGAACTAATTCCCAAACCCATAATCTCAAAGCTCTCTCTTTCTTTCTCCCTAGGTAGGAGCATCTCTAATAAACACATTTAGCTGAAACCCTTGATGAAAGACTTTCTTAGCTGGTTGTGGTGTAGACTATCCTACATACTCAGCAGTCTATATTTTTTTACCTATGTTTGGCTATTTTTCTTAGAGAATTTCCTTGCCTAAATATATTTCTTATGATAACCATTTTCTTCCGTATAAGAAAATAAAAATACAGCGGCAGGTGTTTTATAAGCATGATCTGGTTGAGCTGATTCTCCAACATGCTGTTCATCGATTTATCAGTGTATTGTGTCTCCTTATTGTGCATCTGGAAACACACTGCTTACACCTTGTAACCTTTGTTGGCTGGCTTGCATTGAAGTTATAGTCTACCTGTGAATCACCAAAAAGAAAAAAAAACAATCAGAAAAGTTTTATAGCAAACAATGTATTATGCTATTCATAGGATAACAGGGTCTCCAAGGTTTCTTTGTGTGTGTGTGTGTGTGTGTGTGTGTGTGTGTGTTAGTAGGTGTTGTCTTCAGATGACAAGACTTGCAATAAGAGACAGCTTATGAGAACAAATGGCCTTTTCATAATGATAATTCAACTCTCTTTGTTCTCTCTCATCACTTCTCTGGTATAACAAATCAAAAGCATCTAGATACCATTTTAGAACATTACCACTTCTAACGTAGTATCACTTATTTTAAATTATTTCCTCCTCCGTACTTGTCAACCTTAAATACTTTCATCTAATATACAAATTAATTGCTTTTCCTTAAACTTAAAATTAATGGAAAATTGTAGCTTTCTTTTATAGTGCAGGGTAGACATGAATTAAATTCTTAACAAGATCATCAGTCTTTTAATAAGTATTTTTGCTTATTCAATAATTTAGAAAGTTCTAACCACATAAATTAGAATGGATCTTAGCCTGTTCATCATTCTGTGTTATCTCGTTTCTGTTCCTATTTTATAAGATTGATGAAAATCAGAGTTTCTGTATAGCTTAGATTTGATTATAGGTTAGAAAAATAGAAGTAGGAAATGGCTATGTATCTTTCTAAAGATACACTAAATAATTCATTTGTTACTTTATATAAGACTATAAAATGTATTTTATGTTGTCATATGGAAAGATAAATACTTCACCAAATTTCTGCTTTACTTCTACTTCAGAAGAATACAGGACAATGTCACCTGTGTTTGTATAGAACAAACATTTGGAATTGCTTTTATTTCTATTTAATCCTAAGAATAAAGGTAGTTGCCAATTTACTAACCTTTTCTACTCCTAAGAAAGGTGCTGATCTGTTTTGAAAGGGCGTGGATGCTTTTTCTGTAGGAAATGAATTTTGTTGGCAATGGCTGCTTCCTATTCTAAGCTAGCAAAGCCAAGCTGCAGAGAGAATAAGAGGAGAGGATAATGAGGAAGTCATAGTAGACCTCTTTTGGAACATGGACCTTAGCATTTTTATGCTAGTGCTTCTTGTTTTATAAAATAATATAAAACATTATTATTTTAAACTCTTTTAATTTAGGTCATCTTATACTTAAGGAATAACCCTCAGTATTCCTTACTCCCTGATTAAAACCACTTGACTCCTATAACCCCATTCATTGACCCTTGGGTAGAATTTTCATTTCATTTAAACATTTTCCTTTAATGATTTTCTTCTTAAATTTTAATGATTTCATTATTCTTTTCTTTTTTAGCAAATGGAGAAGATGAGAGGCACTAAAAACATCAAGATGATAAAGGGAAGAAGTGATCTGGAGTTGTTCTAATGTTCTATTGCAATATATTCAGTAGTGTTAATTCTGTGAAGAGAATTACAGAAATTTAGAAATAGAAAGATTATGTTTTTATTATTTTTCATTTACTTGCTATTGTGTGAATACATATCACATTAAATACATATTATTTCCTTATGATAGGTACAGAGCATCAAAGAACTTCATTAAAATTTTAATGTATAGATATATAATACATAAAACTTAATTATACACTTTTATAAAATATAATAAGATATTTTTATAATTACAGCCCACAAGCAGTAATATCTAAATATATAGGTCTTTAAATATTTCTAAAAATTGGGCTAATTATCTACCTTCCATCATTTTCTGCTGTCTATCAGAGACTTTTCTGGTATGATACAAGTACATTCACTTCTAAGAACATTTTGGAGTCAAGCTTAGTCAAATCAGTTTTGTCTTCATCTTTTCTGTAGTAAAGACTTTGTGCAGCTCTTGTGTCATGGTGATGTTCATAGTCATTTTGTAATGGCATTCTCCTAGTAATTTCCACTTCAACATACACATTAGTCACTGGTATATTTCCAAAGTAGTGCTGATTGCTGGTCCATGAGTCTCTAATGCTGTTAATGATGATCAATTGCTTCTCCTTAATTTGATGTTTAGTTTTACTTGAGGTACCAGAATACTGTAAATAACTCCTTGTCCTGGTAATGTCAATGCTTTCTATGAGAAAGCAGTGTGAGGCTGTCTGAATAGTCTTCATGTTCATATAATTTCATGTGATGTTCTTAATCCAGAGTAGAAAAAAACCAAACAGTGATAATGGCTTTTGTTATGAAATTTATATTTATGCTTTTGGAAACGTTTGCAACATTCCTGAGTGATGATGTGACAACACCTGAATATCCCTGTCAAATTTTATCAGTAATTAATCTCCTTAAGATAAGAATAAAATTTGATTTGTATTGAAAAATACACTTGTTATTACTAGGAAATAGCATCATCTCTTTGTATTGTTTTCTATAAACATGTATTTATTGTTTTCCAAAATGAAACTGCAACACAATCCTATACAATCCTGGGAAAGTATTTGTTCCTAATTGTATGAGATCAATGTTTATTCTGCTGTTTGTAATTGCTGAACCTCTATTAAAAATAGATTATTGCACTACAGTTGAACACCATCAATAGCAGTCATTTCTGATGCAGGAACATTTTTTTTAAAGAACCCATGTCTCTCTTCTTTCTCTTCTTGAAAGAAGATCAAGCCTGCTACAGAGGCCTTACTTTTGGCAAGCTCCTATCATGCAGAATGTCTGATCATATTTACTGTTATAGTGCCTCTCTGATGTAATTAGATGTCTTTTTTTCTATCATGAATACACACAAAGGTTTGTCTCTATTATAGTGTCTGAAGAAACAAAAAAAATCATACTCCAACACTCAGGGAACATAGTGTATAGTAGAGAAAATATGTAAGACTTGGAATATGAGGAGGCATGCTGCAAAAATCTAGGTCCTGGATATGAACTGTCTTATGAACTCACACCTTTTATCACCCACTCAAGACCACAAAGGAAGATCATGGAATTAAGAGAAGTGAAAGTTAGCTGAAGGCTGATAGGGGAGGAAGGCTCCCTTTTCTATGGGCAGTGGTGACCATTGTAAGCTGATATTCCCATGGATGATGCATAGAGGTAAGTGTGTGGGCATCACTAACTGGACTTAATTCATTATTAAACAAATGAATAAGCAACAACAAAAATAATACAAACTGTCTGTGCCATGTAGCTCCATACTCAAAGAGCGCAGGGAAAGAGCTAACCTCCCAGGAGTGTGGACAAGCCTATGATCAGGGGTAAGGTCAGCACCTCTGCTCAGAGAGACCCTTCCAGAACCCTCAGGACACAGGGACTGAGGAATGGCCTTCTGGTTTCCTTCTGAGGTCTGGGAGCTGATCCTGTGAAACAGGGCTCCATACTCAGTGCTAGGAGAGAGCTGGTTTCCCAGGAGTGCCCACACACCTTTGAGCATAGGAAGACCAACACATCTGTTCAAATTCCTCAATCAAGAGGGACACTTGCAGAACCATCAGGACACAGGAACCAAGGGACAGCTGGGGACAGGATCCTTCTGGTTTCTGTCTGCACCCCAGAGCTGACCATGTACCACATCTCTCCAAACTCAAATTCCTCTCAGAGAGAGCAGGTCTTCAAGGCGTACTGACTAAAAGGCTTGCAGGAGAGACAAGCAACAGTCAGAGAGAGCAAGACCAGCTAACACCAGAGATAACCAGATGGCAAAAGGCAAGTGAAAGAGTATAAGGAATAGGAACCAAGGCACCTTGGCATCATCAGAACCAGTTCTCCCACCACAGCGAGCCCTGCATACCCCAACAACCAGAAAAAGAAGACTAAGATTTATAATCACTTCTCATGATGATGATAGAAGACTTTAAGAAGAAAATAAATAACTCCCTTAAAGAAATACAAGAGAACACAGGTAAACAGCTAGAAGTCCATAAAGGAGAAATATAGAAAAACACAATCAAACAGGCAAAGGAGATGAACAAAATCTTCCATGATATAAAAGTGGAAATAGAAACAATAAAGACATAAAAAAGGGAGACAACACTGGAGATAGAAAACCTAGGAAAGAGATCAGGAATCATAGATGCAAGCATCACCAACAGAATACAAGAGATAGAAGAGAGAATCTCCAGTGCAGAAGATACCATAGAAAACATTGAAACAACAGTCAAAGAAAATGCAAAATGCAAAAAGTTCCTAACCCAAGACATCCAGGAAATCCAGGACACAATAAGAAGACCAAACCTAAGGACAATAGGTATAGAAGAGAGTGAAGATTCCCAACATAAAGGGCCAATAAATATCTTCAACAAAATCAAAGAAGAAAACTTCCCTAACATAAAGAAAGAGATGAACATAAACATTCAAGAAGCCTACAGAACTACAAATAGATTGGACCAGAAAAGAAATTCCTCCCATCACATAATAGTCAAAACACCAAATGCACAAAACAAGGAAAGACTATTAAAAGCAGTAAGGGAAAAAGGTAAAGTAATATATAAATATAGAACTATCAGAATTACACCAGACTTCTCACCAGAGACTATAAAAGCTAGAAGATTCTGGACAATATGATAAAGATCCTAAGAGAACACAAGTCCCAGGATGCAATACCTAGCAAAACTCTCAATTACCATAGATGGGGAAAACAAGATATTCTGTGACAAAACCAAAAGTACACAATATCTTTCCAAAAATCCAGCCTTACAAAGGATAATAGATGGAAAACTCCAACACAAGGAGGGAAACTATACCCTAGAAAATGCAAGAAAGCAATCTTTCAACAAACTCAAAAGAAGATAGTCACACAAACATAAAAATAACATTGAAAATAACAGGAAGCAGCAATCATTATTCCTTAATATCTCTTAACATCAGTGGACTCAATTCCCCAAGATAAAGACATAACCTAACAGACTAGATACATAAACAGGACTCAACATTTTGCTGCATTCAGGAAACACACCTCAGGGTTAAAGACAAACACTACCTCAGAGTAAAGGGCTGGAAAACAATTTTACAGCAAATCGTCTCAAGAAACAGGCAGGAGTAGCCATTCTAATATCGTATAAAATCAACTTTCAACCAGAAGTCATCAAAAAAGGTAAGGAAGGACACTTCATCCTCATCAAAGATAAATCTGCCAAGAAGAACTCTCAATTCTAAACTTCTATTCTCCAAATGCAAGGGCAACCACATTCAGAAAACAAATTTTCCTAAATTTTAAAGCACACATTGCACTTTATACAATAATAATGGGAGACATCAACAACCCACTCTCATCAATGGACAGAACATGGAAATAAATTAACAGAGACACAGTGAAACTAACAGAAGGTATGGACCAAATGAATTTAACAGATAACTATAGAACATTTCATCCTAAATCAAAAGAATATACCTTCTTCTCAGCACCTCATGGTACCTTCTCCAAAATATATCATATAATTGGTCACAAAACAAATCTCAACAGATACAGGAAGATTGCAATAATTGAATGCCTTCTTTAAGATCACTATGGACTAAGGCTAGTCTTCAATAGCAACAACAACAACAGAAAGCACACATACACATGGAAGCTGATCAACGCTCTACTCAATGATAACTTGGTCAAGGAAGAAATAACGAAAGAAATTAAAGACTTCCTAGAATTTAGTGAAAATGAAAGTACAGCATACCCAAACTTATGGGACACAATGAAAGTAGTGTTAAGAGGAAAACTCATAGCTCTGAGTGCCTCCAAAAGGAAACTGGAGAATGCATATACTAGCAGCTTAACAGCACACCTGAAAGCTCTAGAACAAAAAGAAGCTAATACACCCAAGAGGAGTAGAAGGCAAGAAATAATCAAACT
Organism: Rhynchomys soricoides; assembly: GCA_019843965.1. Taxonomy (NCBI): domain Eukaryota; kingdom Metazoa; phylum Chordata; class Mammalia; order Rodentia; family Muridae; genus Rhynchomys; species Rhynchomys soricoides. Next base: position 1,571,180 of record JADRCH010000252.1, on the reverse strand, counting down.
CAGGGCTGAAATCAACCAAGTAGAAACAAAAAGAACTATAGAAAGAATCAACAAAACCAGAAACTGATTCTTTGAGAATATCAACAAGATAAATAAACACTTAGCCAGATTAACCAGAGGGTACAGAGACAGTATGCAAATTAACAAAATCAGAAATGAAAAGGGTGATATAACAACAGAATCTGAGGAGATTCAAAAAATCATCAGAACCTACTACAAAAGCCTATACTCAACAAAATTGGAAAATATGTAGGAAATGCACAATTTTCTAGACAAATACCAAACACCAAAGTTAAATTAGGAGCAGATAAATAATCTAAACAGTCCAGTAATCACTAAAGAAATAGAAGCAGTCATTAAATGTCTCCCAACCAAAAAAAAAAAAACCCTAGGACCAGATTGGTTTAGTGCAGAATTCTATTAGACCTTCAAAGAAGACCTAATATCAATACTCATCAAACTATTCCACAAAATAGAAACAGAAAGAACACTGCCTAATTCATTCTATGAGGCTACAGTTTCACTGACACCAAAACCTCACAAAGACTTAACAAAGAAAGAAAAGTACAGACCAATTTACCTTATGAATATCAATGCAAAAATACTCAATAAAATTCTCACAAACCAAATCCAAGAACACATCAAGATGATCATTCATCATGATTAAGTAGGTTTCATCCCAGAGATTCAGGGATGTTTCAATACCCAGAAATCCATCAATATAATCCACTACATAAGCAAACTCACATGGTCATTTCATTAGATGCTGAAAAAACATTTGACAAAATTCAACATCCCTTCATGATAAAAGTCTTGGAAACATCAGTAATTCAAGGCCCATACCTAAACATAGTAAAAGCAATATACAGCAAACCAGTAGACAACATCCAACTAAATGGGGAGAAACTTGAAGCATTACCACTAAAATCAGGAACTAGATAAGGTTGTCCACTCTCTCCCTATCTATTCAATACTGTACTTGAATTTCTAGCTAGGGCAATTAGACAAAAAAGCAGGTCAAATGGGCACAAATTGGAAAGGAAGAAATCAAAATATGACTATTTGCAGATGATATGATCATATACTTAAGTGACCTGAAATACTCCACTAGAGAACTGCTACAGCTGATAAACAACTTCAGCAAAGTGGCTAGATATAATATTAACTCAAACAAATCAGTAGCCTTCCTAAACTCCAAGGATAGACAGGCTGAGAAAGAAATTAGGGAAATGACACACTTCACAATCATCATAAACTATATAAAGTATCTTGGTATGAATCTAACCAAACAAGTGAAATATCTGTACAACAAGAACTTCAGGTCTCTGAAGAAAGAAATCAAAGAAGACCTCAGAAGATTGAAGGAACTCCCATGCTCATGGAATGGCAGAATTAATATAGTAAAAATGGCCAACTTGCCAAAAGCAATCTACATATTCAATGCAATCTCCATCAAAATTCCAAATCAATTCTTCATAGACTTAGAAAGAGAAATCCTCAAATTCATTTGGAATAACAACAAACCCAGGATAGCAAAAAATATTCTCAGCAATAAAAGGATTTTTGTGGGAATTAGCATCCCTGACCTCAAGCTGTATTACAAAGCAGTAGTGATAAAAACTGCATGGTATTGGTACATTGACAGGCAGGTAGATCAATGGAATAGAATTGAAGACTCAGAAATGAATCCACATACCTATGGTCACTTGATCTTTACAAGGGAGCTAAAACCATCCAGTGGAAACAAGAAGGCATTTTCAACAAATGGTGCTTGCTCAACTGGTGGTCAACATGTAGAAGAATGCAAATTCATCCATTCCTATCGCCCTGTTCAAAGCTCAAGTCCAAGTGGATCAAGGATCTCCACATAAAACCAGATACACTGAATCTAATAGAAGAGAAAGTGGGGAAAACTAGAACACCAATAGCTTATACTGTTAGATCAAGAATAGACAAATGGGACCTCATAAAATTTCAAAACTTCTCTAAGTCAAACGACTTTGTCAATAGGACAGAACAGCAACCAACAGGTTGGGAAAAGATCTTTACCAATCCTATGTCTGATAGAGGACTAACATCCAATATATACAAAGAGCTCAAGAAGTTAGACTCCAGAGAAGCAAATAACCCTTTCAAAAAATGAGGAACAGCTAAACAGAGAATTCTCTACTGAGGAAACTTGAATGGCTGAGAAGTTCCTAAAGAAATGTTCAACATCTTAGTCATCAGGGAATGCAAATCAAATCAACCCTGAGATTCCACCTCACACACATCAGAATGGCTAAGATCAAAAATTCAGGTGACAGCAGATGCTGGCGAGGATGTGGAGAAAGAGGAACACTCCTCCACTGCTGGTGTGATTGCAAGCTGTTACAACTACTCTGGAAATCAGTTTGGTGGACTCTCAGAATATTGGACATAATACTTCCTGAGGACCCAGCTATACCACTCCTAGGCATATACCCTGAAGATGTGCCAACATGTAATAAACACACATGCTCCACTATGTTCATAGCATTCATATTTATAATAACCAGAAGCTGGAAACTACCAAGATGTACCTCAGCAGAAGAATGGTTACAGAAAATGTGGTACATTTACACAATGGAATTCTACTCAGCTGTTAAAAACAATGACTTCATGAAATTCTTAGGCAAATGGAAGGAACTTGAAAATATCATCCTGAGTGAGGTAACTCAGTCACAAAAGAACAAACGCAGTATATATTCACTGATAAGTGGCTATTAGTCCAAAAGTTCGGAACATCCATGATTCAATTCACAGCAACTGTTGGACTGAGTTTGGGGTACCAGATGGAGGAGTTGAAGAAGGGAATCAAGGAACTGAGGGAGTTTGCAGCCCCACAGGGAAGGAGCAGCATTGTCAACTGCTCCCCCTCTGGTGCTCCCAGCCCCCCCCCCCGGTGCTCCCAGAGACTCTACCACCAAAGAAAGAATGCATACGGAAGGGCCCATGGTGCTGGCCACATATGTTGCTAAGGAGGGCCTTGTTGACTATCAGTTGGAGAAGAGGCCCTTGGGTCTGAGAGTGTTATATGTCCCAGTATAGGGGAATTCCAGGGAGGGAAGATGGGAGTGGGTGGGTGGGTGGGGGAATACTCTCATAGAGACAGGGGGAGCAGGGATGGGGTAGGGGGTTTCCAAAGGGGAGACCTGGAAACGGGAAAACCTTTGAAACGTAAATAAAATACTAAATAAAAAATAATTCAAATAGAAAAAAAAAAAGAACACAAACAATCCAAGAAGTTGGCAGACAGATGGTAGATATATTTGGACAGGTGGAAGAAGCTTAATTCTGGGAGTTGGGAATACATATAACCAAGATTGTAGTATATTTTCCCCTTTGGAGTTAGAAAGATTTATGTTTAAGTATGTGTCAGCATACAACAATAAGTCTTGGTTTTTTACACATCTGAGCTTGGATGAAGATTCATACCCTGCTTCTTTTGATAGAGTGTAGATCCATTCAAAATTCTCAGCATTGGCCAGCTGTTGTCCAATTCAGGTTGAGTTTGATGGGGGTGATGAGAATGTTCACCTTTATTTTCTAATTCACTCATTCAGGATAAACCATGACTTTTTCTGGATTCTGATGGCATATGCACAGACATGTGGCAAGTATTCAAGAAGAAAGTGCAAGCACATAGGTCGTTTCAAGTCCAGATTTACAATTGTCTTTTAAATGTCCAACTATGTTCTTGTAGCCGGCTTAGAATCTGTATGGCAGAGCCTTACAACACTAGATAGAATGCAACAGGAGAGAATGTGAGGGTCTGATGGAAGTTTCAGGCCAATTTTAATATCTTTGTGTTAATGCAAACTCTATCATCATTTACAAATGGTGATTTATGAACTCAACAACATGCCAGGAGGTATGCAAATTTCTTCAAAAGAATAAGCCCTGTTTCTATAAAAAAATACATAGTCAAATGTTTACTGTTTATATTGATGGTAAGAATTAAAAACAGAATGCTCCCTATTTGAATAAGCTGGGTAAAATGTCATATACACGTCTTAGCTGATCTAAATTATAACTTGTTACAATATTCACAAAGGCATCATGAGAAGATAAAATTGATTCAGTATTATCAGTTGATAGGCAGATAGGAGATAGAAAACTTATTTTGGCCTAATAGCCTGTATCCCAATCATTAATGAGCCAGGTATTACATTAAGTATCTTCAGAGTTGCTCTAATCTGCCCCTGACTTTGCAGTTTTCTTGTTAGGAGGTTTACAGATCTCTCTGAGATTGTGATATATCTATATATAATCATATATAACTATTTCCTTGCTGTAGTGGCCATGACAGTAGTAGAAAGGGACTAGTGGCCTTCAGTGAATGAATTTTCCCTTTATACCACACAACAGAGAGGAATGTCTATTTAATACATAGCATGAAGTGGGCTGAGCAGTAAAAATAGTTTGCCATACATTGGGCAGTATGTGGCTGTATGGGAGATTGATGCCCACTCTAGATAAGGACTTGTTCCTTAGGGTATGAGATGGTTAGTGTTGTCACTTTGATAGAACCTAGAATTAGAGACAGCCCTCTGAGCATTCCTTTGGGGAAGTATCTTGATTGTGTTAGTTGACATGGGAACTATTCAGTTTTGTACTAGAAAAACTCTTGACTATGGAAAGTGTTTGGATTTCAGTTTTCACAGAAAAAATAAACTAAAACTTCTTAAAACAATTATATGTCATTGTTTCCTTTATGTGACAGAGGAAACACTTTAATGGCAAAATATATTAAATTTCATTTTCAGCATGTAATAGAGTCATAATGTTCCATAGTACAATTGAAGTCCTCGACATTAATATGGGATAGATAAGCAGACATGGAAACACCAGAAAATGTAAAATGAAACTATCATTTCCATTTATTGGTCCTACATTTGACCACATGATATTTACCAAAGATCATCCATCCCACTCCAGCTTTCTTTCCTCTTTTCAGTCTTTTCTAGTAAACTCCAACCGTGATACACTACTGTCTCTTGTTCAGTTATACACTTTATTATTTATGAGACTTGGTGCATTTTATTCTCTATGAGGAGATAATGTCTTAGCATATGTTGTGTTTTAAGTAATAGTCAAAAATTTGACTTTTCATGAGATCATGACTAGTGCCTGTTACATTGAGTTCCATATAGTATGAGAAAGACTTTCACAATATTATGGAAAAATAAAAGGTGTTTATGGATGAGTACATTTTATATCTTTCACTTATTTTTTTTTCCCATTTGATAGAGCATCCTCTTGGGGCTTTTGCTTTTGCACAGAGCTTCCATTTTGGACTTTTATTTTGTCCCAAATGATCTCTTTGAGAAAGCTAAGCTCTACTTCTAAAAACTTGTAAGACTGTGGGAATTCCTACCTACTGCCACACCCAGGTGAGGCTCCAAAACTGTTCAACACAGGGAGCTTCTGCTTGTACTGACTATGACTTATTTTTAAGAATGAAGATGATTATATGGATCCATTGGTTGACATTGAAGGAGTGTATATTTTATAAAATAAAAAATTTTAATTTTTAAGGTCAAACAATAAAAACAACATTTACTATCAGTTGATTGTATTGTTTTATGATACATTTCAACATATTAGCATTTCTGAAACTAAAAGAAGAACTTATCACTTAGCGGTCATTTCAAGCATGCTTGAATGTGTAAATCACCTCCAGTATTGTTCGTGCTATGTTTTGCAAGCACTAAAGTAAATTAAAATTTCAATCTAAAGATTAATAAATGTCTCTCCAATCAGGGGATAAAACAGCCAAAATTGAAATTATAATGTTGAATTTCACTAAGTGTAAAGGTTAGAACATAGTATTAAATCTCTGATATCTATAATTCTTTTTCTTCTTTTCTTTCTTCTTTCTTTGTTTCCTTGTTTCTTTGTTTGTTTCTTTGTTTCTTTGTTTCTTTGTTTCTTTGTTTCTTTGTTTCTTTCTTTCTTTCTTTCTTTCTTTCATTCCTGTATGCCAAGGCACATGTGCAGGGGTCAGAAAATAAATTCAGATGTTATCTTTTTTTTTTTTTTTAACCTTTACATGGACTTCAGAGATTTTTTACCTCACTCAAAACAAATATTCCATTTTTATTTTCTTAAAATTAAAACAAAATGTACCAAATGTTTAATCTCTAAAGAAATTATATTTAATAAAACTGAAGCAATGTGCATGTTCTCCTTATAGGACTGAATTTTCCCTGGGGGTACAAACTCGAGCTTAGTTCAAAACATGGATAACATAATAATTATCCCTAGACACTATGCTTAAAAGAGAGTAGATATAAGAAAAATATCATAAAGTATCAAGTAGATAAATATTGATTGAAATCAGAGTTCCTAGAAATTATTGCTTTTTAGTGGTAAATTTTTTCTGCTGTGATTTTTGTGGGGTTTTTGATATCAAAGTTGTGAATTTGTACCAGAAAGTGTTGTAGCAAAAATTATTATAAACATTTTTCTGTGTTACTCACTCATGAGAAAAAATAACTCTAAAATGGGAAGGGACTTTAAGAAATCATTAAGGCTTGAAATGGCCAAAGTAAAGCCTCCCAGAGACCATCAGAACATCGTGAGGACATATGGCTGAAGCAAGGCCTCTAGAGACAGAAGTCATGACTTCAGCCACACCATGGTTAACTTGCAGATTAAGTTTAGTTTGCTAAAGGTAACAACAAAGTATTGAAGATAAAATACTATATTATGAATGCTACTCCCACCTATCACCAGGGCTATTTGATTGACAGTTCCCAAAAGACCTGGATCAGGGGAAAGGTGTAACAGCTGTCAATCAAGGGCTCCAACTATTATGCCTTCCATCAGCTTAGCTAATTTGAAAACAAACAAAACAAAAACCCTAACATAAAGGGTGCTTACAATGTAATATTTGCATCATTAACATTCTTCAAAGAACATAAACCCTATCCAAATATTTTTAAGAGAAGTTAAGTCTTTCTCTCTGGCTTAATTCAGACTTTGATAGCATGTTCATGATTGAAAAACTTGGCTATTTAAATCACTTTGAATTTCCATGTATATCTTAAAGTCATTTCCTTAATATTTACATGAATGATTATTAGGATTTCTACTTCCAGGGAGTTACTAGGGGTGATGGATTCATTTTACTATTCCACAGGAAGTCAGCAAATAATGGGGGAAATAAAAGCCTGGCAGGCAGGAGATGTAGGTCAGCTGGAAGAATGCTTGATGAACTTGCGATAAGCCTTGGCTTGAATTCCCAGAACCATATAAATTGGATACCATGGCACAGGTCTGAATCTCAGGCAGTCTATATTACAAAACAGAAACATGAGGATCAGTAGTTTGAAGTCATCTTTGATTTAAGAGTGAGTGCCAGCCTAGTTTGAGTTACATGAACCCCTATCTCAAAAGACAGAAACAAAAAACGAATAAGCAAAAGCGATTGACTATAAAAGGCATAAAAGAATACTGATCTTGAAGTAAGGAAGATATCAGAACAGCCTGAAATTGAGCCAGGTTATAAGTGTAAAATATTTTCTAGGCTATGGTGATGTGAACCATACATAAGTGAAAACCATCAGAATTTCTGAACTGAGAGTGGGGAACAGAAATTGGGAAGAAAGTAAGTAGAGTCACAGGAACAGAGAACACTGGGGAGGAAAGACCTGTTTTGATATATGTTATTGATTTCCCGTAAGTACCAGACTAGGCCTGACTAATTCATTTGTTGGAAAGCTCCATGACCTTGAGAAGGGCACTTAAAAGAGACTGGAGGAAGGAAGCATCACTCAGCACCTCTACCGGGCTGGGGGTGGGGTATGCCTTCCTAGCAACCATACTAGAAAAGGAGTTGCTCAAATATTTGCATAAAGTATCCAAAAATATCATTTTGACACTTAGGGATAATTAGTTCTGGGTGAGCACTCCCTCCCTTCTGCCTAAGACATCCAGATACACAGCACTCAAGAATAAGCTTTGCCAATTGAGTTGCTCATGCTTCACATTAGTATTCAAGAAGATATTTTGGATACTCAAATTTCTACTCCATGCCAAGATAAAATTTATAGCTACCTAATATTTTGAACAGAATTTCAAAAGCATGCTGCTATTGTGAAAATTCTTGAAACTAAACATCATCATGACAAGGAGAATGAGCTAGACCCCAAACAACTTTTAGCATATGTTTTGCATCATGTGACATCTAAAAACAGAAATGTCAAAGTAGGAAGAAACTATTAGAGAAAGAAAGGAGAGCTATGGGCAAAGTGAGAGGGAAAACTGGATTATGGAGAAGTAAATACAATCAACATATGGTGTTTTTTTCCTTCTTATGCTGACATTATCCCAAGTTCTAAACTTTAGGGTACATTTAGACATATGTGAAGTTAGATAGTCCATGACTATTTGCTGAATGAACTCAGGGGCCCTTGGTGTGGTAGATGAAACCAACATAGGACAAAAAAAAAAGGCATCCCATGTATATATGATATTATAAAGTAATTGAGAATTACAAGAGTGGAGGTTTAGAACTCAAAATGGATTGAGCATGCAAAATTTCTGAGGGTTACAAGTAACCCAGATGAAAAAGACTATAGAAAGGATATTTTTCTGTAAAGACATTGATCTATTCTATCTTATTTTTATATATTCAGATATATTTTATGCTTAACTTTATCTGAAATTTAGCAGTGTAAGAAAGTCAGTTTTAAATTTAAATAACTGTCTTTGATGAACACTGAATTTTCATATCTGTGTGTTTTAGGTCCTTCAAAGAAAAGAAAGGTTGACCATGAACATGCTTAACTCCCTTTGATCGTTCATATTTAATTCCCTGTCTTTGAACTGCCTGCCTCACAAAGATGTTTCTCCTGATTGGTCTTGGCAGACACATTACTGTCAAGTCACAAAACATGTTGATTCAAAGAGTTGATTAAATTTGAATACTTGGATAAATATGAAAAAACACTGATAGATCAATGTTTTAAAAATATTTAATATCTTGAATTAAATTCAGGCAAATTATTGCCTATGTGGAATGGTTTATGTTAATCATAGAATCACTAGAGTGATTTATCCAAAAGGCAAATTGATAAGATAGATGAATTTTTACGGATATCAGGGACATTATAATTAATGCTTTGTTTGTTCTCATCAAATGAAATAATTAATTGCAAGAAAATATTTGGGGAATATAGAACACTTACTAGTTTAGATACAAATAGTAGATATTTGATAATTTTAATTCAAACAATTTTATCCTTTAGTACTAAAGCCCAAGAAAATAGTAGCAATAATTTTTTATTTTAATTCAAACAATTTTATCCTTTAGTACTAAAGCCCAAGAAAATAGTAGCAATAATCTTTGCTTGAAATATGCTTTCCAAATGTGTCATTTGTCAGCATTTGCATCAATACTATCATAGAGTAGAGTTTTTCTTTGATCTTATAGCAGACATGCTATGAAGAAACACCAGGATGACTGAGATATGTCTACTGTGAAGATTCTGAGCAATTGTTCTTATTCAGTGGCGTAAGACCTGACTTTTGCTGCTGACACGGAGCCTGGAAATTAAAGGCTGGCTTTCATTATTTTTGTCACCACAAAATCTATTTTGTGATGGTCTGGAACTTTTTGTACAATTATGTTTCCCCCCAAACTATGGCAGTACTATATTTTATTTGTTTCTTCTTTTCCATAGTATGTAAGCTTATCTATACGATAATAATAAATAGTAGACACGTATTCAAATAAAGAGTAATTATTGATATACAAAGGTCAGACTATACAGTAAAGTACATTTGGTCCCAGAGTCAATGACTTAGGTATACTTCATTGAAGGTGATATGATGTTTATTTAATGATTATATTCTGGTCACTCTGCAGCAATATCTATGAATTCCCAAGCAACATTTTAAATTAAGAATGTTCATTCTGAACTTACATAAAAGAGGTTCAGTAAATATTCCAAGGTCATATTAGTAATGAAGGAACAGTCTTGGTATCTAAACTGAAGGTGCCTTTCTTTCACATCACCACTTTTCATAGATCTTCACTTCCCTAAACTAAACAAAGGAGTTATACTCAGTAACCTCTCTCCACACAGAGTTTTGAGCAGGCTACAGGTTTCAGATGGTGCTAGATTCTTCCACTTGCTTTTCTCTCCTGGTTTTGTCCTTTCTTTCTTTCTCTCTGGATTGATTTATGATATGGTGTCCTCAAACTCTCCTCTTGTCTTACACTTTCTCCCTTTGCCTGCTTCCTGTACAGTTTCATTCCCACAACTTCATTCACAGCCCATGTTTTCAATGGTGTATCCTCAATTTCTGTATTATCTGAGATACAGTTTTGATATTTATTGAAGCCACTTGAATATTTCTCAAATGGGATAAAAGCTGTTTTGGCTTTTATCCTTCTTAATGAATATATCCAGAGATCTTCTCTATTTCTATAAAGGTGTATGTAAAAACATATAGCAGATATAAATAGTCACTTATATCTATGGATTTATATCTCTGTTCTTTTATTTTGCCTTTTATTTTCTATCTTCTGGCCAAGTTAATCTAGACAATTGGTGAGCTCCAGTTACAGGAGCAATAGGATGTAATTACTATCAATCTCTAGCCTCCATTTCAGCATGGGTACAAACCCTACACTTACATACACAAAAATATATAACACACCCACATATTCACACAAAGGAGAGACATGTAGAAGCAGAGACAGAGATTAATGAAAGTAACCTGTACGGAAATTACTTAATATAATCATTATACAGAAAAATAAGTTTTTTATCAAGAGTTAGGAAATACTGTGTTCATGGATATACATACAACAAGTTGAAGCTGGTATTTGATACTACGCTTTTATATTATAAATGTTCTAGATCCTTTTCCACCAAAGCTTCTGGTTAGAGCCACAGCACCCCTGGAGTTTTCCAGGAGATGTCAAATCCTTTTATAAAGGCAGGCTACTGAGCAAATGTCAGATTACTTAAATAGTTAAGCTTGAAGAAATGTAAAGGTCTTGAAGCTTGCCACTGGCTAGAGTTGCTAGATTCTGTGCAGTTAGTGTTTGCTAAGACTCTTTTACCCTCAACCCTGCAGAGGGATGATTTTGCCTTAACTGCTTGTAGAGGCCAGCACCAGCAGCCAGGATATTTATTTCCTCTTTCTGTGCTGTTATACCAGTTTTTTGATTCTTAAAAGGTTTCTGGCTTTTCTCTTGTTGATTTCCAGGATTTCCATGAACTCTCCCATTTTAAAGCTTATATTCTGTTTTATTTTTCTTTGAGGAGGATTCTGTTCACTCATTTAAACACCCTTCTGTTACCTCCTCCTGCTAGTTTTAAGAGGGGCTAGGGGAGAGAAAACATGATCAAAATACACTGTATGAAAATTATACTAAAAGGCTATTCTGGAATTTTTCCTTATATATTAATTTTTTATAATAATTTATGAAAACAAATAGTAGAAATCCAGAGGTTTAGGACAGAGTTGTTTTAAATTCTATATAAACAGGCAGACAAATAGCTATATTACTGCAGCTTTCATCAAATGAGCACTAATCTAATATCGGGAAAAGGATTACTAATGACCTAGAAACATGATTCTTTCAGGCACTTTTCTCAGAATGTGAGACTCTAGATTCTAAACCCCTGGAATGTGTAACATCTGAGTTGTTTTATTTTTTTTAACTGAGTTGACAGAAAGTAACTCTATAACAGGTGTAAAGCTCGATATTGAAGTTATCATATGCTTTACTGAGATTTTCACGATTTATTTACCATAAGAGGTTCACCTTGGCTTATGTGGCACTAGGTCCTAAAACCAGCAGAAGCATCCACCAAATCTAAGGAGGCATACTTCTACAAAACCTGCTTATGTAATGTAAGAATTGTAAAAACATTTCCACTTGAGTGGACTAGACTGAATTCTGTACCCCTTAGTACATGTTTATATATCTAATGGAACAGTAATCCAAGTGATATTTAGGTATTCTATGTAGTCTTTATTTGTTCAGTATTTTAAACATCATACATACATTTTCATTGACTACTAATGTCTACTGTAACTCCTTAAGAAGTTCCCTAAACCTATTGAACTGATAGTGACTGCAGGCTTTCTACTATGGAGAATACCTTGTGACTGCAGGCTTTCTACTATGGAGAATACCTTGACCCATGGACAGAAATAAGCATTAAGCCAAGTTGACAGGTCTCAGTTTTTACAAAGATGTATTTGTCCTCATTCTCTTTGTCTATGGCTGGAACTGTCTGTATTTGTGCTAAAGCTGTTTCATCAGCTCCCAACTGAGCAAGTTTGAGGAACAGACACTAAGTGGGCATTCGTCAAGGACTGCCCAGCATCTCTCAGTTTTACCGAAATGGAGAAAATTGATCAAAACACCCAGAGAGTTCTGGATGTTTTGGGAAATGATATTTTGATAAATTGCTTGCTGATTGTGGGAGAAAGGAGGAAGGTCGATGGACTGATAGATCAGGACAGCTTTCCTACACAAATTTGATAGCCATCCCTCCAACAAACCTAGAGCAAGCATCATGCATTATGATACTGGCTGACAGTTTGACATCTGTGATGCCAGGTAAATGCAATTCCTAGGTTACAATCTATGGTTTTTAAGAGAAAGGCTGTGGATAATTACTTTGAACTCTTTGTAGTGTGAATGTTGTATTTGAAATGAAAAGTGTATTTTTCCTTTTTTTTTTTTTTTTTTTCCTAGCTAGCAGTCAACAATGCTTGTTTTCTCTGGTCAAGATTATGTGATTTTTGTATATAATTTGTTTGGTTTTGTTGGAGTTAAAGTGATTGAAGCAGGCAAACATACTCCAAGCATTTATAAACTTGAGTCCTTAAAATTTACTGTATAAGTTACTTTCAAATAAATTACTGCTGCACATGATTTAAGGATGTAGAGTAGATAGCTTTTTATCACATACGTATTTGAACTTATCTTCATATTTGGAACTTAAAAGTGTAAAGATTATCATCTTGCTTATTTTCTTATTTTTTGATTTTCAGTAATCAGTTCTTAGATTTCTATTTCCCAAAATTGGTCATGTTCACTTTTAATATCAATGTCCAGTAGGTATGCTTTTTTCCCATTAAGTTTTTAAAAATTTTTATTGGTTATTTTATTAACATTTCAAATGTTATCTCCCTTCCTGGTTTCCCCTCCAAAAATCCCCTATCCCACCCCCCTCCACCCTGCTTCTATGAGAGTGCTCTCCCACCTACCCACTCCCGCCTCACTGCCCTAGCATTCCCCTACACTGGGGTGACAAACCTTCACCTAACCAAGTGCCTCCCCTCCCATTAATGCCAGATACTTATTTTTTGATACTTTATTTACATTTCAAATGTTTCCCACTTTCAGATCTCCCCTTTGGAAGCTCCCTACCCCACCCACCCACCCACCCACTCTCAGCTTCCCTCCTTGGAATTCTCCTATACTGGGGCATCTAACACCCCCCTGCTCAAGGACCTCTCTTCCCCCTGATAGCTAACAAGGTTAATTAATTAATTTACTTTACATCCCAATCAAGGACCCTCCTCTCCTCCCAGTGCCCCTCTTCCTCCCCCATCCAATTCTCCAGTATGTATGCTTAAATTACATTGTTATTTATTGCATTAGTTTTTTTCCACTGGTTTAATATCATACACAAACTAGTGGCACAAATATGAAAAATATGCTAAGCATTTTAGGAGAGAGCTTTTATTTACTCTGTCTTAACTAAATTTCAATTGCTGTGATAAAACAACTTGGATAAAAGAGGGTTTATTTCACCACTATTTCCATAGCAGTAAATCACTGAAGGAAGTCAGGGTAGGACTCAAGGGAGAAAACGGGAGACAGGAACTGAAACAAAAGTCACGGAGGAACTCGGCTTATTAGATCCTAGCTTAATCAATCCTAGCTTACTCAGCATTCTTTCCTACACAGCTCAGGTCTTCCTGCCCAGGTGTGGCACTCCAACAATGAGTTGTTTATCAATATTAATCAAGTAAATGGCCAACAGATTTGTCTATATGCCAATCTTATGGAGGAATTTTCTCATATAAGAATACCATAAAACTATCACCTATTACTACCATGTTGGTTCGTGTCTAGAACCTTCCCTAGGGAAGCAAATGGAATGAAGAAAGCACAGTAGCACAGATACATGTACAGAAAAGGTGAGGATAGATTGACTGTCGCCTTTTGAGGCACCAACTAGGTGGAAACCCTGAACCTCAGATTGTTTATTATGTACATCACAGGAGTCAGCTAGTCTCTGTAGGAGGTCTCTATAGATAAGCAGTCTCCATAGGTGAGGAATCTCAGACTGTAAACATCTAAGAGGAAGAATCTGTAATTGCTAGTTTTGCCCAAAATAATCAATCATTTAGAATTGAATTGAAATCTGTAATTGGACTAGAGGAGGATGGCTTTCTCAATTTCAAGCCTGATCATTATAGAGAAAGGCTTTGTCAAGATCTGATGGCCATGATCCTTGCTGTGGCTGGATTCAGGTAAGCAACACATAATCCCTCATGACTTCACCTATTCAGGGCACATATTCAGCTCTTAGTGCAACCACTGTTCTAGCAGGATCAATTAAGTCATTGCTTTTATGAAACTGGAGGGCATTCTAGATTCTCCAAAGCAGACTAGCTCTCAGTAATACTGAGACTCCCTCAAAAACCTTACTACGAAACAGCAGGCATCATTTTATACTTACAAATGTTGGTAGTTATTCTATTTTAGGAATAAAATTATTTCTAACACTGACTAAAAAATAAGAAACAATTATTATTACCAAATATTTAAAGTATTGTTTTATTAATATATAAGCATTTTATATATTTAATATATATATATATAAACATTCATATTGGGCAGTAAAAAGTTCCTATTCTTTATAGTTAAACAAATATCTCCTTATTTATGGTTGAATTATTACCTCAGATATGCAGTTACGGAAGATGTACTACATAGTATTGTTGAGCACAAGGACACTGAGTTCTGTTTTTGTTTAAAGTATTGACAAACCAAATGATACAGCATTTGTTCATAGGCAATTTGCTATTAGCGTTCCGTGTTCCTTCATTAGAGGTTCAGCTTGTTATGTATGGTCATGTATATTACATCCTAAATAATTCCCATTATTACCATATCTAAAATATTTTAATGTAATTGACCATTCTGCTTTGTAAATGTAAATGTGAACATTCCTCACATTTGGCCATCACACATTTTTCACTTAATTTGTGCACTGAATATACTTTCAGTTAGATTTTAATCAACATTATTTTGAATTTAATCATTAACTAGATCATTTTTAAGTTTCATATATTTATTATAAAAATTAACTTATTATATATAATGCAGCAATAAAAGCAGCAAAAAAGGGATGGGATAGTGGTTTCTTGGGGGGGGGTATGGAATTGGGAAAGGGAATAATACTTGAAATGCAAATAAAGAAAATATCCAATAAAAAAAAACAGCAAAAATGAGCACTGTGGTTCACGAATTTTTTCTGAATATTTAAAATAGTATAGGACATTTGGAAAGTTTTTTTATTTCTTTACAATTAGGCAGTTCTATTTTAAAATTTCTTTCTTTCTTCAGACTCCAAATGCAAAGGAAAGTATATCTATGTGATTCTTGTGAAATACATCCTCCTCTCTGAGTTTGATGTGACTATTCTGATGAAATGATTCTGAGCCATAAATAACAGTAAAACCATCTCTTCTCATACATATCATTCTTCCCACAATATTAAAATCCACCACTTTCTTCACATTTTTCCCCTTTTGAAATGGAAGACATTGTTATAGGTAGCATCTTTAATAACAACATGAAATATCATAATCACTAAA
This sequence comes from Rhynchomys soricoides, assembly GCA_019843965.1. Taxonomy (NCBI): domain Eukaryota; kingdom Metazoa; phylum Chordata; class Mammalia; order Rodentia; family Muridae; genus Rhynchomys; species Rhynchomys soricoides. Next base: position 1,555,289 of record JADRCH010000252.1, on the reverse strand, counting down.
TATCAAACTCATATTTCATTTAATAGCCTAGGTAGGAATTTGGTACACAGCGCACTATGAGTTTTTCCACTTTGTTTTATATTTGTGTGTGTGTGTGTGTGTGGTGTGAGCATGTGTGTACCTCTGTGTGCCTATGTGTGCATGTGAGCATGTATGGAAGATAGAAACCAGTGTCAAATGTCTTCTTTTATTGCTCTCTACCTTGGTGCTTGAGACAGAGTCTCTCACTGATGTGGAGCTCACAAATTCAGCTAGACTGGCTATCCAGAAAAGCCTAAGTATCCTGCTGGCCCTGATTTCCCTACTATCACATCACTGGTACACAGGTAAGTATGCCCAGCTTTTACGCTGGTCTGCATGCTATCACAGAAAGTATTTTAAGTGTGTAACCAACTCCTCAAATCTGCTCTTTGCATTTTACATCTCCTTTTTGCTTTCCCGCCATGAAAATCTTTAAGGTGAGTGATGTTGCTAAGTGTTCCATGTACTCTGCTACTTATTTCAATTCTTAGCACATTATACTGCCTACAGTTTATTAATGCTTCTGTACATAACATATTGGCTATTATTGTATATGATGTCAGCTATGAAATGGATGAATAGATGTTGAGTAACTTCAAGATTTGAAAGCTAGAAGAGAGATACAGTTATTTGTTTCAATTTCAGTGCTAACAGATTAGAGTCATTTGAAATGGGGACATACAAAGAATTACAATGGCTGGAATGACACAGCATCTCTGCAATGCTGTGTATAAAACAGGAAAGATAATATAAAAGGGGGGAAACTATTTAAAGACAGCTTCTGAGGAAGTGAATATAATTTGAAATAATTTTAATATAATTTAATGTCTAAATGCTGCTTTAGAGCAGTATGTTGTAAAATAAGAAGAAAATGGAATAGCCAAAGCGTGGTGAGAAACAGTTCTTCATAAAGAACAGAGATTCACACATTTTAAGAGGAAAACCCTGCCAGGAAAGGTCATTTCATGAACACAGGTTTTAGAAACCAGCTCTGCAATGTAAAGACAGATGAAAACTCAGATTACTTCCTTACCAAGAGGTAGTGAGTCCACATAGCCCACAGTGTTCTTGTTTCTTCTAGAAATATATCTCTGTTTCCGATTCAGTGAGTCATTCTTTATGATGCTTGAGTGTGTGTCTGCCAGACATGGTGGCTCATAGTTTTTAAACCAACTTTTGGGAAGTTAGGGAGGAAATTGCTATAAATTTGATGACAGCCTAGACATCAAAAAGAGAAGCTGATTAAGAGCAAAATTAAGAAAGATAGAAATAAACAAAGAAAATAAATACCAATCATCTCTATGGATCCCTAGGATTTGAGTGTGTTAAACTCCATAGGAAAATGGAAGGTAAACAGCCTTGTGGAAGTTGTGGTATTTGCTTGTGTGCAGACCAGCTATTCTGCCCTAGCTTCCTGAGGTAGCTTTCAGCCATGGGCCCAACACACTTTAATGGACCTAATCTTTCTGCGCTTCATCTTTATATGAATGTGTTATGAGTTCACTCTGCTGCTATGCTGAAGGCACTTGGAGGAGAGATGATTTATTTGTCTTATCCTTTCAGATCATAATCTATCGCAAGGGAAGCCAGGCCACAAAGTCAAGCAAGAACTCAAAGCAGAACCTATAGCAGAATGCTATTTGTCGGCTTATTTCCAGACTCCGGTCTAATGTCTTTCCTTTATAAACTAGACCCACTTGGCTTTAGAATGGTGTCACACAGAGGGTTGGGCCCTCCTGTGTCATTTAATAATCAAGAGCAAAAGTCAGCCTTATGAACTATTTTCTATACAGATGCCACTAAATGTTTGTATTCCCTCAGATCAGGATGCTGCCTATGGTGTGTGCCACTATTTACATTGCCTTTTTTTTGCTTGTAAAAATGTGAATGAAAGTAAGAAAACAAAGAAGTGGTAGTCATTGCATCTGATCAGAGTAACAAACACGTACTTGCCCCAGACTCTGGATTCTTTCATCTCTGACAATATGCTTGAAACTATGGTAATCTAACATGATAACCTGCCAATAAAGAAAACCCCAGTTTCATTAGAGCTTTACGCACAAGCAGTTCTGAAACTGTGTTTTTATAAAACACCCATATTTGCTAAGAAATTAACCATTCCATACTTCCATAATAAACCTTTTTTTTTTTTTTTAATTTACTCTATGTTTTTTTACACTCCAGATTTTATCCCCCTTCCGGTCTATCCTCTGACTGTTTTACATCCTGTACCTCCTACTCCCACCCATGTCTCCATGAGGATGTCCCTACCCCACCAAACCTCCCCACTCCCTGGGGCCTCCAGTCTCTTGAGGGTTAGGTATATCTTCTCTGACTGAACCCAGACCCCACAGAATTCTGCAGTATATGTGTTGGGGGCCTCATATCAGCTGATGTATGCTGCCTGCTTGGTGGTCCAGTGTCTGAGAGATCACAGGGGTCCAGGTTAATTGAGAATGTTGGTCCTCCTACAGGGTTGCCCTCCTCCTCAGATTCTTCCAACTGTCCCCTAATTCAACCACAAAGATGAGCAGCTTCTGTCTATTGGTTGGGTGCAAATATCTGCATTTGACACTTTTACCTGCTTGTTGGGTCTTTTGGAGTGCAGTCCTGATAGGCCCCTTTTTGTGAGCATTCCATAACCTCAGTAACAGTGTTAGGCCTTGGGACCTCCCCTTGAGCTGGATTCCAATTTGGGTCTGTCACTGGACGTCCTTTTCCTCGGGCTCTTCTCCATTTTTGTTCCTGCAGTTCTTTTAGACAGGAACAATTATGGGTCTGAGATTTTGACTGTGGGATGGCAATCCCATCCCTCACTTGATATCCTGTCTTTCTGCTGGAGGTGGGCTATACAAGTTTCCTCTCCCTACTGTACAGCATTTTATCTAAGGTCCCTCCTTTTGAGTTGTTGTTTAGAAACAGTCTCTCAAGCAGCTTAGGCTGGTTCAATCTCACTAGTAGCTGAGACTAGACTATACTTCCCAAGTGATAGGATTATATGCAAGTAACCCACATTAGGTTACTATTCCTACTTGTCTATTTTCCATTCTGGAGAATTTGCAAATAAAAGGATAACTAAGCAAATTACTATCTTGAGGACTCAGACTCATGCCATAACTACCCACAGAATTATCCACTTTCATATGGATGTTTATGTTATGTAATGTGTATGTGTGTGTGCTTGAGTATATGCATGTGCTCCATGTATATGCAGTGTCCACATAGGTTGAAAGGGGATTCAGATCCCCTGGAAATTGAATTACAGGCAGCTGTGAGTTACCATATGGGTGCTGGGAATCAAACCCAGTTCCTCTATAAGGGCAGTAAATAGTCTTAACTACTGAGTCATTTCCTTAGTCCCTAAGGCATAGGTTTTGAAGTAAAAAAGTGGAGCAGGAGGACAAATTGATCTACAATTTTCATCTGGGATGTAGATATTGAGGACATACACATTTTTCAAGGACTTAAATCAGTTACTCAGCAACTACAGCTATTTTAAGAGACTTACCATAAAACTGCTGAACAGACTGAGAAGAAAGCAATTTATTAAAAGGTACTGCTTCAACAGCACTGGATACATGATGACAAAAGGAATATTTATAATGTAGTTGTTGAATTAAAAAGAGGTTTTAAATATAATTTGTACTTATCAAAAAAACATATGAGTGATGGGCTCAGGGTGATTTGTTAAATTTTGCCCACCAATTTTTAGAAATGGAAGAAAGCATATTCTTTTCTCATAATAAAAGAGTTGCTTTTAACGTTCCTTTGCTGGGCATGTTAAGTCTTGACAAACCACCAGAGTGCCTAGATTTTAGATCATGGCAGAGTCTCACATTGCAATTGTGAAGCTAAACATTGCTGTAAATGACTGCAGTCTGAGTGTTTCTGTGACCTGGTCTAGCATCTCTAATAATACTCTTGTTATAATTGCACCACAAAATGTGTCAACTTAAAAGCATGCATTTATTAAAATACAATTCTTGTAGCAGGCTTTTAGAATACTTACAAAATTAAAAACCCTGACATAGACTTTAAAACAAATTATCTTCTTTCATTCTCAACATTCCTATAGAAAGATTTTCTCAGTTCTCTCCATGGAATACTTAACAGATCGAAGCAGTACCTTTGAATAAATTGCTTTTTCTCAGTCTGTTCAACAGTTTTATGATAAGTCTGTGTATTGTTTATATCTGTATGTCTTTATCATATAACAAACAAAGCCAGCACTGGAATATCTTCAATGTATTCAACTATTTCCTCTCATTAGGATACAAAATATGTGGGAAAGTTGTAATGCTGATGGATATCTGAAGATGTGTCTAAAGATTTTCAATATACTGTCTCATAGCATAATGCATTGAGATTCCCCACACCACTACCAGAATCCATGAGAAAAACATAAGCTACAGACCTTGGATAATCATGGTTATGACTTCCCAATACAAAGAAAAATAAAGATTAACACCAACAGATAGAAAAGACTCATGAGGTAAAACTATAAGGCAACCTGGAAACAAAGATATATGTTTCTTCCCAGCAGAGCCACATGTGCACATGCTTCCTTTCCCAGCAGCCAATAAGACATGCCAGGTGTATTGTGGGAATTTTTTATTTCTAGGATCTGGGAATTTTTCATAACCTGTTTTGCTAAACTGTTACTGAGTATCAGACATGAGGATATTGAAGAACATAAATCCCCAAATCTGTCACCACTGCCACCTACCTTATTCCAATGCTCCAAGCCAAAATAATCATTTACTTTATATATGGGCCTTCTTGTTATACTAACATAAGAATTTAGTAAACATAAGTTTGACACAAATGAGCAACACTCAACAAATGCAACTCTTAGAGAAAAGCATTATATATTGAGAAATAAACTCATGGAGATATTTCATGGCACTGAAAGTAGAACTGATAAGTTATTGTGAGATGATCCACACATAGAAAAAATATGGTAGCTTTTGAGAGGATAGAAATTTTTTCTTAGTGTCATAAATTGTATACTATGTAGGAAGTAAACAAATTGCCTTTGATAGATTCTTCCTTTTGTCCTTCCTTCCTTCCTTCCTTCTTTCCTTCCTTCCTTCTTTCCTTCCTTCGTTCTTTCCTTCCTTCCTTCTCCTTTTCCTTCTTTCCGAATTTTTTATTCAAACTTTAGTGTTTAAAACTACTGTATACTAAATAAATAAAAGGCCTCCAGATTTTCATATTTATTTACATTGAGATTTTGTCAAAAAACTTTAAAAAGTTTTAGAACAATTTATATGATTCTCATTATTTATTAAAAGATGTTTTGGTTGGGACAAGAATTAATACCTTAAAATATGACACCTTCCTCATTCATGTACTCAGTTGTACAGCTTGAGGAGTTTTACAGTACTGAGAAATAGATGTTCAGAACATTTACACATGCTAAACTAAACTTATCTACTAAATAACAACTTCTCATCACTCTCTTCTCCGATCTTCTGATAATAACACTATAGATTTTTTTTCTATGGTTTAACTAATTTAGATGACACTTGTCTTAGTTAAGGTTTCTAGTGCTGTGATGATACACAATGACCAAACAGCAAGTTGGGAAAGAATAGTTTTATTTGGTTTACATTTCCATGTAAATGTAACTTCCATGTAAATTTCTACACTCACTGTTCATCATAGAAGGAAGTCAAGACAGAAAGTCAAACAGGGCAGGAAACTGGAGGCAGGAGCTGACACAGGCCCTGGAGGAGTGCTGCTTACTGACTTGTTCCACATGGCTTGCTTAGACTGCTTTCTTTTAGAAGTCAGAACCACTAGCTCAAGGAAGGCATGATCCACCATGGGTTGGGCCCTCCCCATCAATCTCTAATTAAGAAAATGCCTTATAGGCCCACCTATAACCTGATCATATAGAGGCATTTTCCTTACTGAGATCTCCTTCTTTCAGATGACTTAAGTTTGTGTCAAGTTGACATAAAACTATCCAGCATGGTAGTCTTTTAAATACTGTGTTATTTTATTAGTGCAATAAGCCTCAGGTTCTCCCAGATTCTGTGAATAACAGGGTGTTCCTCC
>JADRCH010000252.1:1380158-1549195 GCA_019843965.1 Rhynchomys soricoides | reverse complement strand
AGAGAGAGAGAGAGAGAGATTTATAAATATGGCAATTTGATTTTTGAGGGTGAGAATTTTATACAGATAAACAGAGATAATATGAGGACTTTTGGATAAGGGAGAGTTAAAAATGTCTGGAGACAGACACAAGATGTAGATTTACGTTTAAAAGTTATAGAGATGCAGAAAGCTTTCAAAGTACAACTGTATAACAAAATATTTCAGAGAAACTTTTTGAAAGGTGAGTTTATTTTGGATTAGTAACAAAAATTTCACCCTCTTCTGAATTACTCCATTATTTTAGACCATGGTGAGGCAGAAAAAAATTGCAAAACAGTTTTGTAACTCAGATGCTTAGGAAGCAGAGACAGACAGACAGGTAGACAGACAGACAGAAATATATACCTTTCAAAAATATCCCTTTAGTGATTCATTTTTTTCCAACCAGATGTCACCTTGTAACAGCTCATTCATAGGGGATTCATATTGGAACTTAGCACATACCTGTCTGGATCACCTCTCAGAACTTGTATCTACCCACTGGCTGCCAAGAGTTTTGTGAAGCACATTATTAAGCAATCTCTAACAATGTTTATTTAAAATCAAGTGTTTCTTTAAAAAATATCAATATATCAAATTATCATCCCAGTTATAGAAAAATCAAACAAACCTTAAGAATATCACATGATTATAATTTATGTCCATGGGGTGCTTAAGTGAATATATGCCACTTATGGTTAGGTGCTCCCAGTTGCCAGAAGAAGGCATCAGACCACCTTGAGGGAGAGTTACATGTAGCTGTGAACTGCTCAATATGGGTGCTAAAATCTGAACTCTGGTCCTCTGAAAGAGCATTAAGTGTTCTGAACCACTTAGCAATCCATCTAACCCCAAATGTCACTCTGATAAAAACAACAACAACAACAACAAAAACTTTGATGCCATTTCTTTAAAAATAGTCTAGTTATAATTCTAGCAATCTTTCTAATTTTGTTTTACCACCTACATGGCAGTTTATTAATGTGTAAAGCCTGTGTTAGAATAAGTCCAACACATAGCACATTCAGACTGTGATAATCATAATAGGAATATATTAGAATTCTCTTTTCTAGCCTGGATTATTCCTATTGACTTTAAGATGTAACTCTATGTAAAATACATGTATTGCTAGCCCAGATTAAAAGCACAAAACCACTATGCTAAAATAAGTAAGCATAAAATAAATTACTTGAGGTACAATATGCCAAGAACAGCATTTAAACACATAAATTTTAAGGATATCTACATTCCAAAGCAATTTCAAACTTTAATGTAAGTATTTTACACTATGCTGGTAGTTTAGGTTAGAAGTATCTTAGGGTTGTTATGAAGTTCAAGAAAAGTCAATTGTAAAACATACATATTGGGGCTGGATATGAGAAGGCATTTATTCATGTCTCCTTAGGAATAGTGTTACATAACACCAGTGCAAAGTAGTCAGCCTTGAAACAATATGCACACAAGCAGCAAAGACACAGCAGCTCGAAACTTATATATTTCTGCATATGTATTTTATTTTCAAAGAAAAATAGAGCATTGATGTGAGAGCAAGGGTCCAGTGGGAAGGAATGGAGGATGTGGTAAGTGATTTGATTATGTTTTATTTAAAAGGTTTAATTAAAATAATCAAAGTTATTGAGGAATGGAATGAAACGAGTCCTAGCCCTGGGCCTAAGACCTTAGAGCATCCTGGAAATTGCAATGACTGTGGACTTGCTGAGATATGATTCAGTTTGTCTTTCCAACCATTGGGAACAACACTGTATCCACTTCCAGTTCAGTGATAGCCCTCGTTTTTCACCATAAAATCCTTCCCACTCCATCCTTATTTTCCCTCCTTCCCTGGCTTTTTCTCTCTTCCTTTCTTTCCCCTTCTTTTTTGTCTTGTGGCTATAACACAATCCTCTTATATGTACTCTCTGAACATTGCTGATGCTTGTACATTGTTTCAGGCTACAGCAGAGCAGTACTTATACTGTTTTAATGTTTAGGACTCTGCTTTTCTTAAACTGTGTCTACAAAAGTAAAGATGTATCATCGTAGTCGTCGTTGTCATCATCATCATCATCACCATCATCATCATTTTGGTTTTAGCTCCAAAATTACTGAATACAAAATCTGAACCCTTATTAAAGATTGTTTCTGTAAAAGAAAAATTATGAGAAAAGTTATAATTTGATTATATTCACTTTGAATAAGTGTTCTTCTCGAAGAAAAACTCCCTGGTGTACAGATATAATTGATACTGCAATCAAATAATTAATTAAACAACTTTAACTGGGATTTATAAAGAAACTTCCCAATGGAATAGCCTGACAAGTGGCCATGGTTCCTCGCCTTCATTTTGAATACCTTTCTCTCTGGAAATGATGACGGCATCCATATATTTCACACCTCTGCATGAAGAGAGTAGCCTATCATATCTGCCTCAAATGAGCACTCACACGAATCATAGCATTTCCCATCTTTTGGGGAAAAGGATGAAAATGAAAATGAATAATCACCAGAAACATTTTAGTTCTGCTTAACATCTTCATGTAGGATGGGATTGAAGATTTCTCTAATGTAGCAGGCAGAAGCTTTTACATGTAATTAAAGTACCCTCTATTCATAAGACTTCCAATTCCTCTTCAGTTCCTTTACTCCATTAAATCAGAAGAACTCAACCCTGAACAGAAGATTGTTTTCATTCTTAGGAAGTAAAGTGAAAACCATGCCTTACCTAAAGCAGAAAATTTAGAGTGTGACCCATTTAAAGCAGTTCTATTTTATGCCTTGCAGTTTTAAATGGACCGATTTATTTAAGTAACTAAACACAGACAGTCTGGGAAGGACAGGTCTAACAGCTGAGCACCGTGCTAATAGTGTGCGAAGCTTTCTCCTCGTCTTCTCTTGGTTTGTTTAAGCTTGATTTTTATTTTTAAAAAGTGTCTCTGCTATTGAGGTAATTTCCTATAGAGACATTAGGTGACAATATTGAGATAATTTTTACACCTTTGCTGTTGAAAAGAAATGTGCTGTGTCACATTTAGAAGATGTTAAATTGTGGAGTCTTAGGCAACATTCGTATCTGCTCTATGGGTGTTAACCAAAATACAAAATGATTTAAAGAAAAAATAATGATATTCATAGAACATTTCTTCAGTTTTAAAACTGTCACATTTATAAAAATGAAGAAATTCAGTAGCTGAGGTGTTAAAATTATCATCACTACCACCGTCAGCACCACTACCACCACCATCATCATCATTTCTGATGGTAATTTGATACATACCTAAAAATCTGATTGAAGGTATCTTCTCCAGAGGATAAAGATAGCCTGCTAGTTATGACTTGAAAAGTACAGGCTATTGTTCTGGCACCTTCTTTATATGAAAGCCAATATAACTGGCCTTAGTAAAGTACCCTGTTCATGGCAGTATTAGATGGTATGTACAAGCCTTCTCTGGCCAGCTTTGATAATACACTTCCAAAAAGAGACAAGAAGATAAGAGATGCTGTTTAATTTCACATCAAATACACCTTCAGCTTAGTTATTCAGTGTCATACATTTGCATAAATATCCTAATTTGGTAAATACATGCATTTCCTGAGACAGTATTATGCATTCCAGAAACTAGAAAAACACTGCTTCTGACATGAGTAATGAACCCAAGCTAGAGTAACCGAAAGCCCATCCCAGCCTCGATGTTTTCTTCTTATCATGGATCAGAGCCTTGACCCAGTGTCCTACACTGCTTTTGGTTGATGGACCCACCGTGAGTGAAGCCAAAGTCTTGCAGCTTTCAGTATGATACTGTGTAGGTAAAGTGTGTCAAAGTTATTGGCAAAGTAATGACCTAGAACTGTTATTCCTGTTGGCAGGATGCAGGCCAACATAAGGTTGCTCGGTATGTGCTTCCAACAGAAGCTGACTTGCAGGCTCTGTCAAGCAGCCCACATGTCTGAGAGCCTGTTCCTGAGTACCACCAACACTGGAAATTGTGATGATAACAAGTGAGTCAGTACAGTTGTCTTCCCTCTTCTATGTACTTGAACTTAGGACAGGATTTCAGGTTATTGAAATGTGTGATTTTTTTTGACTGATGAAGATACCAGAACTCGGGGTTGGAGAGATGGCTTAGCGGTTAAGAGCACTGACTGCTCTTCCAAAGGTCCTAAGTTCAAATCCCAGCAACCACATGTTGGTTCACAACCATCCATAATGAGATCTGATACCCTCCTCTAGGGTGCCTGAAGACAGCTACAGTGTACTTACATATAATGAATAAATAAATCTTTATAAAAAAAAAAGATATCAGAACTTGCAGTAGTTGAACTTCAGTGCAGAAAGCCCTATTTGGTGTGAATTCCTTTCTATTTTTTTTTTTCATATTCAAGTAAAGATACTGAAATGTAGAGAAATGAAACATGTCCACAAACAAACAAAACCTTTAAATGTAACAAAGATTCTTCATTCCTTGAATAATGAATGCTTCTGTTCTCTGTCCCATGCATAAGTGACTTTATACTGCTGGAGGTTGAGCAACCAGTTCATTCCTTGTTCAACAGATATTTACCATGACTAACAGTATGCTGGGTCCTGAGTACGCAAATGAGGATGCAAACATAAAGACAGTGGAACTTATGACATGGAAAGACAGGTAATAAATATTCAAGTAAATTTATAAAATAATTTTACATCCTGAGAGGCATTCCTTAAAGTTGGTCAGAACCCAGCTGTGACGGCCCGTGGTAATGCTTATTCTAGCAGAATATTGGGAGGCACTGCGATTCACCCATAGAATCCGTACTGTGGAGTAGAAGCAAAAGAAAGAGTGGACTATTTTACAGTTTGGTGTCGGAAGTAGTGTCAAAGTGAAACAGTTTGTCGATAATTAAGATTGGGGGGAAATATGTTATCAAGCATGGCTTCATCATGGAAGTATTAGCAAACAGCTTTAGGAGAACAAAGGGAACGATAGGGGCAGGATGAAACACAATGAATGTATACAAGGTGTTTGCCTGAATATATCTTCTGTAACTACTACCACATATAATAAATGTATAATAAAGCAACTTTTGAGTGTACACATGCTTATGTAGTTATTTAAAGAAACCACTTCTGAGCTATCGGTTTTTAAACAGTGTTGGCTTAATCAACCATGTAACTACCTGCTCAGTCATTCTCCATTTAACCTCTGCTAGCCAATCCGTTGACTCTAGTTTGAGCATCTGTTTATCTATTTTCCACCCACTGTGTTCTGCTGATGCTTGAAGTCCTCCAGTTTCTTTCGTTAATATTTTAGGAGGTTTTGTTTTCCTTTTCTTTCTGAATCTCCCCGTATAGCCCATCATGAAAGCAATCTTCAGTGAAGGCTCTACTCACTTGATCTCTTTACTATCCTTCTCCTTTGCCTGACAAATCTTAAACAGAAATTAGATATAACCATTACCTTACCTTTAAACCTGCTTCTGAGCAAAGGATTGTAGCTGGAGATAAACATCTCATTTTAAACTTTATAACTACTAAATTCAGGTAGCATGAAAATGACCAGATGAACTTTCCTCATTAATTTATTCTTTCACACACCAAAGAGTTCCCAAGTCTGTCTATCTTCTGATTGTCAACATTGTTTTTCCTCAGTCTTACAAGATATCCTTGTTTATTTGTTTATTTGTTTGTTTGTTTTCACTCAGGAGAAAACACAAATGAAAAGAATTGGAAATCCAGCTATTACATTTGCCCAACATTTCACTCTAGCATGTACGTGCTTTTATATTTCACCTGTTTGGAGAAACCAACCATGCTTACAAGAAAAGTCAAGCAATCCATGTGTGTACTAAACTTTGTCTCTCCCTAATGGAGAGCTGTCTGCTTTTCTTTTCTTCATCACCGCTCTTCTCTCACACTACACCCTGGACACATTTCTAATAATCTGAACTTATATTTAAATAAAACAACTCCTCTTTGAGTCTGCATTCTCCATCCGTGGTCCTACACCCCTCCCCACCCCACCCCACCCCCAGATTTCTGGTGACCTCTTTGCTGAAACTTCTAATAACTTTTCCCTCTATTCACTGCTCACGTCTTTGATACTGATTGATTGATTCTACTGTCAGAATGTATATGAAACCCACTCAGTGTTTTCTTAGATAATTGGCACTACCCTGGAAAAAATCATTATCAGTTTTTGATCAGAGTATACTTAATAAATTTTGTATTTTTGCATCTATTTTTGCTTTTTTAAATAGGAATTAACAGGTTTTTTAAAAAAAAAAAAGAGAGAGAGAGAGAGAGAGGGCAAGGATGAGCCTTTTCCTGCACACACCACTCTCCAATAACTCTCCACTCTATGACGCCCTGCAAGACTCTTTTTCCTTTCTTCTCAGAACTGTCTCCCTGCTATGTGAGCTATACTACATTCTTTGCCATACTAAGGAACTTTCCACTGCAGTGTCTTGGCCATTGCTGGCCCATTTTAGCATTGTTGGCTCTTCTTTGTTTTTGAAAGCACATAAAGGCTGGTTCTAACTCTTTCATAATAGATTTTTTTTTAAATTATAAACTCATATTTTTGATAACACAGATCTCACAGTTATAAGCACATATTCACTTTTATATTTTATATATTTCCTTATTAGAATATACATTATATGACAAGAAAAATTGGGATCCATTAATTATTGTCCTAATGCCATATATGCTGCTTTGATAGTGTTGCTAAAAAAAACTGCTAAAATTATATGTATGTTCTGTATCTGTTATCTGTGTTTTCCCTATAATCCCATTGTTTCTTGAGAAACTATAATCAGATACCTTCTCCTCTTTAGCCACAGAAATAAATCTTAAGAGAATCACATGAGTCTATGTGCAATGAAAACCAACCAGAAACTGAAGCTTTATTCTCTCCAGTTTTGTCTGGGTTCTAGCTCTTATATCACACCTAAGAGCTGCTTTATATAGTCTTTGAGTCTGAGGTTCTTCTCTGTTCATTGTACTAATTGCCCCCTAATTTTGCCTTCTGGGTATGGAATACTATGGATTTGCTTTATTTTATGGGTTTGCTTTTAGTTATTAAGGTGAATCTCTCATAGCCTTAGTGTGCTATCAATTTGAAACAGTATCTCAAATCTGTATTTTTTCAAGATCTTACATAAGGACCTACAGTGCCATATTTAGCAGCTACATTTTGATCACTAATAAAAGAATGGAAACCAAACTCCTTATTTTACTCTATCTTGTCTACTAACTTTATTCTTCACTTCAGAAATTGGTAAAAATACCTTTCTCCTAAAGCCTGTGACTAAAGACTATGAATGTTTTCCAACTGTCCTGTTTGACTCACATTCCAATATATCAGTCAGTCTTCATCCAGTTCTGTCAAAAAGTATTATGAGTTCTCATCCCACTTTCATCCAATTACATTTTGGACCTTTCTTGTGCAGGTCATTTCGGGGGCCACAGTATTAGAACACCCATTGCTTACTCTTCAGTAGCCACCTGGATCTTCTGCCTGTCCCTTGTATTGGTGAAATACACTTCTGTAAACCAGCATTTGAACTCTTTCTTCTTGCTGTTCAAATTTCTTTTGGCTCATGCTCTCATTTTGTATAGTTTTCTTATTAAAAATCTTCTCTTTGAGAACCATGCCAAGAATTTCCTGTTATTTTATACCTTTATTGATATTTATATCACATATGCATTCTATGTTTATCTCCAAACATGAATATTAATTCAGGGGAGTAAAAGAGATTGCTTTATGATGTGTTGTATTCTTGGTCCCTGGAAAAATTCTTGTCACTTAGTTGATGTTTTCTAAATACACAATGAAAAGGAGACATTAAAGTCACATTATTTCGTGTTGTTTCTACCTAATGTTATTAGATGTTATTAGGCTGGCTACATGGTAACTTTAGGTTGGTCTATTACTTAAAAATTCAAATAGAACAACTTTTTAATATTCTCAGAGTTCTGTATTGATAATGAATACTACAAAGGGATTGTAGACTTTTCAAGGATCAATAACTGAATAGAAATTGAAGGCCTATGGTCTAACTACAACTTGCCAAGGTTGTATGCCAAGGGTGGTTGATATCCATATGAGACCCCACATTTTCTGAGGAGAAGGGGAGGAAGAGTGAATGGGGAAAAGATGGTAGGGAAGGAGTGGGAGGAGAGAAGGGAGGGAAGCTGTAATTGGGAGGTAAAGCAAAGAAATAACTTAATAAAAAATTGAAGGTTTTATCATGGAAAATGCCTCAGGATCCGTTTTGTGACTTATTAGATTTTTTTGTTGCTGTTTAGATTCCTTGACTCTTTGAATTTTCTCAACTTAATAAAACAGTAACTTTTCAACTCTGAAGTATGGTTTACAATATAAGACACAGCAGCACATCTTTCATGTTAGAGGGAGTTGCCACTTTGTTTTTGTTACTGCTCTGTTCAGGACCTAAAACATAATCATCAGACAAACTAACATACCAGAACAAGTTAAAATACTTTGCAGTTTATCTTCAACCAACAACTGGATTCAAATGACATATTTAAAACTGTTGTGTAAAGAAAAAGTAGAATTAATTTTTATTTTTGAAGTATTCCAGTATCTATTTTATTACAGTTTGGCTGACTATTTTATATATATTACTATAGAGACATTTAAAATAACAGTCAGCATTTCAAATGGTTTTGCAGTGGAATGAACTTTTTGTCAATGCAGACTAATTCCATTCATAAGAAATAATGAGAAAGCATGGTTAGAGAAAGATTAATTACTTAATGTCACAAAGACATCTTGCAAGTAGAAATGTAATAATTATTCCTTCAAATTACTTCCTTACTCACCATCCTTCTGATACATGCTATCTTACCTTTGACTATATTGTCACTGTATCCATTCATATAGCTGTCATATACACTTTTAAAAAATTGTCATCAGTTGATCAATTTACAAATCATGAGAAAATTGCTAGAATTGCTTGGGAGTGGAACTGTTATATTACTGGTAACAAGATTGTAACTCCAGGTATTTTATTGTACTTCCTCTTTCCTATATATTAAAACTTAAGTCACTTTCTCATTGTTACCACAGGCCAACTGCTAAGTATATGTCAACTCAAAAATTATTCCATAAAATTTGAAAAGCATATTTCTCACAACTGCTACTCTTTTTGATGTATAGGTGGTTAAAGAGCTACACTTTGCTAGAGAGTCACAATTGTCTTACAGAGGGGTGACAATGCATTAATGTTTTAGCAAGATTACTTGTTATTCATAAAATTTAATAGTCTATCTCCTTCATTTAAATTTATGATTCTTTCAAGTTATTTTAAAACACTCAGTTCATCTACCTAGATTCCCTAGGAATAACTTGTGCTGGTTCTATTTGGTTGAATGTTCCCTTTGTAGAATGTGATTACATTATTCATTTGAACCCATTTGTATTAAGCTACAGATCTGTGAAAGAATTCTTAGCTAGCTGGATATCACTAAAGATAATTGATTTGGAAGTGCTTTACATATTAAAATCCATTACAAAAGCATTTTCTAAATTTTATTTTAATTTATTATTTATGAATTATGAGCTTCATGACTTTATATAATGCATTAATATTGATTCAGTCTTGAATGACGTTTACAGAATGAACTTGCATTTTTTTATATTCACCACATACAATTTTGCTCATTGATATAATAGATTGATATTGTTTTACTAATTGAATTTATATTAATGTAATGTTTTTCTTACTCCTTTTAATTTTAGTCATTGTATACATAGTGGGATATATCATTTAAACATACATAAATATTCTTACTTATAAAACCACTAAATACTGTGGCTAGAACCAGCCGTATAAGTATATTGTTCCATGTATTATTCAGAGCCTTAAAAGGTAACCTAAACAAATGAAATATGTGTAACTCTTTGTATTGTCTTTTTGAAGAAATAATTCTTTAGTACTATTAATGGTACGCATATGAGTTCAACCTCCTCAAAATTATTTTCTCAAAATATTTGAATTAGAAGAACTATGGTAATGCTGGGCTGCTACAAATATGGATACTTTCATTTACTCATTATGTCTGAGAGATAAGTATAAACTATCTTTGAAGACTAAAACTTACTATGAACCAGAAATATTGCTTTGAGTCTTCTCTTTGAAATACGAATTTATTTTAAAAGTAAAGTTATCATAAACAATACTATTATGAGCAATTTCTGAAATAGACAAGGATTTGAAATTTTTGCAATAAAATATAAAGAAATCATTAAGAAAAATATAGTATAGATATAGTAATATATTTTGGTTGATGCTGTAGATGAAAACATAGTGGGAAACAGGCCTAAGAGGCATGGCAGCCAGAATCACAACACCCATCCTTTACAAGCCACAATTTCACTCTCCTGTTTTACATACAGAGCTGCTAGAGCTAGCACCTGCACCTTTTTGGCAAAGGCTCCCCAAGGACAATAAATTGTGTTCTTCCTATATGCTCCAAGGATACTTACAGTCAACTAAAAGTTCTTTGGAATGTATAGTTCCTAACTGTTAACAAGTGATTGATGAGTATAGCAGTAACACTTGTTCTCCCTCCTTTTTTCTACTACAATGAAGCTGTCTCTGGAGTTGCTATGCAAAGTTGAGACAAAGCCTCTATCCTTCATCTTATTTTATGTAAAATCATATCTAGTTCTAATTTGTTGTTGGGTTATATTTGGTGGTTGGGAGTAAAAATTAAATAATTTAAAATGTGTTAAATTATTTTATTTACATATTTTTGTTTATCTATGTTTGGCTGAGTGAGTATACGCCACAGTACATGTGGAGGTAGAAGACAATACGCAATACTGGTTGTCTTCTTCCACTATTTGGGTTCTGGAATACAACTCTGTCAGCCTTTGCTGTAAGTGTCCTGTGAGTCATAATGGTGGCCCTAAAAGTAATTTTTAAAGGATATGCATGCACAAGAATTACATTGAACAAGTGTTGGCAAAAGAAATCAAAAGTCTAAGAAATTTGGTCGTTTAAGAAAAAGAAGAAAACTATTGTCTACAATCTATGAAGCTCTCACTGGCCAAGTGGCAGCAACTACGGGTAGGTTTTTGATAATTATATTCTTCAAGGTACATTTCTCTCCATGAACATGCTGCCTACTGGCTCTACCTTTTTTATAGACCAAGTCAAAGGACCTAGGTCTTGATGTTCATTCATGTCAACCTCAAGAAAAAGTGATTTCCACTTTTATGATGCTCTCTTCTAGAGTTTGACCAAGAATTATTCTCAACATTCAAACTAGTAAGCCCCTGTTAAGGGTCAAGGTAGTTATGTGATCTACCAGTGGTACTTCTTCATGAAATGCATGAATGAGACCTTCTATAGAGGAGTATTATTAGTGTTGATACTGAAGAAATCATTTAACTGATTCTACCTGGCACTTGTACCATTTGTATAAAGCGTCTCTCTGATCTTTTTGGCAACCTTACAAACAGACTTCCTAAAGTCCATTCTTTGTCCTGTGCTCACTTCTTCTTCTTCTTCTTCTTCTTCTTTTTCTTCTTCTTCTTCTATTTCTTCTTCTTTATTTTTTTTTTTTTGTTTTTTGTTTTTTTTTCAAGACAGGGTTTCTCTGTATAGCCCTGGCTGACCTGGAACTCACTCTGTATACCAGGCTGGCCTTGAACTCAGAAATCCGCCTGTCTCTGCCTTCCAAGTGCTGGGATTAAAGGCATGCACCACCACTGCCTGGTGTTCACCCCTTCTTTATGCAACTGCTCCACATCACTTCATTCTATATTTTTTTTTGTCTATGTATCTAATTTTTAAAAAAAAAAATAGTTACACAATCCTACCAATAAACTAACCAAACAAATGAACAAATGAAAACAAAATTCCCTACATTGAAGATGGTATATGCACCTAGAGGAATGCTTGGCTAAAGAAATATAGGTGACCAGAGCCGTGGTTGAGAAGATAAAGGTGCTTGTTGTCAGGTCTGATTATTTGAGTTTCCAACCATGTCTTAGTCAGGGTTTCTATTCCTGCACAAACATCATGACCAAGATGCAAGTTGGGGAGGAAAGAGTTTATTGAGCTTACACTTCCATGTTGCTGTTCATCACCAAAGGAAGTCAAGACTGGACTCAAGCAGGCTAGGAAGCAGGGGCTGATGCAGAGGCTATGAAGAGATGCAACTTAGTGTCTAGCTTGCTTCTCCTGACTTGCTCAGCCTGCTTTCTTATGGAACCCAAGACTACCAGTCCACAGATGGTACCACTCACAAGGGGCCCTCCAGCCTTGATTACTAATTGAGAAAATGTCTTACTGCTGGATGTCATGGAGGCATTTTCTCAACTGAAACTCCTTTCTCTGTGATAAGTTCAGCTTATGTCAAGTTGACAAACAAAACTAGCCAGTACAATTGACCCCTTGTCAACTTGACACACAAACACATCACCATTAAGCCACTACCCTTCTTTCTTATTCATCTCCAAGATCTAAATAACTTTAAAAGTCTCATAGTTTTGCAAATTCTTATATATTAACATTTCAGTTCCTTTTAAATATCCAATCTCTTAAAATTCAAAATCTTTTAGAAATTCAAAGTCTCTTAACTATGGACTCTACTAAAATACCTTCTTTCTTCAAGAGGGAAAAATATCAGGTCATAGTCACAATCAAAAGCGAAATCAAACTCTAGCCGGCCAATGTCTGGGATCCACTCACAATCTTCTGGATTCCTCCAAGGGCTTGAGTCACTTTTCCAGCTCTGCCCCTTGTAGCACACACCTTGTCTTCTAAGCTCCAGATGCCTGTTCTCCACTGCTGCTGCTGTTCTTGGTGGTCATCTCATGGCACTGGAATCTCCAAAACACTGCTATCTTCTGCTGCAACTAAGCTTTACCAACAGACTCCCATAGGCTCTCCCCATGGTGCCAAGCCTCAACTCCGCTGCATGACCCCTTCAGTCCTGGGCCATAAATTGCAACTGAGGCTGCACCTTCACCAATGGCCTTCCATGGCCTCTCACAGTGCCCAGGCCTCCGCTGCTCTTCACGATTCCTTCATGCCTTCAAAACCAGTACCACCTGGGTGACTCTTACACATTACCAAGTCCAGCCACAGCACAAAGTACAACCCTGGATATCTCTGGAATGCAGCCTCTGTGCTCTCAGAAAACACTTTACCTCAATAATGCTGGTCTCCTCTCAATCACTGCCAATTTCCCAGCTCCAGCCAAACAGCATCAATAGTCCCAGCAATGCAATAGTTTTGCTTTAGTAGTTCTGGTATCTTGTAATTCACAGCTGATCCTTCAGCCACAGCTAACCAAAACCACAAAATCTTCACAGTCAAAATAGCAAAGGCCCTCATAAAAGTCTTTAATATTCTCTATGAAATTTCACAAGCCAGGACTCCATCTTCTGCACTGTTCTCAACATTATCTTCCAAGCTCCTAAACAACATCCCACAAAGCTCTTAACACTGAATATATCTTCTAGCTCAAAGTTCCAAAGTCCTTCCACAATCCTCCCCAACACATGGTCAGGTTATCACAGGAATACCCCACTCCTGGTACCAATTTGTCTCAATCAGGGTTTCTATTCCTGCACAAACATCATGACCAAGATGCAGGTTGGAGAGGAAAGGGTTTATTGAGCTTCCATGCTGTTGTTCATCACCAAAGGAAGTCAGGACTAGAACTCAAGCAGGCCAGGAAGCAGGAGCTGATGAGGAGGCCATGGTGGGATGTAACTTACTGGCTTGCTTGCTTCTCCTGACTTGCTCAGCCTGCTTTCTTATAGAACCCAAGACTACCAGCCCACAGATGGTACCACTCACAAGGGGCCCTCCCTTCTTGATCACTAATTGAGAAAATGTCTTACTGCTGGATCTCATGAAGACATTTTCTCAACTGAAACTCCTTTCTCTGTGATAAATTCAGCTTGTGTCAAGTTGACACACAAAACTAGCCAGTACAAACAACATAGTAGAAGGTAAGAAATGACTTTTCACAAGTTGTCCTCTGGTATTCACTTGTATGCACTATAGACCATATAGTATACCTATTACCTACATTGAGGTCTCTTGGTAATTCAACTGTTTGTAATTTCTTTCTGTTCCTGTAAACAATTCCTCATCCTTACTCCAGTAATGAAGCCCATTGAGATTACCAAGTTGGAGTTGGATGTAATAAAGAGACTGAAGTAACTCCATCTTGTTCCGATTCCATTTTGGGTCTGCCTAAGTACTCTTAAGACTTCCCAACCACCCTTCCCCCCACAACCACACACACCTTCATGATTGTTTTGGAACTGCGTATGTCTCTGATGAGAGTCCAGGTGTATTAACCAAAATAATTCATATTTGTATGAGCTAAAACATAAAACTAGACTAGAAAAAAAATCAAATATAATTGTATCTGGAAAATATTGTGAAGCTCTGAAAAAAATAAAAGCAAAAGACCCACAAATTTATAAGGGTACAACAACAACCACGATCACTGGGTTGTTAGAACCTCTTTAAATGCTGTTATAATTGTGGTTTTGTCTTTTTAAAATGCTATACCCTTGAGTATTTCTTTCAGTACTAAGAGATATTTTGAAGGCATTATCCTAGGTTTGGTCTGGCCATTATTAAGGGCCTCTTATGCTGTTAATTGATGTGGTTATTGCTACCTAACTTGTTATCCTTAATAAGGGATCATTTCAGTGCAACTTCAAGTCAGACAAAATTTTAGTGTAGAAAAGGGAAAGTACACACAATATCCCACCCCTAGCTAAGAAAAATCTATTTGCAAGTAATAGCAGGTGGGAGAGGGAAAATCAGATTTTCTCAGTAGAGAGATGGTGGGTATATTATTCACATTCCCTGGCAGGTCCCACGTTCAGAAGTAATTGGCCAACACGAGGTGTACTTCATGCTTGTGTGTGGGTGGGTGTGTTTTTTCTGCGTTGTTTTAAGAGCGAGAGAGCATAAGGTTAAGAGGATATATGGAAGAAATAAAAATGAACACAGATTTGGGTGAGAGTATAGGAGGAGTTGGGGGGAAGGAATATGATCAAAATATACTGTATGAAAATAAAACAATCGGCTTCAAGATGTCTTACTCTGTCTGTTTCCCTAGACCCAATCTGTCATTTCATCCCTACTGCTGCAAAAGATCACAAGCTGCAGGTTACCTCCCCTTGCCCACATCTCCTCTGTTACCATAGATTGTTCCCTTCTAACTTTCTCTCCTCTACTATTCCCTGCATCCCAGCCTCTAGCACCAGCAGGCATTCTCTGTGAGCACATCATCTGAGTAAGTTAGTAAAACAAGTAATACAGCCATCGGACTCTCTGAAATCCAGAGAGGAAACAGAAACCAAAGAACAAAACACCCACCCAACAAAGACAATTCCAGAAACCAACACCTAGATATATAATCATCCCCAATCCAGGAACACACATAAGAGAATAATCAATAACAGCCAGAGCAATATGTATGTGCTACAGCACAGTTGTCCTACCAGAGCATGCTCTGAGTATTCTTACATAGCTGAAGTGTGCGCGCACGCGCGCGCGCGCGCGCGCGCACACACACACACACACACACACACACACAAAACCAAACCAAAAATCAAACAAAATAAAACAAACAAACAAAAAAAACGACCAACATTGAACCCAACTATATGAAAATGAAGGAGGTTCTTAAAGAGGAGGCATCCTGTACATTTGTATCAGATGGGTAGCTTAGTCTTCGTCTCCCTAACAATTGGAGTGGAGACTGTCTCAGATTCTGTTGCCTGCCATTGGATTCCTTTCTCCTAAGTGGACTGCCTGGTTGGGCCTCAGTGGGTGAGGATGTGCTTAGTCCTGCTGCAGCTAGATGTCCTAGGATGGAGTGGTACCCGAGCAGGGCTTCCCTTTCTCTGAGGAGATGGTGAGTAGGTAATGTGGGGAGGGATTTGTAAAGGTGAGACTGGGAAGAGAGGAGGGAGGGGGCTGCAATTAGAATGTAAAGTGAATAAATAAATTATTGAAGAAACAATTAAATCCAGAAAACACTTAAATAACATTTGGAGAAAATGTATAAATCCATTTTTAAAAAGAAGAAGAAAATACATACAGTTGAAGGAAATAAATGAAGCTGTTTGAGACCTGAAAGTGGAAATAAACACAATAAAACACACACACACACACACACACACACACACACACACACTGAGAGAAATATAGAAATAAAAATTGAGGAATTAAAACAGGAACTATAAAGTCAATTTTTATCAACAAACTACAAGAGATGAAAGAGAGAATCTCAGGCATTGAAGATACTGTAGAAAAAAAACGGATATATTGGTCAAAAAATGTTGAAATTAAAAATCCCTAATAAAGCATCCAGAAAATCTGGGACACTATGAAAAGAACAAGCCTAAGAATAATAGAAACAGGAAAAAAATCCCAGTCAGATGCTCAGAAAATACTTTCAGCAGTATCATAGAAGAAAAAACAATTAAATTTATAGAAGGGGATGTTAAAAAACAAAAAACAAAAAACAAGAAACATAATGAGAAAATAATAGGACCACGAAATAAATAAATAAATAAATTCCCTCTGGCAAATATCTCCAACAAAACTTTCAAACATCTTATATGAAGAAAATAAGATATTCCATAATAAAATCAAATTTAAACAGAAAGTGCTAGGAGGAAAACTCCAATCTATGGAGGTTAACTACATCCATGAAAGCACAGAAAATAAATAATTTCACACCAGCAATACCCAAAGAAAAGAAACACATAGAAACATACACATGTACATACATACATGCACACACACACACACACACACACACACACCACATTGAAACTACCACCACTTCTGAAATAACAAGAATCAACAATCTCTGGTCACTAACTTTTCTCAATATCAGTGGTCTCAGCTCCCTCAGTAAAAAGACACAGACTAACAAAATAGATGCAAAAAGAGGATCCATCCTTCTATTTCATACAAAAAATACCACATGTCAAGATCAAGACAAGATATTACCTCAAAGTAAAAGATTGGAAAATGCTATACCAAGCAAATGGACCTAAAAGACAAGCTGTTATAGACCTTTTAATATCTATCAAAACAGACTTAAAACCAAAATTAACCAAAAGTAATGGGAAAAGACACGGCATACTAATTAAAGGAAAATTCCATCAAAGGAACATTGAAATTCTTTTTCTTATTTTTTTCTTTTTAAAGGCTCCCAGGACTGACTGGAGTTGATTTCTGACTAATCCTTGTGGGTCAAGGAAATGAAAACTTTTTTATTGGATATTTTTATTTATATTTCAAATGTTTTTCTCTTTCCAGGTCTCCCCTTGGGAAACCCTCCTATCCCATCTCCCTTCCTCCTGCCTATATGAGGGTGCTCCCCCACCCACCCACCCACTATCATCTTCCTGACATGGCATTACCCTACACTGGGTCATCGAACACCCTCAGGTCCAAAGGCCACTTCTCCCACTGATGTCCAACAAGGCCATCCTCTACCACCTATGCAGCCAGAAACATGGATCCCTCCATGTGTACTCTTTGGTTGGTGGTCCAGGCCCCAGGAGCTCCAGGGTGTCTGCGAAGTTGACACAGTTGCTCCCTCTGTGGGGCTGCAAAAACCCTCAGCTCCTTCTGTCCATTCTCCAACTCCTCCATCAGGGAGTCGGCACTCTGTCCAATGGTTGGCTGCAAGGATGTACCTCTGTATGTGTCAGGCTGTAAAAGAGCCTCTCAAGAGACAGCCTCCAGTCAGCAAGAGCTTCCCAGCATCCACAATACCGTCCTGGTTTGGTGACTGTATATGGTATAGCTAATATCTACTTATCAGTGGGTACATACAGTGTGTGTTTATTTGTGACCTCACTGAGGATGATATTTCCAAGTTCCATCCATTTGCCTAAGAATTTGATGAAGTCACTGCTTTTAACAGCTGAGTAATATTCCATTGTGTAAATTTTCTGTATCCATTTCTCTGTTGAGGGACATCTGGGTTGTTTCTGTCTTCTGGCTATTATTATTTTGGCTGCTATGAACATAGTGGAGGATATGTCCTTACTACATCTTGGAGCATCTTCTGGGTATATGCCTAGGAGTGGTACAGCTCGGTTCTCAGGTAGTACTATGTCCAATTTTCTGAGGAACTGCCAGACTGATTATGACAGTGGTTGTACCAGTTTGTCATCCCACTAGCAATGGAGGAGTGTTCTGATCTTAGCCATTCTGACTGATGTGAGGTAGCATCTCAGGGTTGTTTTGATTGGCATATACCTGATGACTAAGGATATTGAACATTCTTTTAGGTGCTTCTCATCCATTTGAGTTTCCAAATGAAACAAATGAAAGATCTGTATGACAAGAACGTCAATTCTCTGAAGAAAGAAATCGAAGAAGACCTCAGAAGATGGAAAGATCTCCCATGTTCATGGATTGGCAGGATTAATATAGTAAAAATGGCCATCTTGTCAAAAGCAATCTATAGATTCAATGCAATTCTCATCAAAATTCCAACTCAATTCTTCATAGCCTTAGAAAGTGTAAATCTCAAATTCATTTAGAATAACAAAAAACCCAGGATACAAAAAACTACAGTCAACAATAAAAGAACTTCTGGGGGAATCATCATCCCTGACCTCAAGATATAATACAGAGCAATAGTGATAAAAACTTCATGGTATTGGTACAGTGACAGTCGTGTAGATCAATAGAATAGAGTCAAAGATCCAAAAGTGAACCCACACACCTATGGTCACTTGATCTTTGACAAAGGAGCTAAAACCACACAGTAGAAAAATGACAGCATTTTCAATAAATGCTGATGGTTCAACTTGCAGTCAACATGTAGGAGAATGTGAATTGATCCCTTCTTATCTCCCTGTACAAAGCTCAAGTCCAAGTGGATCAAGGACCCTCACATAAAACATTGCAATTCTTAACATCTATGCACCCAAATTTATGAAAGAAATACTACTCAAGCTTAAATCACATACTAAAAGTGATTTGACCATACATGATATATTGTTACACCAATAGTGACCCACTCTCCCCAATGGACAGGTCATCAGGACAAAAACTAAACAAAGAAATACTGTAGTTAACAGATATTGTAAACAAAATAGGACCTAATAGATACCTATAGCACATTTTACCCAAACACAAAAGAATGTACTCAGCACCTAATGGAATGTTCTATGAAACAGACCACATAAGCAGACTAAAAGCAAGTCTTAACAGATACAATATAATTGAAATAACTTGCTGAATCCTGTCAGACCTCCACAGATTAAAGCTAGATATTAACAATAATAGAAACAACAGAAAATGTAGAAACTCATGGAAAATGAACAACTCTCTGATAACTGAATACTTGGTTAAGGCAGAAATAAAAAAGAAGTTTAAGACCTGGGATTCAATGAAAATAAAGACAAAGCACACCCAAATTTATGGGACACCATGGAAGCAGTGCTAAGAGGAATATTCATAGCTCTTAATGCCAACAATTTAAAAAAAATAGAACAGATCTCATACAAGCAACTTAACAGCAAACCTAAAAACTGTAGAATATAAGGAACCAAGCCACTCAAGAAAAATAGACTACAGGAAATAATCAAATAAGGGCTGAAAACAATAAAATAGAAACAGAGAGAACAATACAATGAATCAATGCAATAAAGAGTTAATTTTATGAGAAAACCAACAAGACAGACCAAGCCTTACCCAAACTAAGTAAAGACTGAGAAATAATGTCCAACGTAAGAAAATCAGAATAAAAAATGATGACATAATAGTCTTAATCCCAGAAATGCAAAGATTGTTCAATATATAAAAATTGGCAAAAACAATATGCCATATAAATAAACTGAAAAAATGATCATTTTATTCAATGCAGAAAAACCCTTTAACAAAATCCAATATTCCATCATGATAAAAGTCACAAAGAAATTAGGGATACAAGGGGAATAATGAAATATGATAAAGGCAATTTACAGCAAGACTCTACCCACATCAAATTAAATAAAGAGAAACTCAAAGTAATTTCACTAAAATCAAGAGCAGGACAAGGTTGTCTACTCTCTCCATATCAATTCAATGTAGCATTTGAAATATTTGACACATAAGACAACTGAGGGAGATCAAGGGGATATAAATTGTAGAGGAAGATGTCAGTGTATCTTATTTGCTAATAATATGATACCTAAGTGACCCTACAAATTTCACCAAGAAACATCAAAACTAATAAATACTTTCAGAAAAGTGGTTGGATATAGATTAACTGAAAATAATCAGTAGCCCTCCCATATACAGATGACAAATATACTGAGAAAGAAACCAGGGAAGCAACACCTTTCACAATAACCTAAAATAATACAAAACATGTTGTGGTACTTCTAATCAAGCAAGTGAAAGAATTGTTTGAAAATATCTTTAAGACATTGAAGAAATAAAGATATCATAAGATTGAAAGATCTCTCATGCTCATGGATTGGTAGAATTAATGTAGCAAAAATTGGCTACCCTACAAAAAGCAGTCTGTAGATTCAATGCAATTCCAATTAAAATCCCAACACCATTCTTCACAGACCTTAAAGGGACAATTGTCAATGAATATATATATATATATATATATATATATATATATATATATATATATAAATTTTATTATTATAAAAATAATAAAAACAGACATGTTGATCAAAAGAATCAAATTGAAGACCCAGACATAAATACAAGCACACATATATACCTATTTTTTTTTTAAAAAAAAGAAGCTAGAAATACACACTTGATGAAAGAAAGCATGTTACAAACATGATACTGGTCAAACTGGATGTTTGCATGTAGAAGAATTCAAATAGATCCATACTTATCTCTCTGGACAAAATTCAATTCAAAGTAGATCATAGACTTCAACCTAAAACCAGATACACTGAACCTGATAGAAGAGAAAGTAGGTAATAGCCTTTAACACATTGGCATAGGAGAGGACATTCTGAACAGAACACTTATAGTTAAGGCACTAAGATCAACATTTAATAAATGTGACTTCATTAAATTGAAAATCTTCTGTAAGGCAAAGGAGACTGTTAATAGCACAAACAGGAGCTTACAGAATGGGAAAAGGTTTTAATAATTCCACATCTGATAGAGGGCTAATAACCAAAATATATAAAGAACTTAAGAAACAAGATATCTAAAACTAAATAATCTAATTTAAAATGTGATATAGATCAAAACAGAGAATTCTTAATTGAGGAATCATAAATGTCTGATAAACATCTAAAGAAATGTTCAAAACCCTTAGTCACCAGGGAAATGCAACTCAAAACTACTTTGAGATTTTAGTTTTTTCAACAGAATGGCTAAGATCAATACCACAAGTGACTGCTCATAGCAAAAAACCCACTCCTTTGTTGCTGATGGTAGTGCAAACTTGTAAAGCTGCTATGGAAACTGGTATGAGGGTTTCTCAGAAAATTGAGAATTGATCTACCTCAAACTCAGCTATACTACTCTTGGTCATATACCCAAAGGACATTCTATCCTACTTCAAGGACACTTGCTTAGCCATGTTTATTGTAGCTTTATCTGTAACAGCCAGAAATTAGAAATAACCTAGCTGCCCCTCAGCAGAAAAAAAATGCATAAAGAAATATTGTACATTTACACTATGGGATATTACTTAGCTGTTCAAAATGACATGATGGAATTTGCAGGAAAATGGATGGAACTAAAAAAAAAAAAATCATCTTGAGTGAGATAATCCAGACCCAGAAAGACAATGTGGTATTACTCACTTAGAAATGTATATCAGCTGTTAAGTAAATGATAACCAAGGTATAAACTGTAAACCCAGAGAGGTTAGATTAGGAAGATGTGTCTAGGGAGGATTTACAGATCTCCCTGGTAAGAGAAAATAGAATAGATTTTATGGGTGCACTGAGGGCACGTGGGGACAGTAGCCAGAGGTGTCAGGTGTATATGACAAATGAAAAGAAAGAGAGAGACAGAAAGACACAGAGAGAGAGAGAGAGAGAGACAGAGAGAGAGAGACAGAGAGAGAGACAAAGAGACAAAGAGACAGAGAGATAGAGATGGTTGGAATTGGGGGACAGTTGGAGGTGTCAGAGAGACCTACTGCAGTGAAAACTTGCTGGTCTTTATAAAGATGATCCAAATAAAGACTCCTCGTATGGAGGATAAGGAGTCTTAACTGGTCAGCTCTTATAACCAGTCAGGTCTTGCAGATTTTAGAATTGTGATTTGGTTGTATTCAATGAAGTTGTTGGCCAGTTAACAACTCATAGAAAACCCCAAACACCTCATGCTGATGCTAAGACAAAAGGTTGTTCTCTGCAAACTGATAGTACTGTCCAATTGCAGAAGTCAACATCCACCCAGCTCAGTGGACATGGAAGAGTTGAGCTGTTGTCTGCGTGGAGACTTCATTCCTATATATTTGGTGTGGAAAGGTTCTATGCAGAGAAAGAGAGACATCTAAAGATGTTATACTATACTTATAGAACAGTGCCTTATCTATCCATCACCATAGAGGCTTCTTCCGGCAGCAGATATGAACAAATACTGAGATCCACAGCAGACATTTTGATAAAGTGGTGTTTAAATTGAAGGCCTCCAACAAATCCTTTCCCCTCAAGAACTTGGGGAACCTGTGGAAGAGGAGGTTTAAAGAGTTAAGATTCAGAGGGGATAAAGTGTACCAGATGATCATGAACCTCTGAATCAACTAAACAAGGCACATAAGAGCTAACAGAGATAGAAGTGGCAAGCACATGCCCTATGTATGTACATACTGGGTCTTCTTCAAATATAGCTATTAGCTTAGTATTTTTATGAGTGTGAATATGAGAATGAGTGGGTTTCTGACTCTTTGGCCTGCTCTTGGGAACCTTTTCCTCTTGTTAGTTGCCATGTGTGACTTCTATATGAAAGCTTTTGCTTTCTCTTAGTATATTTCATTTTATCCTGTTTGGTTGTTATTTCTTAGAAGCCTTTATTTTTTTCTAATGAGAGACAGAAAGGGAGTGGTTCCAGAGGTGAGGGGAGATAGGGAGGAGCTGTGAAGAGGGATGGTTAAAAATAATAAGAATATATTATATGAGAAAAGGATCTATTTTCAAAAGAAATTATAATTGGGTGTATTTAAAATGTTAAAAGAAAACAGAAACTGACAGGAGTGTCAGTTGGAATAATACAAGAGGCTTTGGTATGTTTATAAAAAAGATAAAGAGAGGGAAATAAGTTCTGTGGAGGTGTAGTAAGGTGGGGGGAAGGGGGTTCCTCCTTGTGTCCATGCTGAGGCATCCTTTCCCCCTGAAGGACCAGCCATTTGAGGGTATAGTATAGAATAGAGTTTATTCAGGGCATAGGGGAGGGAGTTAAGAGGGTAGTAGAGGCAGAGAAATGCAGAGAGAGGGAGAGAGAGAGAGAGAGAGAGAGAAAGAGGAGGAGGATCAAGAGGAGGAGGAGGAGAAAAGTAGAGGAATAGAGGAGTAAAGGGTTGCCATGAGTAGGTGAACAGAGAGGGGAGCAGGGTTGAGAAGACAGAACAGGGGCAGAAAGGCAAGAGCAAGAGAGGAGCAAGAGCAAGAGAGAGGGAGGGAGCAAGCAGCCCCTTTTATAGTATCAGGCATACATGGATGTTGCCAAGTAACTGTGGGGCAGAGCTTAGAGAGAATGCTGACAGGCTTAATCTATTTTCATGCAAAAGGAAGATTTATGAAATTGTCCACGTATCAAAAATCGGTATTATATAAATATATGATTGTTTCCTCTGAATTTATAGTACATTTTCTATTTTTCACTAAGTCCCTATTCTTCTACTATACACTTTCTGTGTTTGTTAAGAGAGCAATATATTTTGCATTGATAAAGAAACTATGGTTTCCTTTTTACTTATGCTTTTCCTCAGAAATTTCGAGAGTCATAGAGATACAATTTGTGTACTGTTTTAACTTTCACCATTAGAAAATCATAGATTGAAATGTTTCCAAGCATGTGGCTAAGATTAGGATCATTGCCCCTGTGTGTCTCTGGGAAAACTTTCATAAGTAGGGCCATTCCATATGAAAAAATATCTTATGGTATTGTTATACAAGAGACTTTCCCTGGGGAGATTCACCACACACACATCTACTCAGCCTAGATAAGGAGCCATGACAGATCAAATTAGTGATACTAAGCAGAAGCCACCCAGGCTGCAGCACTTTTGGCAGGCACCACTACTGTGAACAAATACATGATGAAGAGATGGGAAAGATAGGAAAGTAAAATGATGCATGTGCTGTGGAGAGAGGCAGAACTGAAGATTTAATGCTATTCGATGATGGTGAAGACCAGACCAATGTAAGTTGCCTGCACTACCACCTAAAGCCGTGGTGATATACTGATCTTTGCTACTGCTTAGGGCAATTGTGGGGAGCCGCCCGAGTCGCACCCACATTCGCCATTACAAGATGGCACCTACATCCGGCCGAGGACAAGTTGTAAACAGGCTAGTGTGCATGTACCTGGTAATTTTCCACCTCAGAGTCTCAGCCTCTCTCATGGCGGCATCTGGCCTGATGTGCGGGAGCCAGTGGGGAAGCTCCGCATCCCAGGCAAGCGCTGTGACCTATATAAGGGACGGGCGTTCTGCTGTTCGGGGTCTCCATTCTTGGCAAGCTTATGCTCTCCCTCTCAAGATCCATTAAAGCTTTACTGCAGAAGGATCCTTTGTGTGCCGCGTCGTTCTTGCTGGCGAGACGGTAGCGCGGGACAGGCAATTTCTGGGGCTGAGATCCTACTGCAGCCAGGGTCTGTGTTGATGCCCACGGCCTATGTTAGTACACAAGGTCATGAATGATAACTGTGGCCTCTATTACAGCCTGAAGCCATGATGATGTCCTTGGCTATTCGCTGCTAGGAGCCATATTTATGTGAGTAACTTATGCTCCCACCTGATGCCATGATCCAAGCTGCTTCAAAGGCCTTTTCTGGGTCTAAGGTCCTACTACTGCCTAGATGAGGGGGTGTGGGTGGTAGTGGTGGGAGGGTTGGTGATGGTGATGGCTGGGGTCATAATTTTTGCTATAGTCAGAAAGGATGTGAAAGCTCATGATCCATACTCCTGTTGACAGTAAAGAACAAGGAAGCTTCTTTTGCGGTGATATAGATGACTGTAGATGCCCAGTTGGAAGTACATGAAAGGCTTCTGCGAAAACCAAATGATCCAACCTCCAAGAAACAGGAAGCCATGGAAGAGAACTCTTAAAAATTGTGATAAGAATGCTGAAGAGTAGTGTCAAGACTTGCTTAGCCATGTGGAAGGGACTGTATAACATGGTTCCTGCTCCTGGAACAGAGCCAGCAGGGCATGGTCCTCCACCACCATGATTATTGTTGATGGTTGCTGGGTATGAGGCATATATATGTGTGTGTGTGTGTGTGTGTGTGTGTGTGTGTGTGTAAAACTTCATGTTCCTCCTTTGGGAAATATTCTTCCTGCCAAGGTTATGTGGAATTCCCTTTCTGCCAAGGTTAATAACTCCATGATAATCAAAGATAGCAGGAGTCCAGGAGGAAAGGATATGTCTGATGTCTCAGCAAACTGATAGAACATTGTGACCTCTAGAACAGCCCTTAAGGCTGTGAGAAAAAACTACGAAAACCTGACTTCAAGAATGTTTAATTTCTCAACTATGCAAAATATAAGGATGTGATATGAATTATACAAGGGACTTCACAGACCTAAAAGAACAGAGGCGACTGCTCTATGAGTCAGCATGTCAGAAAGATACAAAGGCAGGCAGATTTCTGAGTTCAAGGCCAGCCTGGGACAGAGCATATTTAAGTCCAGGTGTGGTCAGAATGGTAATCTCAAGATGAGATCCCACACAGCTAAGTTTGTTGATTGTTCTTACAAAGTCAGGTGGATCTCTGAATTCATTTTCAATGTTTTCTTTTAAAAAAAAATGCTTGCAGTCTCTTTCTAAAAGTCTAGGGACTGGGGGTCCTGGAATGCTGATTGCTGGGATAATCAAAGGAAGGACCTAGAGTAAATGACTGAATTGATATGTAAATAAAAATCAGGGAGAGCTGAGCTCTCTGGATGAGCTGTTAGAGATCTCCAGAGAAAGCCAATATCAAATTAAATGGCGAGATACTTGAAATAATCCCACTAAAATCTGGGACAAGACAAGGATGTCCACTCTCCCCATATGTAGTCAATGTAGTACTGGAAGTGCTAGCTAGAACAATAAGACAACAAAAAGATATCAAGGGGATACAAATAGACAAAGAAGAAATAAAGGTATCACTATTTGCAGATGATATGATAGTATACATAAGAGACCCCAAAACTTCTACCAGAAAACTTCTCCAGCTGATATACAACTTCAGCAAATTGGCCACATATAAAACTAACTCAAATAAATCAGTAGCCTTCCTTTATACAAATGATAAACAGGCTGAGAAGAAATTAGGGAAAAAACTCACTTCAGAATATCCACAAATAAAATAAAGTATCTTGGGGTAACTCTAACCAAACAAGTGAAAGATCTGTATTACAATAACTTCAAGTGTCTCAAGAAAAAAATCGAAGCTCTCAGAAAATGGAGATAACTCTCATGCTCATGGACTGGCAAAATTAATATAGTAAAAATGGACATTCTATCAAAGGCAATCTACAGATTCAGTGCAATCCCCCTCAAAATCCCAACACAATTCTTCAAAGACATGGAAAGAGCAATTCTCAAAATTCATCTGGAGAAGCAAAAAACCCAGAATAACAAAAAATATTTAACAATAAAAGAACAGTTGTGGGATTCACCAACCCTGACCTCAAGCTCTACTACAGAGCAATAGTGATAAAAACTGCATGGTACTGTGGTACAGAGACAGACACTTTAATCAATGTAATAGAATTGAAGACCCAGAAATAAAACCACACACTTAAGGACACTTGATCTTTGACAAAGAATCCAAACATATACAGTGGAAAAAAGAAAGTATCTTCAACAAATGGTGCTGTTCTAACAGGCTGTTGAAATTTAGAAAAATCAAAATAGATCTATATTTGTCATCTTGCACAAAAATCAAGTCCAAGTGGATCAAGGACCACAACATAAAACCAGATACACTGAATCTAATAGAAGAGAAAGTAGGAAAGAGCCTAGATCTCATTGGCACAGGATAAAATTTCCTAAACAGAACTCTAATGGCTCAATCTCTAAGATCGAGAATTGATAAATGGGATCTCATGAAACTGGAAAGTTTTTGTAAGGCAAAGGACTTTGTCAATAAGACAAATCAGCAACCTACAGATTGGGAAAAAAGTCTTCACTAACCCCACATACAATAGAAGGCTAATATCCAAAATATATAAAGAACTGGAAGCTAACCACCAAAAAATCCAAACAACCCAATCAAAAAATGGCATATAGAACTAAACAGAGAATTCACAACAGAGGAATATTGAATGGCTGAGAAGAACCTAAAGAAATGTTCAAAGTCCTTATTGATTAGAGAAATGCAAATCACAACCACCCTGAGATTCTACATTAGAGCAATCAGAATGGTTATGATCAAAACCTCAGGTAAAAAATACATGTGGACAATGAATACTCTTCCACTGAGGTGAGATTGCAAAGTGGTATAACTACTCTGAAAATCCAGCTGGAGGTTCCTCTGAAAAGTGGAAATAGATCATCCTGAAGACCCAGCTATACTACTCTTGGAAATATACCCAAAAGATGTTCCTCCAGGCCACAGGGGCACATGTTCCATTATGGTCATAGTGGCCTTGTTTGTGATAGTCAGAAGCTGGAAACAACCCAGATGTCCCATGACAAAAGAATGGATACAAAAATGTGGTTCATTTACACAATGGAATACTAGTCAGTTATTAAGAATGAGGACATCCTGCATTTTGCAGGCAAATGGATGGACCTAGAAAATATCCTAAGTAACGTAAGTCAGACACAATAGGACATGCATGATATGTACTCACTAATAAGTGGATATTAACCAAAAAAATAAAAAAAAGTACAGAATACTCAAGACACAGTCCACAGAACTCAAAAGGTCAAAAGACTGAAGTGCCCAATAGAGGATGCCTCAGTCTCACCTGAAAGGGAAGAAAGCAATCACAAGAGGGGAGCTAGGAAGGAACCTGGGTGGGAAAGGGAACAGGGGGGAAGAGGGAAAATGAGTGGTATTGAGTGGGAAGAAGGACTGAAGCCCTGAAGGCCAGCAGATAGAATGTAAATAGGCAACCTCATGAGATAAGAGGTGGGGGCCTCTCCAGAATACACCAGAGACCTGGGAAGTGAGAGACTCTTAGGACTCAAAGGGAGGGACTCTAGATAAAATTCCCTATAGTGGGGAGAAGGAACTTGTAGAACCCATTTCCAGCAGAAAGACAGGGAGGGCAACAAGTAAGTGATGGGGTTGCCATCCCACCGTCAAAATTCTGACCCAAAATTGTTCCTGTCTGAAAGAACTGCAGGGATGGAAATGGAGAGGGTCCTGAGGAAAAGAAGGTCCAGTGACAGACCCACAGTGGCATCCAGCTCAAGGAGAGGCCCCAAGGCCTGACACTATTACTGAGTCTATGGAGTGCTCACAAAATAGAACCTATCATGACTGACCTCCAAAAGGCCCAACAAGCAGCTAAAAAAGTCAGATGCAGATATTTACATCCAGCCAATGGACAGAAACTGCTGGCCCCTGTAGTTGAATTAAGAAAAAGCTGGAAGAAGCTGAGGAGGAGGGCGACCCTGTAGGAGGACCAACAGTCTCAATTAATCTGGGTCCCTGAGATCTCTCAGACACTGGACCACCAACCAGGCAGCATACACCAGATGGTATGAGGCCCCCAACACATATACAGCAGAGGACTGTGGGGTCTGGGTTCAGTCAGAGAAGATGCACCTAACCCTCAAGAGACTGAAGGTCCCAGGGAGTTTAGAGGTCTGCTGAGCTGGAGTGGGTCTGTGGGAACATCCTTGTGGAGACAGGGAGGCAGGGAGGAGGTATGGGATATGGAACAGTAAGAGAGTGGACCAGGAGGAAAATAAAATCTAGAGTGTTTAAAAAAGAAAAAAAGCTGTCAGGAGCAGAACCCAGTCCATCAGATGACGATTTGCTACTCTCAAACACACCTTCTCTCAGCAACACCTCTTCAAGCTTGAGGCTGTCCCTTGTCAGTGTAAATCTCTGCAATTGATAGCTTCCAGCAGGGTCCCAGGAGGCAATGATGCAGTTCTATTTAAGGGGCTGGCCACTGAGAGTTTGACCATGCTCCAGTGAGTATATAGATAACATAAATTAGACATTTTATTAAAAATTTAAATTTAAAACTTTTGGGTGGCCACAAGGGTGAAGGGCAGACGTGCAAGAATTGGAAAATGGGTGTGATCAGGTTCATGATATAAAATTCTCATAGTAAAAATACTATGTTGAAAATAAATGAATGACAAAAATGAAAGCATCTGATCACTGTAAATATTGGCAAGATGTGAAGAAAGAAATTCTCATATTCTGTACTTCTTACAGATGCTCTGGAGACAAACCTGATGATAACTTGTGGCATTGAAGACAGGTAAACTCTAGTACATGATTATCCAAATCTTAGCTGTAAAAATAACAGACTTCATTTTTCTATAACCCATTCATATGTATATGTAATAATTGTTGCTCATTTTCACTTCCTGGTCTCTCCTGTCTTGTCCAGATCCACTCTTTCTTGCTAAACTTCTTCTTCTCTATTAAAAAATGAATTCTACATATGAAGGAAACCAGGAAATATCTGTGTATCTAAATCTTGTTTTCAGTTTTGTAATGGCTTCTAGTTCTACTTATGTTCTTTCAGACAAATCAGTTGTGTTCTTTTTTCAGGTAACTGCTCCTGTGTATGTGTGCATGTGTGCATGTGTGTGTATGTGTATTTGTGTATATTAAATGTTTGTGTATATGTGGGTGTTTCATGTTTTATGTATGTTTGTGTGTACACATGTGTGTATTTGTGAATGCATGTGTTTCTGTAGATATATATGTGTGTAGTTATGTGTTTGTGTGTATGTGTGTGTGTGAATGTTTTTGTGTGCTTCTTTCTATATTCTGTTAATAAGCATCAAGGCTAGTCATACCTTGTTATTGTAAATAATGCAGTGATAAACATGGTTACTCAGTGTATTGCAAAAAAAAAGGAAAATCAACATAACAACTACTATTTGTTAAGCCATAATAAGCATAATAAATGCATGTTTATTGATTACACACACACACACATACATAAACACACACACAGAGAGAAAGTAGGGATTCCAGCAGGTATAGCTTGGCAAACCACCAAGTTTTATTGGGGTTATTTCCTGGAACATAGATGAAATATATCTCAAAGACAGCTGTATCAACAAAGCTCACCCAAGCATGGATAACAAATGACAAAAGGTGGGAATCTGAAGCACACTGTATAGGATACAGACAGCTCAACAGTAAAGTGGCTTGGTTGCTCTTCCAGGCAGTGTGACTGGTCTCTGCCTCTCACAGGAGCCGATCTGGTCTCAGAGATGTCTTTGCAGTGTGACTTCTTTAAGACCAACTCTGAGCTACCTTTATTATTTACCCTTGGGAATAGAGGGCATAGTGAATCTACTCAGTTTGAGAGACTTCCTGAAACTATGATGAGGTGTTTATTTTTTGCTTTAATGAGATTCCCTGTGTTGGAATGTTTAATCTCAAAGAACACTGTTACTGTACAGGTGTAAACATTACCTCAGGTATTACATTATTCCTATGGAAATGATACCTATTGTTGAGTTTAACATTTTTTAAGGTTTTAGTGTCAAATTTTCATATCTTAAATGCTGAACCAGAGAAGCACATCTTTTCAAGTCTTATATTAAAATCCTGAAAATTATATGTGAACCTTTAAGTGTCCATAAATCATAGGTTTTTAATAAACAATTCTGATTCTATTCACTTATAAAAAGAATAACCGGAAAGTATTAGTAAGGTGATTAGTTTTCTTTATCAAACCAAACCATGAATAAAGCAACCGTTTCCTAGTGAAATTTAAAGGTATGCATAATTAATATGAAATGAGTGACTATTTCAGGTATCATGTGTTATTTTAGCAGAAGAAACGAACTTCAGAAAAGGTCCATTCATGTCACCAGGGTATGAGGTAGACATGATTGCTTCTAACAAACTTTAAATTAGCATTTTGTTTACAAATAATACCCATCAAATATTAAAATCTAAAACAAGGGAGTTGAGAGATTTCAGAAGCCCTATTTTTTTCCTGTTTAGTCATTGGCTTCTCAGCACTTTCCCCACTCCCTACTTAAAGTCATCATTTTCATTCATTAAAATTTTTGGTACTTGACTTTTTGTCATCTTTCACTCTCTGTTTTCACATCTGTCAAACAAACAAAACCACAGCAATGAGTTCTAGCCAAGTGCAGTCTCAGCCCTTTATATGGAATTCTAGTGAATTATGATGAATTGCAAGTTTAAGGAAAAATGCTAGAATGAGGAAAATTATATTAGGACTGAATAGGGATAGTAAGTGATTAGTAGCTATTTCAATTCCTAACATATACACTATATCTAAAGTAGATTGAAAAAGCCTAGTCAACATTTATGTAATTTA
Organism: Rhynchomys soricoides; assembly: GCA_019843965.1. Classification (NCBI taxonomy): domain Eukaryota; kingdom Metazoa; phylum Chordata; class Mammalia; order Rodentia; family Muridae; genus Rhynchomys; species Rhynchomys soricoides. Next base: position 1,517,514 of record JADRCH010000252.1, on the reverse strand, counting down.
TTCATGTGGGAGGGACCAAGGTTTGAATAACTGGTCAACTGCCCAGTCCTGGCAGTAAATTCGACTAGTAGGTCATCAAGAGGGAATAGACTATATTAAATAAAAAAAGCTAGTATGGAAACAGCACAATTATCTAACAGGAGCAAATGAATGTGGAATGGGTCCAGGTAATTGAATTCAATGTCCTGCTCAAGCTCCAGAGAAATTAACATGCTAAAAATGGGAGACTTAGGGCAATTGGCAGCTAAAATGAACAAACTCAAAATGGGGAATGTGGACAGATTTAGTTAGACCACAGGTGGGGGTTAGATCACAAGTGGCAAGTATCAATGTAAGAGATTTACTAGGCAACACACAAGCACAACATATAATGATTTTCACAAAGAGCTAACTAAGTTTTAGGTCTGTGCTATGAAGTAGGTATCACCAGTTCCACGGAGCTAGCTATAGCCAATGACACTAAGCAGCGTGAAATGCACTTGAAAATGTGCATCAGATCTTGCCCCAGTCTTGGAAGTCATCTGTTGCTTTTGACTCATGTGTTGTTCCAGTACATACGCTTGTTTGCACCATTAAGAAAATTTAACTCATACTGTTTTGGATAAAACCCATTAGTGACTCTGCTACAGAGTCTTAAACTATAAAAGGTAATTTTAATGATTAAGATAATTCATATGGTGTAACTTATTTACAAATTTAAATTCAGATGAAATGATATGAAGGTGTTACTACATACACAGTTATTTATAATTGTTTATAGTTACAAGAAAAACCATTATAATCCAAGATTTTTTCAAGATCCACAAATAGTATAAATGAAAAGATATTTTTGTGCTGAAGCTACAATTTTTATTTTAATTATGAACAAAGAAAAAATTCTGAGAGTTTTTGTATCCAAACTGAAAATAAAATTAAATGGTACATAAACAGACATCTCTGGGTTTCACTGGCCAGCCAGCCTGGTTGAATACATGAGTTGCAGGTTCAGCAAGAGGCTCTTACTATGTTGTATCAAAAAATAAAGCTGGAAAGTGGTTGAAAAAGACAGCTAACATACACTGCTGGCCTCCACAGGGACACACGGAGCAATGCCCACATGCACATATTTGCTAGTTCTCATTTGTTCTTGAGAGACAATGTGTTAAAACTTAACAGGAGATGTTTCTTCTACCTGTTACCCTGGTGACATAAATGGTGCTTTTCAGCAACATAGTACCTCGTTTGAAATAACACACACATATATACACATGTACAAGCACATTCACACACATATTTTCTTGCAGATTCACATATTCATGCACAGATACGCAAACACATGTACATTCACACACAAATACACACATATTCACATATAAACTCTTTCACACACACACATACACACTCACAAATACATAGATCACACATACCACACATAACACCCACACACAGACACACACAGAGACATACACAAATACACAAACACAATAACACACACAGATATACACACATTCACATTCAGATATATGTTTATAAACAAATACATACACACCATACACACACTAAACACACACATGATGCACACACATATTTACACATAAATACACAAACACACATACACTCACACAAACATATTCACAGACACCACACATTTACACACTCACATCCACACTCTGCACACACATTTGTACATATATACTGACACAGGAAGACACATACAATTACACACAGATGTACACACACATTCATGCACAGACACACACATTCACACACATATATACACATTTACATAAATATACATACATTCACACACAGATACACAAACACACCCATAACACACAGATATGCATTCACACACACAAATACACTCATGCTGATACATATTTACACACAAATACACAGACACTCAGACCCATATACCACACACACTACACAGGCACATTCAAACAGAGATACACACACATGTACACACAAATACATAAATGTACACTCCCATTCACACACATATTTACTCACAGATAGACACACCCACAGACAAATACACACACACAGATACACACAAACAACATACATACTACAGACACATTATATACACACACTCATACACATTTGCATACATACTTATACACAGATAGATACACACCCCACACACATTCACATATGCACATTCACATACACACATTTACGAACACAACACACACATACTCACACACAGATAGACAGAAACTCACAAACAGATACACACACAAACAAATATCACACACACATATGCACACATTTGTATACACACATGCGTACACACACACACACACAATAGCTTAGTAGATCTGTGCGCTTAGTAGATTTGTGTGCTTAGTAGATTTGTGCTGTGTGCCTCAAGGGTTCCTTTCTCTGTCTCTCTCTGTCTCTGTCTCTCTGTCTCTCTGTCTCTCTTTGTAAATATAATTATACTTGCTATGGAGTTGGGACGTGTTGGTAAAGAATTGGTGATCTCTATTGGGTTTCCATGTCTAGATACAAAATTTCTGCTTCAAGGAGATTTCTGTAAAACACATACTAAGGATTTTCTCTAGAGGACTCAGGCTAAACTTCAGCTTATTTAATTGCAGTTCAGTACCAACCCAGCAGAATCCCCAACTAAACAAGAAGGATCAACATCCCCTAGAATCTTTTCAACAAAGGAAAGGAATTGGTGCCCTCAAGAAAAATAGTATTTACCAAACTTTCTCTTTCTTAAAATATAAAATCATCTATCCCAACTTTTTGAAAATAAAATTTGAGGAGGAATATCTGACATCTGACTTGTAATTAGAGGAAAAATAGTTGATAGAAGCCTAGTTAGAAGTGATCCAGATGCTATAGTTAGCAATTAGGTAAAACAATTATTTCAAACCTGTTGAATAGATTAGAAGGAAAATAGGGCAGAATAAATACAAGTTTAGTAATTTAAACAAGTAAACGGATTTTCTAACTAAAACTCAAAACAGATGGTGGAACTGAAAATCTTCTATAAGATATTCAGAGTTAAGGTTTACAACATATGGAGCAAGGTGGAAAAGAGGGACCATAGACACACTGTGATGCCCTGGATATCACCAAGAAATTGGGGAAATTTGACAAACAGCACAATTAAAACATAGGCATTAAAAGTAACAAGAAACACCCAAATGTAAGTTTAAATTGAATTTGTAAATATTAAGATAATAAGACTTTTAAAAAATCCATTAAAAGATAGAGTATCTATGGTACAAGCAATTCTAAACCTTCAGGAGAAAAAAATTAAAACTCTTAATTCCTACATTACTGACATAAGCCGAAGCTAGAGGGAACATTGTTAAAACAAAGAGAAAACATAGGCAAAATGACATCCATAGCAATAAAAATCATAATAAAAATGTCAGAGATACTGAAAACTGGAGGGAGATAGAACAACAAAATAATAAAATAGTAAACATAACTTTTCTAGAATCTTATGCACATCAAATGTCATTAAAATGCATTTTCCCTTATAAAACTGAGAAGGTAACAGAATGATTCACCTTCAGACTCACGTTATAAGAATTATTAATGAAATACTTTAAAGGGTACTAAAACAAAATCTCAGCGAAAAATGGATCCCTTGCAGCAAACAAAAGAATAAAGAAGTGATAAAAGTATTTCATGACCATTTTTAATTATTTGTATATTTCTATCAGCCTACCATGTCTTATTTTGCAATTTGATTGTTTGTACAATAATTGTGTTATTAATGTCTGTTTTTGTTAGCCTCAGCAAACGAAATAAAAGTATTGTTGAAATATGATAATCAGAAATTTTGTCTGTTTCTAATGAACCTTGTTTTTATTTTCCTAAATAATTTTACTCAAACATAAATCATACAAATAAAAACATAAATGAGACACCATGTTACATTTACTATGTATGTACGTTTAAAAGGTTAAAGAAATCCAAAGTTTTTAATTGTTATCATTTTTATGTGAAACTTTCATAATCCTCTCTTCTAGATTCTGACCGACATCTCATTATTGGTATACAGTTACCCTTCTGTGCAACGTGGTTATCAGAGCGTCTTGCTTCTATATAACTATAGTGTGTGCCCTGGCTCATATTTTCTCAGTGCTTCCTTGCCCTTACATCACGCTTTGGGTTTTTTTGGTTTTGTTTGGCTTTTTTGTTTGTATGTTTGTTTGTGTTTCTTTCATACATTACACCCCTACCTCAGTTTCCCTTGCCTCCACTCTTTCAAGCCCAGCCCCCTACCTTTCTCTCCCCAGATTCACTCCTTCTCTCTTTCCTTTCAGAAATGAGCAAGGGATATCCATTGAATGTGGTATAACAAGATGCAACCAGACAAGGCATAAATCTTCATAGCCAAAGTTACAGCAGGCAACCAGGCAACCAGTAGGGAGGGAAAGGTACTAAGTGCAGACAAAAGAGTCAGAGACACCCTCACTCCCACTGTTAGAAGTCCCAATAGAATATGGTTTTGATGAAAGAATCCTATTAAAAAGGTAATTTTATACAGTAATATAAAATAAAAAATTTATATATATTATCATCCAAATAGTAACTGCTATTTCCATGTCAAACAGATCAGTCTAAGTATCATTATCATAGATATGTATGTCAAAAATTTAAAATAATACAAATCTCATTTCTTAACAGATATCTAATAATTTGGAGTGTTATAAAGAAACATGCAGTGTTGTCACTCTGGGTCTGGGTTACCCCACTCAACACAGCATTTTCTTACTTCAATCAATTTATTTGTAAACTTTATTTAGTATTTATTCATTTATTTTTATTTATTTATTTTACATCGTGATCTCAGCCCTCATCTTCTATTACCTGCTCCCCTTTTCCTCAGGCACAGGGAAGACCCTCTTGGGTACCACCCTACCCTGGGACATCCAGTCGCCATAGACCTAATTGCATCCTCTCCCACTGAGGCCCAATTAGGTAGTCCAGTTAGTGGAAGGGGATCCATTAGCAGACAATCGAGTCAGACACACCCACTTCTCCAATTGTTTGGGGATCCACATGAAGACCAAGCTGCATATCTGCTATACATCTGTAGGATTCCTAAGTCCAGCCCTGCATGCTCTTGGGTTGGTGGTTCAGTCTCTGGGAAGCTCCAAGGAACCTGGGTAAATGACTCTGTAGGTCTTCTAGTGGTGTCTTTGACCCATCCAGCAGCCCAATTCTATCCTCCATTCGTGCCCTAGATGAGTACCACTTGATGTTTGACTGAGAGTCTCTGCATCATTTTCCATCAGCTGCAGGATGAAGTCTTTCAGTAGACAGTTATGCTAGGCTCATGTCCAGAAGCATAGCAAAATATCATTAATAGTGTCAGAGATTGTCTATTTTACATGGGATGTGTTTCAAGTTGGTCCAGTTATTGTGTGGTCATTCCTTCAATCTCTGCTCCATCTTTAGCCTTGTGCATCTTGTAGGCAGGATAAAAATTTGGGTTGAAGTTTTTGTGGGTGATTTGATAGAACTCTTCCTCCACTGGAAGTTCCACCGGGCGTCAGGAGCTCACCACTTCTGTTTCTGAATCCCCTGTTGGTTGGAGTTCATTTTCTTCCTAGCTGCATAGAACTCCATTGTGTATATATGTCACACTTTCAGTATTCACTTATCAGTTACAGGACACATACTTAGGTTGTTTCTATTTCATAGCTATTGTTAATGGAATAGCTGTGAACACAGCTAAGCAAATACCTGTGGAGTATAATATCAAGAACTTTTGGCATGCAACATGGAATAGCTCTGCCTGCCCATAGGGAAGATTCTCAAAGTACATTTATTTTGCCTTTCCCTAGTTGCTAAGAATGTTGATACTTTTTGAGGTATTTCTTACCTATTGTTATTACTTTTTTTTCCAATTGGTAGATACATGAAACGATTTTACTTTAAAATGCAGAGCATGCAATAAAGGAAAGTGTGTTTAAAGTTAAGTGGTCTTCAAAAAAAAACCCTCTGTTTAGTTCTATTGCCTCTTTTAAAGTTCTAATCATTTTTAGGTAGGACACCTGTGTGTATGGGTATGTGTGTGTGTGTGTGTGTGTGTGTTTATGTGGTGCATGCACCAGAAGAGAGCATTAGATGCCCTATAAGTGGATTTTCAAATGATGTGAGCAATCATGTGAGTGCTGGGAAGTAAATTCAGGTCCTCTTCAAGAGGGATACATTCTGCTTACTGATAAGTCATTTTGTCAGCCACACAGTCAATTTTTAATTAGATTGTTTGTTTTCTTGAGTTTGATTTTTGAGTTCTTTTTAATATTTTGGTTATTAATGTTTTGTGAGAAATATTAAGGTGGCAATAGTTCTTTTCCACTCTGGATTTCCACATTAACTCAGTTGATATTTTTTCTTTTCTGTACAGATGATTTTAGTTTTGTGAGGTTCCATTTGTCATTATAATCACATTTCATTATCTGGCTGTATCTTTATTCACAAGAAAACAGTATATTAGATTGGGTCTATAACTATAGCTACTGAAAAATATAAGAAAATACATTACTGGGCCCCATAAAATGGTGTATAGTTATTTTTAACATATGTTATTCTGCCCAATGGAAAAATAAGTAGCATAAAATATATACTCCTGTGTAATATTTTGAAGTTTATTTTATCTGTTTTGTTATATTTAAATATTTTAATATTATCAATGTGACATAACACAGATGCAGTCTTTTCTTTTTACTCTAAAAGTAAAATATTTGAGTTTTAGTATGGAAAATATCATATGGCTTATCACTTTCTTGAATATTAGAAATACAATTCTTAGGAAACCATATGTGTATTTCTCTTAGGATCTGGTTCGCATCATCTATATTTAGTTTTATTCCTTAAGTGCTAAATGGTGTAAGTGTATCTTATCTTGGAAATATGCTACTCTTGAAATGCCTAATAGCTGCCATAGGTTTTTGTCATAGCTTATGTAACTAATATTTCATTTTTTATCCATGCAGACTCGAGGTTTAGTTATTTAAAAGTAGACAAAGCAAAGTAAAGCTTAGAAAATAATAGTACAGTAGGCTTCTACGTGGAACTCCTTGAGATAAAGGTAGCATGGGAGCAGTACAGAGATAAAATATCCAAGTTTTCCAATTTCAAGAAGGCTGAAAAACTTATCTTCAAAGCCATTTAAAAACCGTCAATCATGATGAATCCATCAGATAAATTTGTCTGTATTTATGGTTATAGGCAAATCCTGTAAGGCATATGTAAGTCAAGCCAGGAAAAAAAAATTAATGACATTTAAACTTTGAGAAATCTAAATGATTCCTTTTTAGTCACTGCACTTTAGGATGGTTTTGTATGTAGTAAAAAATAACAAAACCAAAAATTCATGGAGATATTCTCCTAACAAAATCTAAAACATGTGCCGTTAAAAGTAACACCAGGTAGTGGCTAGAGGGTGGTAGTATCATAAATGTCCTTATTTGAATCAGATAACTATTGAGGACATTATTATTGATGTCCGGGGAAAGGAAACGGCATGGTGACATGCCAGAGTTGGTAAAAAAACCCACACTTGTTAACTTCAACCACAGGAATTGTACAAAGCTAATGCAAGGGATTTAGGGAAGAAGCATTTTTCAAAGTCTTGATTGATTTCTTTCAGTAGCTTTATGAAGTATTGCAAAAGAGAAATGAGCCAAAGAACAAAATAATCACGTTTCAGACAGAAGTTAAGTAAAATTGAAAATAGTTTCGCATCTCTAGTGCCTTTTTATAACAAAAGATATTTAGAGTAAAAAGTGTAAAATAATGTTAAGAGTTTAGCTGAATGAACTCTTGTTAAGAAATCTAAAATGCTAAAGATAGTGCTTAACACTTTCGGCTAAACATTGGGTTTTAAGGAATCTGAAGACATTACAGTTATTTTACTAGTAGCCTCAAAAAGGGAAAGGCTAGTCTACATTTTTTTTTAAAAAAAAGTTATGAATGTGGTATTTGCAGGAAAGATTGAATCCACTTACATTTACAGGAAATTCAAAATGACATCTAAGGAATGTATTAGCATAGAATAAAAAAATGGGGAGTCCCAGAGAAGAAGAGGTTTGGGGCCTGAGGAAGGAGCTCAGTCTCCACCTCAGAGGGCTACTGACTTGCCTTCCCACTCCAGACTTCTAAGCTTATGCCTACTTTGAAACAATATGGAAATAAAGTCTTGAAAAGGGTACTCAGGCTCTTTCCAGTTAAGACATAAATGCGTTTTAATCCTAAATCTGTTTCATAATGGCTTTCTAATTCCTCTCTTAAAAAGTTAGCATGAAAGTTCACTCTTAAATCTGCACTAGGAATATGTCTTTACTTGATCGAAGAGATGCCATGAAATGCAAGATTATGGTATATCTGACAAATGCTTGCATATATGGATCGCTTACAAAGAAGGTTGGTTTGACACACTAAATGAAAATAAGCTATTTATTAACAGAGCTGACCCTTTTAATCACATTATAATGTCCCAGACATGTGTATGAGCACTGCACACTCCTGCATAATTCAAGCTTCTCAATGATCACAGGTGCCGAAGTGCCATATATGAACAGATAAGATCAATGACCTTGATATCTAGCTCCAGATTAGGGAGTGAATAAATTTTGATGAGTAAAAGGTACTTTAGGACACTTCCTTTTGAGATGTTTTATTGTCCAGTAAGTGGCAACAAGGACTTTTCTTTTGCCAGGAACTTAGGCAGGATCCAGCAGGCGTGAGCTGATGTAGAGTCCATGAACAAGTCCTGCTTACTAGTCGATTTCCTCATTTCTTGCTCTGACTCCTTTCTTATCACACCTAAGAACACCAATCATAAAGGGCTGGGCACATTCATATTAGTTACTAATTATGAGAATGGAATACAGACTTACCTATATAGGCCAATCTTATGGAGTCATTTAATAGACGCTGACAGAGTCAACTAAGAGCCAGTCTTCCCAAAGGAATCTCACTTGTGTGAAATTGACAGAAAACTAGCCAGCATAATAGACACTTCTAGCACATTGTTTCAACTTCTATGTAAGTTTTAACCAATTATCTGCCAGAAACATGATGGAGAGACTTGGTCTGCTTCATGGTTTTATATATTTCAGCCCATAGTTGCTTGGTCATACAACAGCATGTATGGAGGAGGACTTCAGGTCACAATGGATAAGAAGCAGAGAGAGATAACAGGAAAGCCCTAATGTTGTGCTTCCTCCAGCTAGTCCACAACTTCCAAAGCCTCTACCTCCTCCTCACATAGTGCTACCAGCTGGAACTGTTCAAAAAAGCAAGTGTTTGACATATGAGACCATAACAGACATTTCATATTCAAATTATGATCCATTTTGCAGTCTGATTAATATTATTAGTTATTCCACACCATTATGTTTGTAAAAATAAAAAAAATAGATAATTTGTTAGTATGTTCTTTTTAGTACCTTCACACTTAAATCATATATCTAACTGCTTATTTGTTCATGTTCCAGTTTTAACATTGGACCCTTAATTTTAGATTTCTAAATCAAGAAGTCAAAATTATCCAACTTCTTTACTCAGAATTTTATGCTTTTCACAGCTAAAACCAAGTGTGTAATTATACTTCTAAAATAAATCTTGAAAATTTCCATTCATGAAATAAAATTAAACTCATAGTGCAGTTATATTAGCTATTGAAGTTGAAGATGAATAATCTGCTTATTAATTCAACGTAAGTGTCTCTTTCTGTGCATCAATCCTTATGCTAGTTGTAAAGAAATGAAGGATTGAATTCCAGTCTTCATGCATCAAAGAGAACACGGTCATGTGGAAGATGCACACAGATACTGATGGCACCGTGTGCAGTTGCAGTGTTAAGAATGTGTGTGGTGAGCTATTAAGGTAAAGGGGGAAGGCCGTCTGACCAGGTTGTGAAAGAACAAACTCAAGCCATGAGAGTATTTTTGACTTGGTAAATACATATTTTTCCCACAATAAGACTTAGCATATGCACAGAAGTACAGATACAAGTAAAATGCCCTGGAATAAATCTCAACTTCACCAAGTAAGTAGCTTCTGGGTATACACAGTAGAAACCGTTTATTTTACGGTCAGCATTCATGTCAGTAAAGTGATGATAATAATTTTATAAAGCATGGATCTGTTAGGAAGATGAAGTGACTGAGGATGGGGCCTGCAGAAGAGTTTTACCATGTCAGCACTGTTATTCTCATTGAGAAATTACAAGATTTGGTTCTAGGGCAGGAATAAATTTTGAAGTAAAAAAAATATGTGAATAAATTTAGGATCCTGCTAAGTAGTCTTTTTTGCAGTATATTTTTAATTTCCTTACAAATAGACTTTTATGTTTCTCCAGTCTTATGTTAATATATCAACACGAGTTAGAGGGGAGAGGGAAGGGTAGAAACAACATAAATGTGATTTTTATGTATAAAATCCTTCGAAAATTACATTAAAATAAAGGAACTATGAAGTTACGCATTATAACATCACTCTCAAAGTCACAGAAGAAGCTAGTAATCACACCCTCATAGTAGACAACCATGAAGAAGGTTGTCTCTGTGAATGGATTCTCATTTAAGAACTTCATTTCCTACCAGTTAATAGCTTAAGAGGATTTGATTGATCATAGACTGATGTAAAACATACTAACGGCTTGGTGGCTCAGTCAGGACATCTATAATGTGATTAAGATGATTTAATTTTGAATATTATATTTTACAAAAGTCTAGGGCAACAGATTAGCATTTCTCTGATATGAATTCTCAGATTTTCTTCCTCAGCTTCCATGTTCCCTTTTGTACAGTTGGCTGATTAGATAACATATGACTCTGCAGCTCGAGAGCTGGCTTAATTAGTCCACTGTGCTGAGTCAAGGCTGTCTTCCCACGGAAGGGCTTTTGGCTCTGCTCTGATTCACATCTGCAGACTGCAACATGTCCCACTGACAAATGAGCATATTATTGCTAAGGATAAGGACCCCCACAAGATAGTGTAAGTGTATTAGTACAACTCTCCTGTGTTGAGCAGAATAACCCAATCCTGGATTGCTGCTGGTATATTGACATTATTATCTTTATATAGGAAGGAGAGTACAGATTGGCTCATATTGAATAATTCTACATTTAGTTCTGGAGTCAGAAATGGCTACTTTTGTTTGATATAGTTGGTTCACAAGCCTGATAAATTTTACCTCACTATCTTTAAAAAATTAGATAAAAAATGTTAGTACGGTAGTCTGACCATTCTTCTTTTAGTAGTTAACATTGTAGAAACAAGAAGATTCACAGTAGACAGAAGCATTTTTGGGGATTTGCTGTCATGCAATTATTAACATATCTTGTGAGTTAGCTGTATTCCAACGAACTTCTTACTCACCCAGAACTCCTTTTCTTCTGCTGAATCTCTCTACCCAACTTTTGGATGCAGTTTGAAATATACACATATCCTTCCTATATTTCAATTTTATGTTGTGTTGTACACATTGTAGCAGTTACCATGCCCAAATAATTACGGAAAGGTATTGTAAGGGTTTGGGTGGTTGGGTGGTTCTTACAGTATATGGAGTAATAGGGTCTATTATAGTGGGCAAGACTGGAAGAGCTAGATAGTCACACTTCAGGAAGCAGAGAAGGAACAAGATGTAAGGCTATCAAATATCAAGGTACCATCCCAGTGAAAACCTTCCCCCAACAAAGCTCAACCTCCTAAAGACTCCACAACCATCTGAAACAACCCCACCAATAGGAGACCAAATTTTCAAACCTATAGGAGACATTTCACATTCAATTCACAACACACACAAGACCAAACAGTAAAATGTTCCTATTAAGAGGAATAGATGTGATAGATATTAATTGGGTAGTGATTTGGGAACTATGTAGATGAAGAAAATTCTGTATTTGTAAAATCATAATTTAAACTATGAAAACTAAAAGATTATGTTAAGAAAATTAGTTACAGAAACAATATGTAGAAAATTAAGCTGTCTGGCACACATTTCTTTTAAAAATAGCAGTTACATTACAAAAATGAACTGCAATTCAATTTTTTTCACATACTTGCTGATAATGTTTTAAGGTAATGCTTCTCAGTATTAGTATCTTACATGAGATGCCCTCACTGGCTATTTATTTCTAAGCAGAAACAGCCTATGAATATAATGTAGGTAGCTAAAATACAATAATTACATCATTGTTTGTATTACCATTTCACGCCAGGCTTCTTAAGAAATGGGAACATTTAGAAACCACTGCCTCAAGGAAAGTTATTTTGTAACTTACAAGAAATGTTTCAGTACAGCAATGATAACAAAGATGAAAACTAACTTATAGTGTCTTCAATAAGGGTATCATCAGAAGTCTTGGTCTTTGTGGATTAACTATGTAGCTAGGACGTTTACCTGAAGTAACTCCTACTTTACTTATGGGAAGAGTTATCTGCATAGTGTTTGGCTAAATGAGATCATTATGGAACACAAGATGGACTTGGAAATGACTAATTGACTGTAACTATTCTCATCAGTCAGGGTTGCAATGTCATGATTAAGGCAGCTGTGCCACTGTTAGCCAGGTCATGATTAGTAATTAATTGAGCTCTCTGAGACTTATTTTCTGAACTTATAATGTGGTTTGTGTGTATTCTATTCTGGCAAGTCTGATAAAACTGTTAGGACAATGAACTTGGGGGTTAGCTATCCAAATGAAAATCCCTGATATGATGTTAATTAGCTCTGTCATATGGATCCTGACTGATAATAATTTTGTGCTCCAGTTGTTTCATTTATAAAGTGGATATATGTATTATAATGTGAGGTTATTATTAGCATATATGCATGTGTGTACAAACATACTTTGCTTTGAGTACATGTAATATGTATTCAGCTGTAAAATGTTAAGCCATTTAGTAATGATTTGGAAGCTTTTATATTGAAAACCATCACAAAGATCAAACTGTTGGCAACAATATGTCTTATATTACTACAATTAATTTTATTGATTATATACTAATGCTAGCATACAGTTATTATTTAAGGATGTTTAAAATTTAATTAAAACTGGGCTTACTTTTGTTAAAGTCAAAAGTATGTAGAATTAGAAACACAGTATTTCATTACATTTGCAAATATTAATAATGGTAATATTTTATGATAATATTAAAATATTATTATATAATGGAAACAATCATTAAGACTCAGGTCCATTATTAATATTTTCTTTATGTTTACTTCTTTCTTGTTTTATATCTGTCATCTCCAATGTACTCCATTCATGTACAAGGATATATTATCACTTGCAAAAAAATCAACAATGTATATTTTCTTTTTTTTGTCACCCCCACCCCCAACAATGTATATTTTCAAATGAAGATCAAATTCACCACTAGTCTTTCAAAGGCAAACTTAAAATAAAGATATATTATTCTCCTGTATACATTAAAGGTTTCAAATAGGCCTAGACTGGAGAGAGGGCTCATCAGTTAATAGCACAGGCTGCTCGTTCAGAGGACCCAGTATTCAATTCTGAGCACCTACATGAGGCTCGTAGTTGCTGTTGTTCCAGTGAAAGGGAGTCCAGCACTCTCCTCTGGACTCCATGAGTATTTGGCATGCATATGGTGCACATACATATATATAGAAAATTATTCATGTACACAAAAAAGTGAATTCAAATTTTAAAATCTTTATACATATGATGTCTCATTACTAACCACAAAAAATATTATATCACAGATTTGGATAAGTAGGGCCTGTGTCATTGAGAGGTCATATGTCTTGATCTATATTCACTGTTTCTCTCTTCAACTATTTTCTCAGATGTTATGGATGACAAAGAGATCACTATTCTACATTCTTCTTAAAAGAAAAATACTGTGTGACTGACTCACTTCTTCAAGTTTTGCTTATGTGCTGCCATATTGTAAGGTTTCCTTCTTTTTAAAATCTTTCCTCTTTTTAAATATGTTCTATTTAGCAAAAGAAAAAATCACCAGAATGAAGAAAAAAAATCCACTGAATGAGAGAAAATGCTTCACATTTCACATCAAATTTGTAATGAATTGTCAGGATACATAAGGAACTCATGCATCTTGGTGGCTAAAAATAAACTAATACCTCAATTACAAATTAACAAGTAATCTGAAGAGAATGACTCCCAAAGGAGATATAGGAACAACCAAAAGGTGTGTAAAAGGTCACTTAGAAACACAGATCATCAAGGAGAGGCAAATCAAAGCTACATATCCATTCATGATGGACTTTTGGACAGTAGTAAAATAATATAAAATAATAAGCATTGGTTAGGATGAATATAAATGAAGTCATGTGCACTGCATACAAAAATTCTGCCACTATCATAAGAAAGAGGATTGAGAATAATCCTTAAAACATTAAAATAGAACTACAGTGCATTGCTGCAGTTCTGCTTCAGGATATTTATACAAATGCATTTAAATTATGATCTCTAAGATACTAACAATTCAAAGTTCACTTCAGAAACATTTTATTTACTTGCTTCAATAGACAAATGGGTAATTAAAATTAGAGTTTATACTGACAGGCATGCACACACACACACACACACACACACACAGTGGGGGGCAGAGTTTGAGGGAGATGGTGATGTAGTGAACCTTAAAAAGTGATTTTGAATATTTTGAATATTTTTGACAAGGTGCTTTCATGAGAATGGAAAGAAATAAAGAGATAGAATATAATCATACTATGTAATGATATACATATGTAGATATCACATATAATCATATATGAATTGAAAATAGCTGGAGGGCAGGGCAATAATGATGATAGCAGAGGGTATCCAAAAAGATTAGACAAATAAATATAAAGTACATTTACATCTGTAATTCTCTCCCCACATATGAATGTGTGTAAATAGATCTACATACAATTACTTATTTAAAGTGAAGTAAAAACCAGTGCACCAACGATCTTACAGATTCTTGAGAGGTATGCCAGATACCATAAAACACAAATGCTAACATTTTTGTTACACAATGCTGATTAAATGCAAAAGAGAAAACTTGAGTGCTTCCTTCAGATCATACAAGGAAATTACTGTGTTTGGAAATATTAGAAAAGCAGCAAAGGGCTCTGGTGAAATGCAGATGCATGAACATAAGCTTTCTGTCTTACGCTATTTTTAGAACTAAAGTCATGCAATGTTAACTTGAGCTCTCTGCCAAACAGCCAATGATCTGAGTGCTAAATTTATGAGTATATAGTCTATATTCTAATATTATTGAAGGTATTACTTTAAAAGAAATTAACGAATAATTTGAATGTTAACCAATATATTGTTAGGGGTAGATTATGTCTAATGCTGTTGTATCAGACATATATGAGTTTTCCCTATGCTACTTAACTGTATTCAATAGTAGCAATGTCTTAAGATAGTTCATGAAGAGTTTCACAATCTCATTTCAAAACAGGAAGCAATGTTCATTTCAACAATGCCCAAATATGTGGGATAACTAAGAAGAAACAAACAAAAAAGAAATAACAAGTGGTACGCACACACACCCACACACACACGCATGCACACACACATACAAGATTATCATAAAAGAACCTTATGCAATAATTCTTTATCTTGGTGTTTGACCACTGAGATGATGATATAATTTAAATATATATATATATTTTATTAATTTATAATTTTATATTTATAATTTTATTAATTTAAATATTTTGTTCATTTTCAATTTAGTGATATATTCAAAAGCCATGTGGTAAGATTCCACTTATGTTACATTTTTTCATATTTGTTATGCACTTCAAAATTTAACCTTGATAATGTGATTTCTGCTCCTGATACAAGTTTCATGTATAATACAACTCTGAAGTCTCCTGAGTGATATATGTCCCATGACCTATTTCGGACCATCATGAGGTATGGCTAGCCACCTCTTAAATAAGAAATTTAAAAAGTCAGTTATTTCCCTCACACACTACCAGATCAGGTTCCCCTTCCCTCCCCCAACGCCCACACCCATCTACTTTCCCTCCCAAGTTTCCCTCTCCCTCCCCATTTGTAATTGCTTTCTTCTCCCTCCCATGTGGGACTGAGGTGTCCTCACTTGGGCCCTTCAGCTTGTTGACTTTTTTGAGTTTTATGGACTAAAGCCCTGTGGGCCAGTAGAAAAAACGGAAGCAGGCAACCTCAGGAGGTAGGAGGTGAGAGTGACCCTTCAGTATGCACCAGAGACCTGGGAGGTGAGAGACTCTCAGGACCCAAAGAGAGGGACCTTAGATGAAATGCCTACAGTAGGGAGAGGCAACTTATAGAGCCCACTTCCAGAAAGAAGACAAGGCATCAAATGAGTGAAGAGGTTGCTATGCCACAGTCAAAACTCTGACCCATAGTTGTTCCTGTCTGAAAGAACTACAGGGCTGGTAATGGAGAGGAGCCTGAGGAAAAGAAAGTCCAGCGACAGGCCCAAATTGGGATCTAACTCAAGGGGAGGCCCCAACTGAGGCTATGGAGCACCCACAAAAAACGGACTTAGCATGGCCACACCCTGGAAGACCCATTAAGCAGTTGAAAGAGTCAAATGCAGATATTTGCACCCAAGCAATTAGGGAAAGGTTGGAAGAAACTGAGAAGGAGGGAGACCCTGTAGGAGAATCAGCAGTCTCAATTAATCTGGACCCCTGAGACCTCTCAAACACTGGACCACCAAACAGGCAGTATACACCAGTTGATATACACATATACAGCAGAGGTCTGCCAAATCTGTTTTTAATCATAAAGGATGCATCTAACCCTATAGATACTGGAGGCCCCAGGGAGTTTAGAGGTAATGTTGGGAGGGGGGTTGAGGAGTGTGGACATCCTTGTGGAGACAGGGAATTGGGGAGGAGGTAAAGGATTTGGAACAGTCGGAGGGTGGATGGACGGTGGGGCGGGGGGAGGGATCTGGAGTGTAAATAAATAAATAATCAGTTATCAGTCACAAAGTCATTTGAAATGTCATATCTCGGTGTTATAATTTTGCCCAATCATATCTCAACTTGTAAATAGTTTGTAGCTCTTTTTCCTTCTCTCTTTCTCTCCCTCCCTCTCTCCTTCTTCTCTCTCTCCTCCCTCCCTTCCTCTCTGTCTCTCTCTGTCTGTCTCTGTCTCTGTCTCTGTGTGTGTCTCTATCTCTGTCTCTCTCTCTGTCTCTCTCTCTCTCATGTATATATACATTTATTGTGTGTATTGGTGTTTATTTGTTTTAGGTGAAAATAGAACAAGCACACCTCTTTGGTAGTATAAGAGCTCCCACACATTGGAAGTAGATACTCCCTTTCTTTCACTTATTGCTACCACTGTTGTCTGTTCTCTGTGAAGCACAGGTACTCCAATTCTGTTTTAAACACAATTTTCTGCCTGTCAGTCTTTACTGTGTACTCATATCTGCCAATTTACATTCAGCCTCTGTTCTCATACTGTGACATCCTTTTATATTGGTTGAGGTTCTGCAAATCCAGGCAACATCACCTAGACTTCTTTGTAACTTCCTTCCAGTTAAGATGTACATTAAAAGGTATTAGGTCAGACAAATAGACTCTTCTTTATATATTCTCCAGCATGACTTCAGATAGGTCAAATTCTCTTGCCTGACTAACCTTGCAGAAGCAGTAAACAGACATTGATTTCCAGATCTTGAGCAGTTCCAGAAAACACAGAGAAGAGCTCTGCTTCTGCTCCATTTATATTTATGGACATCCCTTTAAAGACTCTGCTCCTACTCTGACTGCCCTGGAATCAGCTGTGGGCATCTTAGTGGTCAAGAACCAAGATGAAGAACTATTACAGAAGGTTATTTTATAATACAACTTCAGTGGGTCTGCTATTACCTGTGGGTTTTTTCTTTTTACTTTTTTATCAGATTTGGAATTTATACCTTCTATTTATATTCTCCCATGTTTTCATGTCTTCTCCAATTATAGTTAACAAGCTCCTGAGTTTTTCTCTGTAGTTCTTTGGCTCTCTCAATCAGTCTCAGGGTTCTAATGAACACTACCTATATATTCAATTCTTAGAAAACAAGGATCACTTTCCCCCTCTGACTTAAGGTAGAGACAGATGTAGCACACCATCATTTTAATAAGTAATTATTTGAGTGAACTACCATAGCTTCTACTACTACTGCTACTACTACAACTCTTCCTCCTCTTCCTCTTTCTCCTCTTCCTCCTCCTCCAGCATCTGGACCTGAAGTTTCAATTTCTGACTAAAATTTTTGCAGGCATAGAAACTTGACAACTTCACAACTAGAGCTTTTGAAAAATCATAGGAATTTTTCTATAAGGTTAGATCAGGCCATGTGGCATAAAAAGCTTTTATAAAACTGATTGATGTTGCCACCATCTGACTTCCCAAACTGTTTCTCAGTAACACCCTTTATTCTAGCATATCAAAAGGCTCGTACTTTTCTAAAAGCTGTGTGCTGGAATGCATTTATAATTTTACAGTATTTTTTTTGTGTTTGTTTTCCATATTTAAATTTTCCTATTGGGCCTTTAATATTAAAATCTGACCGTATCCTGTTTATGCTTTCACATCCTGTTTGTTTGAAACAAAAACTGTATGTGTTTAACCGTCTTTAGATGTTAGCTTAGAATATTTTGTACTGATAAATTTTACGTTTTATAATTTACTCTCCCATATTTTAATTGTAAGTACAAAATTGGTCCCAGCAGTAAGAATGACAATGATGATGAAGATGATGAAGATGATGATGATGATGATGATGATGATGTTAATGCAATGAGAACATTTGTCATAAAATTCTAGCTCTGACATTTACTATCTGTCCAACTGAAGCAAATTTGCCAAGAACTCTTTGCTTCTATTTCCATGTCAAACACTGGAATCCTGAGTTCAAGAACACAAAGAACCTAGAAAAGCATGTGACACATGCTCAACATTATATGAAAAGTCTTACTATGACTATTGCTAACTAATTATTCCTAGTATTATCATAACCTATTAGTTATTAGTTCAAGAGATGCCTTTTAACAAAAAAGGAGACCATTTCTTTATATAAAGCATAATCAGTTTAGAAGACTTTATGACTATGAACTGGAAACAAAAAAATACAATTTTAAGATTGATTTGTAACAACCAGGCACATAGAAAATATGTAATCTTTGTATTTTCAAAATTTTATCCTCACTTTCAGTACAACCACGAGAATCACAAATTACCCTGAATTGTCCAGGTATGTCTCAGCATAACCTTTCTTCTACATAATGGTGTCATGACTTTAGTGTTGGAAAGATGTTACTTTGGATTTAGATTTCATGTACATGCAAAGGGTGGAGTGTCCCCTAAGGAATCATTTATATTGCTGCTGCAGCATGGTTTTCCATCATATTCTCCTCCTGCTCTGCAGTCTGACTTGAACTTAATGAATCTGGGAACTAATAGACTCGTCACTCATCTGAAGGTGTATTTGATAATAGGGAACAGATGCACACAGATCATTCTTTCCTTTTCACCAGTACCAGAATTGACCCGTTTGGTGATATCATTGAGTTAAACAGATGATCTTTTCCACACACACTCAACGGACTCTATATAAGTTCTTCCCTCAGCTGTCTGCAGAAAATGGATGATTCCTTTTCCAACAGAAGACTGTGGTCTATTTTTCATTTTACCCCATTTAGAGGGTTGTAGAAGAATGCTACAGAAGGCGAACTATAAGTCAAATACTTTCTAAAGTTATTTTTAAAAGGCACAGACTATTTTGCACAGTTTACCAAGACATGAACACTGGAATTAAGATGTGTTCTTAGGAAATCTTTCAATGTGATTTCTGCAACAAATACAAGAGAGAGTAGCAGCATGGCTAGAAAAGAACCCAGCTGCAAGGCAGTTGTACAGGGCTCAGTTGACCCAAATATACTGCTAGTCTACTGAGTTCTCTTAAGCTAAAAAGGCCTGTCAGAGAAGTTCCCTGTTGATGGGGAATAAGCAAACATTTTTCTTGCATCAAGTAGTCAGTGAGTGTAAGGTGCCCATGGAGAAAACAAGATCTTGAATGAGTTCACTGAGAATCAGAGCTGAGCCACTAACAGTCATTGTTTCTGAAGCTGAGGAGTAGGAAATGTGGGTGGCTCACCGCAGTAGCACCACAAACACATATCTCCTGGTCAACTATATCATACTAGGTCTTCCGACTTCAGTTATGTCCTCCAGAATGGTTTAAATTATGAGGTATGTATAGTTCTCTGTGTATAGGAGAAAGAGAGAGAAGACTTAATCAAGCCATTGGAAATTGGAATATAATACTTAATACAGAAAACACTGAGAGAATAAAATAAAGCCCAGAGCTTTATTTAAGTCATCAGAGCAATACATTGTACTCAAAGATAATAAAATTATAAATGGTTAAAAACTATGTATCACTTTATAAAGAAAATTAAGAACCCCTTTAAGTTAAAAGCAATCTTCCACACAGGAAAGCAGAGTGATTCAGTTCAAAGGTAATAATGTGCACATTGATTTTTCATAAAATATCACCATATTACCATAAGTTCTTTTTATTATTTTGATAGAGAATTTTCATTTTTATGGTGTTATAAAGTCTAGTAAACCTATATTTTTTTTTATTTTGTCTGCTATGTCTTTAAGTTAGGGGTGGAACCTGATCCATTCAAGAGATATATGACAGAGATAACTGTTATGAAAAATTAATCAGACTAAAAAGACTTGTGAAAAAGCATCCAATAAAATAAAATGTACAGCTAGGTTGTTCTAAGCCAGGTAAACCTCCTACTGTATGAAAGATATTTGTCTGTTGCATAGAATTGAAAAATATACACAGAAATGGAACAGTGGTATTTTACCATGATTTAGATCCCGGACCTGTGTCCAGGGCTGATTGGGGTGTGTCATAGAGACTCTACCTGACTCAATCAAAATGAGAAGGCAGATACTTTCAATAACATGAGATGACAGGAAGAGGCCAACATCAATCTACAATAGAAAGTCATGCCAATGATGCTTCTTGGATTATTTTTAATAATGAAAATGGCTTCCTCTACCATTTAACTGACTTTTCTACTGTGAAATTTTTCAAAATAAGACAACTTGTCTCCAGTATGACATTATAATAGCAGTAACTAGTTATTGCCCAAAGATCAGAAAACCAAGTTAATGTTTAAAATCTAGAAAGCTGGTTACTTGCAAGGACATTTACATATACTTTGAAATATCAAGAAAATGATATCCATGTATGTAATATATTAAGGAGGTAAGGAACATTCAATAAAACTAACCTAAAGGAAGATTTTTACAAAGAGTCTTTCTGTGACATTCGTAGATCAGTGCTGAGATGAAGGAGAACAGGTCATGAAGCAAAAGTGGCTTAGGAAAGTTAACAGAACTGATCAAGTTTGTAGAGCAGGACCACTAGTTTTAAATATAATTTCTCTTATAGTTTTTTTTTTAATTTCATTTTGTTCATTATTACGAATGTAGTTATATGTTGTTTGTGACTGCATGTGCCTGTAATTGTGTATTAGTGTGGTCATAGAATGTCAGTGGTATATATGTGGTCAGCAGACATCTTTCAGGACTTTGTTCTGTCCTTTCACCCTGTTTCAATAATCGAATATTTGTGGAATAAGTGCTTTTTTCCACTGAAACATCTTCCTGGCCATAAGCACAAATTTTAATTTCTTAAAGGGATAGCTCTCAATAAACTTGAGGATATACAGAGGGAGTGTTAAGGTGAGCGTAGGAGTCAGACAGGCAAAATAGTAGCCTCTGCCTAGTTTCCAATAATCTAAGAGAGTCAAAGAAATTCTCTTTCTTTTAAAGATTTTAAAAATGATTTTTAAAAATAATGTATGATGGAGTTAAGGTGGGTATGTGCATATGAATGCAAGTGTCCATGAAGGCCTGAGAACTGTAACCTGGAACTGTAGTTACAAGCAATAGTGAGCTACTAGATTTACATGTTGAGAGCCAAACACGGGGCTTCTCTCAGAGCAGTATCTACTCATAACCACTGAGCAGTCTCTCCAGCTCTCAAAATCTCTCTCAACCAGGAGAGATTAAGAAGGTAATCTAACTTGGTTTTCCTGATGAAAGACTTTTTGGGCCTTCCTGTGCCTATCTGGCTATAGCTCACGTTTTGAAGGCTTATCTAGGGTACCAATGCTCATGGTATTATACTCTCCTACAAACCCCCAAGACTCATCTGGCTCACCAGGGGAGTATGCAGCACCATCCTGTATAGGTTACCAGCTCTTGGGGAGGCTATATTTGAGATGGTCAGTTGTGACGAGCTTGAGAAACACAAGAAAACACTTCACACAAACACAACAGTTGCCATGTTTGAAGAAAAGCCTAAACACAATAATACTCCATCACTAGGCTGCAGGAAATCTGAAACAAAAGTGAAAAAAAAATCCCAAGGCATTTTCAACATGTTTAATTGACATCTCCAAGTTATGTTTGATGATTGTAGATCTTCAAATAAGCAACTTCACAGGAATCAAGGCTTCCTGGAGGTAGAAAGACATCTTTACTCTAAAAACATCATTTTGGAAAAACTGTGTTATCAATTTTGCTTTTTTATTTCTGACATTTTCTGTTGCATATCACTTGCATTTAAAATATTGAGATAGCTTTTAATCTTATTTTATCATGTTATTGAATTTACATAATATATGCATATGTCCCTCTCTATTTTATTTCAGCAATACAGTATTTCTGTTATATTAGCTTATGGCTTACTATCATCTATGAAAAATATTTTGTAATTGTTTTTTTCCCTTATCTCTCTATATCTGATACGAATTATATATTGCCTTTATACATTATTTTAAAAAACCATTTATTATAAAAAATTCTCCACTTATATAGGAAGCCATTTTCTAAATCCAACTGCTTTGCTATAATAGTCTTGTATGAAAATTTAGCTGCAATAAAAGCAGAATATTAAATCTCTATATAACTGTGCTTTATATACAATTTCTGAATCATTGTATAACAAGAAAAATCAAGCATAATTCTTAGTGATTATGAAGTGACACAGTGTAACATGTGATATTTGCTCTGGTTAGAAATCACTTGCACTCTGCTGTGGGTAAGAATGGTTTACTAGTTCATACATACAACAATGACAGCAATGAAATCTTTCAAAATCTGAACTTTCAAACGCTAATGGGAGACACCAGTAATCTGGTGTCTCTCACACTTAGCCATAAGGTACCTGGTCTCCACTTCTAGCCAATTCTAATATTTTATATTATTCCACCAAAGGTCCAAAGTATTAAGGAAGAATATCCAGCAATGGCTGTGAACTAAAGTCTCAAAATTGTGAAACTTTGTTCACGTTAAGCTGATTTACATCAGCCATTTTGGTCTAGTGCTAGAAAAATGAATAATATCACAAGTTTTTCCCTATCAATTATTCATGTATATCCTCCATCTACACGGTTCTATTTTATGAAAACAGTAATTATCTTAAGATTTTTGCTTATTAATCTTTTAATTTTTCATAACTTTTATTGTATTCTTATGCTAGAAAACCCAGATGCTTTGAGATAAATGACATAATTTAATACAAATATCATATTGAATATACTGCACAATATATAGTCATGATTTCTACCACATTGACTTTTACCATATTGTTAGATTCACTATGTTATTGTAATTTTAAATATTTTTAAAGTAGTTGCATCTGAGTGACAGATTTTGTATAAATCAGTAAAATATTTGGTGCTTAGGTGTGAGAGACTTCCTGCTAATTTTGACAAACTATGCACTAAGCCACCTGAGCCAAACCAATGTCAATGGGAAGAATAAGATATTCTATAATTCTGCATTTGTTAACAACTTTTTATATATTGAGAATGAATTTGTGCATATCTCCTGTCAAGGAGCGCTAAACCTGAGAGTCAGCACCATCACTATCAGATCCCACCACAGTCTCTGGTGGTGGTGGTAAGAAATTTTCACTTTTGCCCATTTATATTCAAGGAACTGTCAACCACAATGCAGAAATTAATTTACTATTGCAGGGGTCCTTCTGTAAGTTCATTCCCAGCTCCAACAGCGCTCTGGACAGGCTGCCTGTTCCATACTTAGCGATAATGCAAGAACTCTGCAACCCTTCTCTCAGCCCCACTGACACACAGTATTGTGATTTGTATAATGATAGATTCCTTTCAGTCATGCACTGAGAGAAGCCTGAGACAGCAGATATTTAGAGAATAATCTTTTTTCTTTAGTATAACATAATATGCTGATTTTAAATAAAAAAAAAAGTCAGTTTCTAGCCTTCTACCTAAGTGGGTCAAAGGATATATTGTGGTTTTTAGAGAAAAGTAATTGAATGACTCTTTAAAATGATAAAGAATGCAATGACTACAAAGCTAATGCCATAGTACAAGGGATAAAATGATGTTCAGCATGGCAAAAGAGTTGAAGATATCACAAAGCAACAGATCATTGTGCATTTCTTCATCGGCTCTTCTTTCTGCTAGACAGGACTGTCCAGTAGGAGGGCCTGTCTCAGCTCTGTCCTTCAACATTCCTCTCTACTCTTAATTGTTAGTCTCTTGTCACAGGCTTTCCTGAGGTGAATCCCACAATTCAGTGAAAAGATAAACAGTGCTTTATGGTGAGATGGTGAGAAATAAATTTCATATTATGTGCTGTGCCTTCAATGGTAGGTTATTCAATTTCGTTTTGTAGCTTCTAAAAAGACTGAATTTACTTCAGTTGTAAAAAATACTACACTTGAGGAAAAATGTCATCAAATCTATTTAGTATTGCATACTTGATTGCTGATTGTCTCTTTTATGAATTAAAGATAATTTCCCACTATTTCTCAATTTGCTGATATGACCATTTGCTATCCCTTGACATTTCTCGCTCATTTTGATCAATGGCTGTTAGATATTTGGTGGACTTCTCTTTGATTCCTTTGCCTACTATTGTATCTCTATAAACATGCCTGTTGTGAAAGAGGGAAGATAAGTAGGCACTTTTATACTCTACCCTTCTTCTTATCAGTTGACTATTGTATGCGACCCTTTACTGCAATTGTAATGTTGAAGTGGATTTTTTATTAGGATAAGGTCTGAGTTTCTAATCCAAATGTCAGAGGTTGCTGGCAGTACCAATAAGAAGCCATTGGCAGGACCTTTATTCCTACTTCTCATCCTGACATGCTACAAAAATAAGCATGATAATTTTATGGTTTCTTTCCTGCCTAAAATGTAACTACATTAATCTGAAAGACAGCTGATTTTTCAAGGTCAAAAGTGCTTAGTTACAAATTGATGAGCTATTATGCATGTCTGTGGTTTTCTTGATGGCAGTGTATTAATAATACGCGTGCAGAACAGGCCATAAAAATTCCATTTAAAGGTATTAAGCCTTACTGGGATATTTAATCAGGTTAAAATTCCTGTCGGTTGGCTCCAAGCACGATGTTGTTCAGTCAATGATTAACAAAGATGTGTGTCTATTATGTGAGTTCAGATTTCACTGAAATGACTTTTATTTTTTTTTATTTTTTGTTTTCTGCATCTAACAAATGATTCAACTAAAATTCACTACTGTGATATTCATTGTTTTAAATAGATCCCACTGTCTCCCAGCCTGGGTTGTTTTGATTAGGAAATAGGGAGATAATATACTTGGAAAGGTGCTGATATTTTTTCAGAGTTGGACAAAAGCACTCTGGGATGAAGTGTTTTTAAAATATGAATCACATTGTAAGCTTTCATTTGTGATTTATAAAAGCTATCTCACTATGTGAGCACTCTGCTCTCAGAAACCAAGAAAGATTAAATGAGAGAAAGCTATAGAAAGCATTCTCCGGCTAGCCTTTTACAGTATACTTTGCAAGTTCAAGAAGGACACTGTAGAATATAAGGCAAGAGAAATGAGAATTAGTCTTCACAAGTTTGTGCATATTATAGAAACAGTCACATTTCTCGGAAAAAGGTAGAATAAGGATTCTTAGCTTGTGACAATCTTTCTTCATTCCAGTAGTGAATGAAAAACACATTTATTTAAGAACAATCTCCCCAGAATACTTTCATTAGCAAATAGGGCAATATCTGAGGTGCAAATTCAAGGCAGTCTAACATGACTTCTTTTTAACTGTATAAAGTTAGGTAGTATTCATACCTACCTTTTATGCATGCTTGCATTTCTGTATAATTATGAAAGTGTTTGGAGTACTAAATTATATTATTTAAAACCTAAACCTTCTTAATAACCTTTTCATACAATTCAGAAAAATGCATACTTACTTCAGAAGAACAAATAACAATCTTTATGAGAGCTAACAAACTCATGCATGCTATGTTGAGCCTATTGTTATTACAAAGTTTGAAAATGTTGTTTATTAAAATTGAATACCTTAATAAATTTATTAAATTTATTAATAAACTACAATGGATTATCAAAAGTAACATTAATAGACATTTTAAATTAAAATTAAAAATTACATTCATATTATATCTTATTCCAGTCACATTAAGTATCATCAAGAAAAATAGCAAATGCTGATTGGGCAGTGGGTGATAGGAACATTATACTGCTAATGGAAGTCTAATTAGTACAGACATTCAAGTGTGAAAGAGTCTCAATAAACTACTATATGACACAAGTATACCACTCCTGGATGTATATCTCAATAATTCAAAATCAGTTTACAATAATGATATTTACATGCTAACGCTTAGTGCTTGCACTATTCAAAATAGCTAAAATGGGATATTAGCCTTGGCACTCACATTTTGAAAGCAAAGGGAAAGAAAATGTGACATATAGACCATGGAGCTTTACAGAAGAATGTAAGTACTTCATTTGTAGGAAGAATGGGTAGAACTAGAGATCATAGCAAATGACACAAAGGAATCCCACAAACCATAATCTTCCTTGGTTTCCAGAAGCCAGGAGGAATGAAAACAAAGTGTGTGAAATTGAAAAGGGATAAACAACAATGAAAGATAAGAGCAGAAGTAGGGTTGCCAAGGGGACCAGAAAAGATGAATAGGAAGGATGTACATGGCACATATGTATGGAAATGTCACAAGGAAACCGTCTTGTCAGTTAACATCTACAAACACCAGCAGAAGATGAAAGATGCATTGGAGGATATCTGGAGAAAGTACATCTAGACATAAATGGTGCAATAAAAATGCTTTTCAGTTTCCAGTTGCCTAATTGGTCTAGTGTACTTGGATCAAACGTTGTCAATCCATCATTTTTCAAAAGTATGATAAATGCTAAGTCTAAAAAGGTAAATACCAATTAAGTTAAATTTTCTAGAGTAAAAGGTAAAATTATTCATAAAAATATTCTCAGAACAATGGCTCTGTGGTTAGGAGTGCTTGCTGCTCTTTAGAGAGTAGGAGTTTGCATCAAGTATAGTGGTTCACAACTGCCACTACTTTCAGTTCAAGGGATTCAACACCTTTCACATGTAATTAAACAGAAAATAAAATAACCTTAAAAATACTAAGCTCATACTGTAGAGTAAAGAGAGCTGATAATTGCACAGAGACTCTCCCTG
Organism: Rhynchomys soricoides; assembly: GCA_019843965.1. Classification (NCBI taxonomy): domain Eukaryota; kingdom Metazoa; phylum Chordata; class Mammalia; order Rodentia; family Muridae; genus Rhynchomys; species Rhynchomys soricoides. The sequence continues at coordinate 1,489,980 of JADRCH010000252.1, read as the reverse complement.
CTCATCTCTTAACTAATGAGAAAACTCTTAGAATGTATAGTTCAGCTTGACTGCCGAGCATCTTTGTCTTTGGGCCTCAGATCTTGACCAAGACATCATCTAATCCCAGAAATGACCCCTGCTCTCCTACCTACCTACTCCCTCATCTCCTACCTCCTCCCCAAAGCATTTTTTATACACATTGATTTTTTTGGCTTCCGTTTTGGTGACCGTAATCTTAGTTGTGCATGGTAGAGCCATGTTACAATCTCAGTGTTTTTTGCTGTGTGTGTGTGTGTGTACACACGCACACACGTGCACATGTGTGGAGCAGGCATGTGTGTGTGTTTACATAGGTTTTCGCTCCTTTTTCACCCTACCCTTTGTGTATACAATAGCTTACAATTTTGTGCTATGGTAAGATTCCTGAGTGTGTGAACAAGTGGGCCTCTACATATATGTTTATTTCTTGTACCTTTTGGGGTAGATCTTTTTCATGTGTATGTTTGTATTGTCCTATTCCAATGTGTTATGTTCTGTTTAATTTTATTATATTTTATTTAATCTTATTTTATTATAATTCTTAGAAGCCTATTTGTTTTGTAATAAGAAACAGAATGAGGGTACATCTACAAGTGGGGGGACGGATGTGAGGACAAACCAGGAGGAGTTGAGAGGGAGAGGGAACCACAATTGAGATACTTTGTCAGAAAAAAAATAACATTTTAAATAAAAGAGCAAAAAAAGAAAAACCAAGGTCCTGTAAATCAGATTTGATCTCTCATTCTACGTCTGCCATATTAAAATTCTTAATTATCAAATCTCAATACCCTGATACAGACTCCCAATCCTCCAGAGCTGAGAAAATAATGACTCAGTCTTTGGTATTCTGTCATAATATCACAAATAGATAAGATGTCAAGATGGTGGAAGCCTTTTCTTCCTAAATCCAGTGACTTAACTGTCAGCAGTCTCACATTCTTTCCTGCTTCTAACACGAACATTTTTTTCCTTTCTTAAAATTGGGTATTTTATTTATTTACATTTCAAATGTTATCCCCTTTCCTGATTTTCCCTACACAAAACCCCTATCCCATCTCTCTTCCCCCTGATTCTATGAGGGTGCTCCCCTACCCACACACCCACTTCTACCTCTCGCCCTGGTATTGACTTACATTGGGTCCTTTACAGGACCAAGGATCTCTCCTCCCATTGATGCCCAAGAAGGTCATCCTCTGCTACATATGAGGCTGGAGCCATGGGACCTTCCATGTATACTTTTTGGTTGGTGGTTTAGTTCCTGGGAGCTCTGGCGGGGTTGGGTTGGTTGATAGTGTTGTTCTTCCCGTGGGATTGCAAACCCCTTCAGCTCCTTCAGTCCTTTAACTCCTCTATTGGGGTCCCTGTACTCAGTCCAATGGCTGTCTGAACTTTTAATGCCTGTCTTCATTTTCTTCTACCACGCTGCTACCACCTGACCCATCCTTATTACACAAGTCTTCACCTCACCATATCTTAGAGGAAACAGTCATCCATACTCAGTAGCTCAGAAGACTGTGCATGTGTGACTAGAGAGGATGGGATGGTCCAAGACTCCAAGATGATTGTGGGAATGCTTTTCTATCTTCCGGGAGAAGTCAGACCAGTGTATCAAGAAACTTGAGAACTAAAATAGAACCTGGCAGTAAGCTGACAGTCTTTCCCATCATGTCATCATTATTTCTCATCTACCAAGTGTCTCCATCTTAGTCCACATTCTCTCCAGTGTTTCCTCTGGCTTCAGGAAACACAAGAATCCTTTCAGTTAACTAAGTAACCTTAACCAGTTTTCTCTGACATGGAAAAAACCCCTGATGTTTACTGCATTCATAGAATCCTGGACTACCGGGAACATTCCCATAAAGGTCCCCTCAAAGAGCTCTTTCATTCTTTATACAGTCACAGCTAATAATCTTTCATAAAATGATGCATATAGCTCATGTGCACAGCCACACACACACCAAAAACCCTGCCAGATGATCTGATCTCAAAGAGTATCTCCAGCACTCTGCAGTTCTATGACTTACTTTCTGATCTCTGGTCTCCTGAGAGTCATATCTATGGAATATATTTATTGTAAAATAAACAAACAATAACTTTCAGGAGGCTGATACGTTCACTCTCTGCCACATGTTACTTACCTGCACAGCCAGAGTTCCTGTTGTTTCCTGATGTGTCCTTTAATTTGATCATTTGTCTAAGGCAATGATCTTGGCTTTCCTTATGGCTTTGAGCACACAATAATTGGACAATATTTGCTGTTCATCAGTGATGTCCCATCTTGACCTCAGATGTTAGCCCTAGGATCTCCAAAATTATGTGTGGGTTTCAGGACCATGTTTCAATTCCTGAATCACTACACCACTGACTAATTTTATAGCCATGTGCTGTGTTTCCAAAAGGTTTGTTTTGATTCCTGGTCCATTATGATGCAACAGAAAAAAAGTTAATAGCTAGGAGAAGGTTATGTGAAATCAAAAGCAAAATATGATGCTCTCCAAGGGTCAACATACTATTCTAATGATGATCTAAATCTTGGATCTCTGATACAAGTATGGAAATACAAACTTATATACCAAAGCTAGGACCAGTGTCTCTCTCTTCCTGCTGCTTGAGGATCCAGATGCAGAACTCTCGAATTTTCTAGTACCATGATGTCTGCCTGTATTCCACCATGCATTATGCCATTAGAGCAATGGGCTAAACCTCTGAAACTTAAGTAATGCTCAATTAAACACCTTCCTTTATAAGTGTTACCATGGTCATGGTTTCTTGTCACAGCAATAAAACACTGACTAAGAGAATTATTGTTTGAATTATGGTCATTATACTAGCTTCTGACATCATACAATCTAGCAGGGATAGTATCTGTAGGCTAATGAAGCATGTGAGTAAAGGAATATTCTAGAAAAAGGACATATTTCAATATTAGCTAAGTGAAAATTAAGACACTTGTTAAATAACAAAATATTTACCTATTTCTTCAATACATTTATTATGCACAAAAGTCTAAGTTCCTCAAATAAGATTTTTCTTTTCTTTTTCTTTTTTAAACAAGCATACACATTTTCTATTTTACTGAACAACACTTCATTGTTTATAGGCTGAGATTCAGAAACTTGTCAGTGATCACTTAGCTAATATATATTAAGCCATAATGTAATTCAAGAAGTCCAATTTCAAAATCTTTTAATTATTCTATAATACACTGTGTTATATTCTTTGTGCTTTAATATATTGATATAATATATTAATATATAAGATGCATATGAAATATATAATATATAATATATGTTTTCTATATCTTATATACAATATATATCATATATATCACATATAAGATATACATTATATATTAATATATATTATAAATGTATATATTGTATACATATTATATATATTAGACCTTTTAACATTTTGTATTCTCATATATATGATGGAATAAATTTTATATATATATATATAATATTTTAAAGTATCTAGCCTTTAGGAACTTGTAGAACTAGCAAGGAAGGATAGTTTGATAATAGTTTTAGAGGCAGTAAGTGATAGTTTGGCTTGTACTATATATTTGACAGTATATCACATGTTAGGACAAAGATAAATTCACAGAATTATTCCTATCAAGATCACATAGCATATAAAATAAGAAACACAGGCATAAGCTTCTAGATTGTTCATTTAGATATTGGCTTTCTTTACAAGGTTTTGGAGCAGTGCACTTTTCACAGTACACATAGTATAGGATGGGTATACACTTTTTTGTGAATAATTAGGAAAAGACTTTAAATATAGGGAAATTTCAGCTGAGTTTTTAAGGGAAGATCAAAGGAGAATGCATGGTAAGAAGGATGGAAAAATGTCTTAAAGTTTGTTGACAAAAATAGAGTGGTGAATGGGCATCCATGTATAGCTTCAATGAGACATTCTATGTTGGGAATTAGAACTTACAGGGAGAAACAAAGAGCAGAAGGAGACTTTGAGGAAATCTAACATCATCTTACAAAGAGAATTGCAAAGAGCAAGGAGTAGACTATAGTATTGTAATTACTTTCATAGCTCTGTTCTTATAACTTTGTGGGTGATGGATTGTAGCAGAAAGGGCTCATGATGATTTATCTAGATTGTCTTATTATTAGACTGAGAAGTACCTGGATTAGTAAAGCATGCCTCTGGATTGTCTGTGAGGGCATTTAAAGAAAGGATTTACTAAGGATTGACGCCTAACTTCAAGGTGGGCATCACTGTCTCATAGACTGTTTCTGTGGATAGAATCATTGAAGCCATGAGAAAATCTCCTATCAGTGGGTTCTCTATCCCCTCCCTCCCTCCATCCCTTGCTCCCTCCCTCCCTCCTTCTCGCTTTCCTTTCTAGTGCTGTTCTGCTTCAAATCTTTTGAACTCTGTGCTCAAATAAATCTTTATATTACCTTTCATATTGCTGTAGACAAATGCATGACAAAAAGCAACCCACAGGGTTCAAAGTTAACTTCAACATGCAGGTCATGAGGTTGCAGTCCACTGTGGTGAGAAAGGCATGGCTGCAGAGAGGTGAGGCAGCAGGTCACATTTCATCCAACCAGGGTGAGAGAGAGAGAGAGAGAGAGAGAGAGAGAGAGAGAGAGAGAGAGAGAAAGAGAGAGAGAGAGAGAGAGAGATCAATTGTTGATTTTCTCAATTTTTAAATGTTTACTTTTATTTTTCTTTTCATGTTGGTGTGTGTTTATGCTACAAATGTGTAGGATCCCTCAGAGACCATAGAGGAGTAAGATCTTTTGCCATTAAATTGCATCAGCTTGTGAGCTGTTGACATGGGTACTGAGAACCACATTTGCATTCTCTGGAAGTACAGCACACATTCATAGTGACCAAGACAATTTCAACATAGCTTTCTAATTTTTTTATATGATCTAGGACTCCAGTTAATGGAAAGGTATTGATTACATGTAAGCAAGTCCTCCTATCTCAGTCAAAATAATCTAAAATTCCTTGGCAATACCTGTCTCCAAAATGGTTTTAGATACTATCAAGTTGGCTAACAATATAAATAACCACATTCTTCTGTATGTTTGCCATATATTTGATAACATTGATATAAAACTTACTAATAGTAAAAATTGTTACCAAAGAGTGGACTTCTGGTGTTGACATTGGACCACGTAACTCTTATGTCCTCAGTTGATTGTAGGATGAGTCTAGATGTTTGTACATACAGAGTGTGTACAGTTATATACAGAGCTTAATGGATAATTCTGGTGGAGTGAAATGCCCTTTGTAAATACAGAGAGATCAGTTTTGCTCTGACGATTCAGCTAAAAATAATAATGTTATTGGGAATTGGATTATAATTCATTCCTCTTTAGTTTAGGCAAAGAGCTTGACATTTTGTCCATTTTGAGAGACTTGATTGAACACAACTGAGGCCATCTGTACAGAAACAAAGAAATATTGCGTTCAACCAATGGTAGATATCAGAGAAGGGACTGTATTTCGAAGCCAGTTTATAAGAAATTGTCTTCTGTGGTTGGTTAGATTGGAGTTACGTCTTCTTTTAGGCTCTTTAACCTGAAACTATCATCATACAAAGGTGTGCATATTCTCCATTAGCCTAAGTTTAACATTTTTATTACATTTAAAAACCCAAATTACAAAATGTAAAATTCAGCATGATAGTCAGATATAATGGCATTTTTATGTAATATATTTATGATTGATTCTATTAGAGTTAAAACTTATTCAAACATAAGAGAATGAAATTGTTTTACTGTCTGGATAATAAAGATAATCATATTAGTCACATCCACTTGCTTCATAAATGTGAAAAACTGTTCTAGGCATAATAAATGTTATAACTTTCTGAAAATAAAGGAGTGTAGGCTCAGAGATGTTACATAAATCAGTTAAGGTGCCCTCTCTAGTTGTCCTTCAGAAAACCATTCTGAACAGAAGCTTATCTGCTCTAAATCACAGGTAGTAACATGGTGTCCCAAACACCATCTGCTCTAAGAGGTACCTAAGACTAATAATGACTGAGAGGCCTTTGTTAGGTTAACATAAGCACTGCTTTTCCTTGATACAAAATTAAAATTATTTTAACCACTTTGCCCATGGCTTTCAAACAGAAAGGCTTATTTTTAAAATAAATTCTTTATCTAGACTTATCATAATTTGGTTGATAACAGAAAAATGGGACTCTACAAACCATTTTCTCCAATTATGAGAATTAACTGTATGGCAATGAATATGAATCATATTTCCAACACTAATGCTAAGCTTTTTAAAAGAGAAAAGGTAAATTCTTATTCACAATTTTCAGCATTTTTCTACGCTCAATAAAATGCCATCTTTCTTTCACTTATCAAAGCTAATTTTACGTAAAGTCTTTCTTTTCTCAGTTTGTTGTATATGTATTTGTTCCATTGACAAACAATGTTCAGCTACTTATTCAGTGACATTTTTTATTTAAGCTGTTTCTCATTTTAAAAGATTTTTATAAATATTTTTGAGTCTAATAGGTCAACTATTTATAAAAAGAATAAAAAGGGTACTTTGGTAATTTATTTAAAAGCTTGTGCAGGAAATGTCATGGTAAAGTTTAAACAGTTGTTTTGTTCAACAAAATGTGATTTTGACTTGTATAAGAAGGCTGTATTACCAGTTGAGCATTAAATGCCATTAGTTTTAAATATTTTAAAGGGGCTTTAATGTCACCTATTGGTGGTGACAGTTGGTATTGATAATTCCAAATTGTATTTATAAATTCATTAAAGAAAGCCTTGGAACAGTGTCCTGATATGGGAATAATGTAACTGGTATCATGGAATATAGTTTTATGTTGTTGAGTATGTATTAGAACTATCCTTGTAAGAATCTACAGGGTCTGATTGCGTCTCTTGTCTTTCTTCCACATATACATTTCATTATTTTCTCATTGCACCATCGTATATGTTGACACTTCTGTATCAAAGACTATGATATATCCTAGGAATACATGGAAATATGGGTCATGTAACTTCAAAGAAACACTCGCAGAAAGCAGCAAACAAACAAACAAAATCCAGTAAGTTAAGGTAGATCCCCTATCACATGAGTTAGTCTTTATTCTCATTCTTCTTATCAATATGTACAAATGTGTTTAAAGGGAGCATAGTTTTATATAAGAGATCACAGAAAGGAAATACTCAGTTCATTATATACCTTATAATTTGCCTCATGATTAATTCATCATTTATTATAGGCAAGTGATCATTTTGATAACTCAGTAAATTATTTGTAATGACCTACCGAAATTTCTTAGCAGTATTGTAAGCATTACTAAACTTTTTTTCAGAAAACACTTTTTATATGTTATTTCAAAGACATTTCATTGAAGTGCAAATTAATTAAAATAAGGTAGGTAGTTCTTTTAATATAACATTTGCATGAATTCTTTGGGCATGTCATACAATTTTCATCATATTCTCTCCCCTTCCCAAACTTCTCCCAAATCCACCCCTAGCTCCTTACCACCGAACTTCATATCATCTCTCCCTCCATCTCCTCTGACTCCTTTCAAAACCTACGAATTCTAGTTTGTGCTGTCCAAATAATCTTGGATATGATGCCTGCCTAGAAAAGTGGTCAACCTAACAACACATATCTTTAAAGAAGAGACTTTCACTGTAGCCATTAAATGCCAATAGCCATCAGCTATGTGTATGACTTGTGTTCGTACCACAACACATGCTGGGTTTTGTCTGGCTTACGCTTCACAGGCACTGTTTATGATCAAACAATTACTATGAATTCACACGTGCATCTGCCCGATATATCTGGAAAGCCTTGTTTCCTTGGAGTCATGTACTGCTTTTGGCTCTCAATATCTTTCTGTCTCCTCCTCCTTTTTTCTTTTGGTCTTTGTTTCTTTGTTCCTTTTTTTTTTTTCTTTTTTCTTTTATTGGTTATTTTCTTTATTTACATTTCAAATGTTATCCCCTTTCTTGGTTACCCCTCCAGTAACCCCCTATCCCATCCTTCTCCCCCTGCTTCTATGAGGATGCTCTCTCACTGACACATCCACTCCTGCCTCCCCACCCTGGCATTCCTCTACACTGGGGCACCAAGTCTTCTTTTTCATAATGATTACTGAGTCTGCAGGAAAGGGCTCTTATGTTGATGGCTTCCTTAGCTAAACACTCTGTAATCTCTTGTTCTATGCATGTTGATCAGATGAAGGTCTCTGTTTTAATTGCTATCTACTGCTAGAAACAGCTTCTCTGATTAAGAGACAGATGCACTGATAAATGAGTATAGTGACAAGATATTAAAAGTCATTTTGAAAACAATGTGAAAGTTCTACTTTAGAGCCTATAACCTATATATTCATGGATTTCTTTCCCCAGTGATATTTCTCTGTGAAGCATATTTTAAGTAACAAGCAGAAAATGGTCAGTTACACTCATAATATTTGTGCCATATATTTCAATAGTGGGCATGCCTTGCTATTTCAATAACTATTGTAGTTAACAGGAGTCATAGCTAGGTAACAATGCTGTTTATTTTTCTCTTTCGGTAGTGTTCATAGAACATTCCAACACTATGAAAACTAGCCAGTTGATGGTTCTTAATGATACATTAATAACTACATTTAGGAAACATAATCTTATTTTGTAGAGAATTACTATTGATTTGTATGTATTAATTTTGTACCATAAAATATTTCTGAATATGTAAAAATTTTCTGGTGGATTTTAAAAGACTTTTACATAGATTGATACTGTTTGTGAATAAGGATAATTTGTCTTCTATCCTTATTTTTGTTCCCTTTATTTCCTTCTCTTGAATTATTATCTTTCCTAAAACTTCAAGCACTACACTGTAAAGGAATACAGAGAATGGACAATCTTACCTTGCTTATGATTTTAGTGGAAATGCTTTGAGTATGTCTCCACTTAGCATGGTGATGGCTGTGGTCTTGTATATTTCCTTTGTTATATTAGATTTGTTGGTTGCATTGCTAGGTTCTCTATGACTTTCATCATGAAAAGATGATAAATTTTGTCAGAAGCCTATTCTGACCAAAAGTAAAAATATTGTGAATAAGCGTATGACATAACTGGCAATATTAACATTATGACACAGTTAAAACATAAATTTTCATGTCAGTTAATCATATAGACTACTTAAAACAATATTGGATGTTTTATATAAAATACATAAATTTATAGATTTAAGATTTATACTAATATAATTTATACTCACAAGGTATATTGGTACATGTGGTGATTTGAGTGTGAATTGCCCAGAGGATGGTACCATTAAGGGGTGTGACCTTTTTGGCGTATATATAGCCTTGTTGGGGTGTGTTACTGTGGGGCTGGGCTTTGAGACCCTCTTCTTAGCTGCCTGGAAGTCCTCCAGTGCCATGCCTGCCTGGATGCTGCTATGTTTCATGCCATGATAATAATGAACTGAACCTCAGAACTAGTAACCCAGCCCCAATTAAATGTTGTCTTTTATAAGAAGTGCCTTGGTCACAGAACTTCTTTACAGGAATAGGAACCCTAACTCAGACTGAAGTTAGTACCAGGGCTGGGGTATTTCAGTGATAGCTCTGACCATGTTTTTGTTTAAAGAATGTGGATTTCGGGACTTTGTATTTGGAAAGCCATAGGATGATTTAAATAGTACTCAATGGGCCATCCTAGTAGGAATATGGAAGACATTGGTACTGAGGATGATTTGAACTCTGGAGATCATTCTTATGATATGTTGGTGAAGAATGTTATCACTTTTTGCTCTCATCCAAAGAAATTGCCTGAGGCTAAAGTAAAGTAAATTTAATTAATTGCATTGACAAAGGAAGTCTCTGAAAAGCTCAGCATAGACTTTGGACTCTGGTTTACTCTCATGAAGAGTGTTTGATCAATTGTAGAAAACTTAGAAAGGAAAAATACAAAATGTTTGGTTCAAGTATTAAAGGGGCATCAGGAAGTAAAATAGAGCTGAATCCTGTAGTCAATGAAATAAAAAGATTAGAGGAGTGGTGATTTCATCTTAAGATCCCACCCAGCAAAACTTACTGTTTGTGTTTGCAGCTGAACAAGGAGTAGCTATTTCATGTTAGGTATTATTACCTGGTTATTGCTTTCATTTGTACTTTTTTCATTTGTACCTTTTTTAATCTAGAATGAACTACAGTCCATAAATGGAGGGCACACTCGTGATCCAGATCTTGAGGCTGGAAGACACAGGCTTTCAATCTGGATCTTGAGGAATAGTGGCCATAAAAAGCTTAGGATCAGGCATGCTAGAGCACATATTTAATCCCAGGAGACAATGGCAAGGAGACCTCTGAGATCAAAGCCAGCTTGTGACAGAGCAAGTTCTAGGTGGAGAAAAGCTGAGGTCCTGGAACTGTGGTACATGCCTTTAATCCCAGCATTCAGGAGAAAGGCATGCAGATCTCTGAGTTGAAACTCAATCTACAGAGCAAGTTCTAGGGAAGCCAAGCTTTGGCAGTGATTGAGTTGGAAAACAGAGAGATGGTAATAGTGTAATAGAACAAGGGGGCAATGTTCCAGCTCCAGCAAGCAGCAGAACTTGCAGTTTTAGTCATGGGGCTCTGGCTTTAGAGTCAAGGTTAGAGGGAACTACTGGAACAATTGACGCTGGTTAGCTGGAGCCAAGAATTTAGTGGTGACTGAGAAGAGATCAGCATCAGTGAGGTGAACTCTTTTAAGAAGTGTTTTCTTTTCTTTTTTTTTTTTTTATTTTGATATTTTATTTACATTTCAAATGTTTCAGATCTCCCTTTGGAACCTCCCCATTCCCTCCGCCTTCCCCCTGCCAATATGGGGATATTCTCCAACCCACCCTCCCACCCACCCACCCACTCTCGTCTTTCCTCCTTGTCATTCTCCTATACTGGGGGATCTAACACAGTCAGGCCCAAGGGCCTCTCCTCCCCCTGATGGATAACAAGACCCTCCTCTGCCGCATTTGTGGCCAGACCATGGGTCTCTCCATGTGTATTCTTTAGTTGGAGGATCAGTCTTTAGTTGGGGGGTCAGGCCAGTTGCCACTGTTGTTAACTCCCTGGGGCTGCACACTCCCTCAGCTCCTTCAGTCCTTTCTCCAAGCCCTCCATTTGGGATGTCACACTCAGAACTACTGTTGTTGAGAAGTGACTCTTGGGTATTTCAAACTTTTGGGCTAATAACCTCTTAATATTGAGTACATACCATGTGCATTCTTTTGTGACTGTGTTACCTCGCCCAGGATGATATTTTCAAGATCCATCCATTTGTCTCCGAATTTCATGAAGTCATTGTTTTTAATAGCTGAGTAGTATTCCATTGTGTAAATGCACCACATTTTCTGTATCCATTCCTCTGTGGAGGGACATCTGTGTTGTTTCCAGCTTCTGGCTATTATAAATATGGCTGCTATGAACATAGTGGAACATGTGTCTTTATTACATGTTGGGGCATCTTCTGGGTATATGCCCAGGAGTGGAATAGCTGGGTCCACAGGTAGTATTATGTTCATTTTTCTGAGGGTCCGTCAAACTGATTTCCAGAGAGGTTGTATCATCTTGCATTCCCACCAGCAATGGAGGAGTGTTCTTCTTTCTCCACATCCTTGCCAACATCTGCTATCACCTGAGTTTTTGATCTTAGCCATTCTGACTGGTGTGAGGTGAAATCTCAGGGTTGTTTTGATTTGAACTTCCCTGATGACTAAGGATGCTGAACATTTCTTTAGGTGCTTCTCAGCCATTCGAGTTTCCTCAGTTGAGAATTCTCTGTTTAGCTCACTTACCCACTTTTTGATAGGGTTATTTGGACCTCTGGCATCTAGCTTCTTGAATTCTTTGTATACTTTGGATATTAGCCCTCTATCAGATGTAGGATTGGTAAAGATCTTTTCCCAATCTGTAGGTTGCTGTTTTGCACTATTCACAGTGTCCTTTGCCTTACAGAAGCTTTGTAATTTTATGAGGTCCTATCTGTCAATTCTTGATCTTAGAGCACAAGCCATTGGTGTTCTGTTCAGGAACAATTCCCCTGTGCCCAAGTGTTCGAGATTCTTCCCCACTTTCTCTTCTATTAGATTCAGTGCATCTGGTTTTATGTGAAGGTCCTTGATCCACTTGGACTTGTGCTTTGTACAGGGAGATAGAAATGGATCAATTCGCAATCTTCTACATGTAGACCGCCAGTTGATCCAGAACCATTTATTGAAGATGCTGGTTTTTTTCCACTGTATGGTTTTAGCTCCTTTGTGGAAGATCAAGTGACCATATGTGTGTGGGTTCATTTCTGGGTCTTCAATTCTATTCCATTGATCTACCTGCCTGTCATTGTACCAATACCATGCAGTTTTTGTCACTACTGCCCTGTAGTACAGCTTGAAGTCAGGGAGACTGATTCCCCCCAGATGACCTTTTATTGTTGAGGATAGTTTTTGCTCTCCTGGGTTTTTTGTTATTCCGTATGAATTTGAGAATTGCTCTTTCTAGGTCTATGAAGAATTGAGGTGGGATTTTGATGGGGATAGCATTGAATCTGTATATTGCTTTTGGCAGGATGGCCATTTTAACTATGTTAATCCTGCCAATCCGTGAGCATGGGAGATCTTTCCATCTTCTGAGGTCTTCTTCAATTTCTTTCTTCAGAGACTTGAAGTTCTTGTCATATAGATCTTTCACTTGTTTGGTTAGAGTCACAACAAATATTTTATATTGTTTGTGACAAATGTGAAGGGTGTCATTTCCCTAATTTCTTTCTCAGACTGTTTATCCTTCGAGTATAGGAAGGCTACTGATTTGCTTGAGTTAATTTTGTATCCAGCCACTTTGCTGAAGTTGTTTATCAGCTGTAGCAGATCTCTGGTGGAGTTTTTCGGGTCACTTAAATATACCATCATATCATCTGCAAATAGTGATATTTTGATTTCTTCCCTTCCAATTTGTATCCCTTTGATTTCCTTTTGTTGCCTGATTGCTCTAGCTAGAACTTCAAGTACTATATTGAATAGGTAGGGAGAGAGTGGGCAGCCTTGTCTAGTCCCTGACTAGACTAGGGATTTTAGTGGGATTGCTTCGAGTTTCTCTCCATTTAGTTTGATGTTGGCCACTGGTTTGCTGTATATTGCTTTTACTAAGTTTAGGTATGCTCCTTGAATTCCCGATCTTTCCAAGACTTTTATCATGAAGGGATGTTGAATTTTGTCAAATGCTTTCTCAGCATCTAACGAAAAAAACCATGTGGTTTTTTTCTTTGAGTTTGTTTATATACTGGATTACATTGATGGATTTCTGGGTATTGAACCATCCCTGCATCCCAGGGATGAAGCCTACTTGATCATGGTGAATGATTGTTTTGATGTGTTCTTGGATATGGTTTGCAAGAATTTTATTGAGTATTTTTGCATCGATATTCATAAAGCAAATTGGTCTGAAATTTTCTTTCTTTGTTTGGTCTTTGTGGGGCTTTGGTATCAGTGTGACTGTGGCCTCATAGAATGAATTGGGTAGTGTTCCTTCCATTTCTATTTTATGAAATAGCTTCTATTTTATGGAAGAGTATTGGTATTAGGTCTTCTTCGAAGGTCTGATAGAATTCTGTATTGATCCCAGATGGTCCTGGGCTTTATTTGGTTGGGAGACTGTTAATGATTGCTTCTATTTCTTTGGGGGTTATGGGGCTGTTTAGATGGTTTATCTGATCCTGATTTAACTTTGGTAATTGGTATCTGCCTAGAAACTTGCCCATTTCCTCCAGATTTACCAATCCTGTTGCATATAGGCTTTTGTAGTAGGATCTGATGATTTTTTTAATTTCCTCAGAGTCTGTTGTTATATCTCCGTTTTCATTTCTAATTTTGTTAATTTGGATACTGTCTCTGATCCCTCTGGTTAGTCTGGCTAAGGGTTTATCTATCTTGTTGATTTTCTCAAAGAACCAGCTCTTGGTTTTGTTGATTCTTTGTATAGTTCTTTTAGTTTCCACTTGGTTGATTTTAGCCCTTAATTTGTTTATTTCCTGCTTTCTACTCCTCTTAGGTGTATTAGCTTCTTTTTGTTCCAGAACTTTCAGATGTGCTGTTAAGCTGTCAGTATATACTCTCTCCAGTTTCTGTTTGGAGGCATTCAGAGCTATGAGTTTTCCTCTTAACACTGCTTTCACTCTTAACATCAATTGTCTCAACTCCCCAATAAAAAGACATAAAATGACAGACTGGATCTATAAACAGGACCCAGCATTTTGCTGCATCCAGGAAATGCACCTCCATGTTAAAGACAAACACTACCTCAGAGTAAAGGGCTGGAAAACAACTTTCCAAGCAAATGGCCCCAAGAAATAGGCTGGAGTAGCCATTCTAATATTGGATAAAATTGACTTTCAACCAAAATTCATCAAAAAGGATGAGGAAGGACACTTCTTACTCATGAAAGGAAAAATCTACCAAGAAGAACTCTCAATTCTGAACATCTATGCCCCGAATGCAAGAGCTCCCACTTTCATAAAAGAAACTCTAATAAAGCTCAAAGCACACATTGCACCTCACACAATAATAGTGGGAGACTTCAACACCCCACTAGCAACAATGGACAGATCTTGGAAACATAAACTAAACAGAGACACAGTGAAACTAACAGATGCTATGAACCAAATGGGTTTAACAGATATCTATAGAACATTTCATCCTGCATGAAAAGAATATACCTTCTTCTCAGCTCCTCATGGTACCTTTTCCAAAATTGATCATATAATTGGTCACAAAACAAACCTCAACAGATATAAGAAGATTGAAATAATCCCATGCCTCCTATCAGATCACCACGAGATTAAGGTTGGTCTTCAATGGCAATAACAATAACAGAAAGCCCACATACACATGGAAACTGAACAATGCTCTGCTTAATGATAACTTCGTCAAGGAAGAAATAAAGAAGGAAATTAAAGACTTCCTAGAATTCAATGAAAATGAAAATACAACTTACCCAAACCTATGGGACACAATGAAGAAGTGTTTTCCAGGAGCATAAAGAAGCTGTATTGTACCTCATGCTGCAGTTAGACTTGGTAAAGTGTAAGAATCACTTAAGTGGTACTGGTTTTGAAGGCATCATGGAGAGCAGCTGAGGCTTGGCATTGCTGAAGGCCAGGATAGATCATTTGTGAAGATGCAGCTTCTTTTGCAGTTGACAGCCCAGGATTGAAGGGGTTGAAACAAAGTTGAGGCTTGGTACCCTGAAAGGAGCCTAAAAAAGGCTATTGGTAAAGCCTAATTGCAATGGAGGACTCCATGAGTTGGAGATGCCAGTACTGTGGGATGATCACCAAGAACAGCAGCAGCAGTGGAGTAATGAAGGAGATCCTAAAGTGCTACAAAGAGCAGAGCTGTAGAAGTGACCGAAGCCTTTTGGATGATCCCAGATGATCATGTATGAATCCCAGACAGTAGAACAAGAAGCTAAAAATTTGAGGTCATCTTGTATACCCCAAGATGATAGATCTGTGGGATACCTGCCAAGTAAAGCTGCTAACAGGGAGTGGAATCAGCCCAGGAGAAAGAATTGTGCTGCAGTCATCATAGCTGAAAGATGTTGGTCATCAGACATGGAGATGCAGAGTTTGGAGTTTGCACAGCTAGTTTTTGGTCTTGCTTTGGTCTAGTATTTCCTCATCATGATATTTTAGAATGTTAATGTATATTCTGTGATGCTGGAGGTATGTGATGTGTTTTTTTTATTTTGATTTTATAGGTGATTACAGTTAAGTGATTAGATATAGCTGAGAAGAGTCTTTGAATTTTTTGACCTCCACATTATTGAGATTGCTGTAGACTATGGGGACTTTTGAAATTGTACTAAATGTATTTCTTATTATATGATGGTTAGATATGGCCCCCACAGACTCGTGTTTGAACAAGCCTATGGGGGCCAAGGAATAGAATGTAATGGTTTGAAGAGGTTTGGCCCTCATAGACTCATGTGTTTGAATATGTTTGGCCTAGGGAGTGGCACTCCTAGGAGGTGTGGCCTTGCAGTAGGAAGTATGTCACAATGGGGTTGGCTTTGAGCTCTCCTAGCTGCCTGGAAACCAGTCTTCTCCTTACTGCCTTTGAATCAAGATGTAGAGCTCTCAGCTCCTCCAGCACCATGCCTGCCTGGACTCTGCCATGCTTCCTGCCATAATGATAGTGGACTAAACATCAGAGCCTTCAAGCCAGCCCCAATTAAATGTCTGCCTTTATAAGAATTACCTTGGTCATGGTGTCTTTTCATAGCAATAGAAATCCTAAGACAACATCTTTCTTTCTTCAAGATATAGGAACTTCTTTAAGGATGTGTAGTGTTGACTTTCATGGATTGAAACTAAAGTAAATAGAGCAGACAGGTTTATGGTCTTGATGTTTGAAATGTGACCGAACTCCCAGAACCTTAAAATAAATTCCTGCTGTTTCATCTTGAAGGTTATTTTGTTAGAAATATTTAAAAAGTTCCCGAGAATCACCAACTAACTTAATTTTATTTATCTTTATTTTTCTATAGGACAATATATTTTTTGTGTAGTATGTGCTTTGATGCTTCTGAAGCAGGTTTTGAAGTTCTGATAATATCTTTGATACTAGTAGTAATAAAAAGTCATTGGACACAGATATAATAGCCACTATTCTGCTAATAAAATTGTACATCATCCTCAAAATTACTGCCTATCTTATAAAAACAAGTTAGTCTTGCTTTTTATTCTGTACATACTATTTACTAATGATAAACCATTTTCAGTAGAGATGACTTACAAACTTAATTTATGTTTGTAGAACTGAATATTTTTATTTAAATTCTTAAGAAAATATCTCTCATTGTAATAACATTTTTTATAATTATTTACTTATTTTCTTTGCAAAACTTGCCTCTCCTTCTATTCTCTTTCTTGCAGAGACCTCCCCCCTCCCCTTCACATGTGAGAGGGTGGGGCCCCTCTGGGTATCACCAGACCTTGGCATATCAAGTCTCTGCCAGATTAGATACATCCTCTCCCATTGAGGCCAGAATGATTACCACAGTCAAGCTACAGATTTAGGGATAACCACTGTTCTAGTTGTTGGTGGACCTACATGGAGAATGAGCTGCATGTCTGCTACATATGTGCCAGGGCCTTATACCAGCCCATGTGTGTTCTTTGATTGGTGGCTCAGTCTATGAGAGCTCCCAGAGGTCCAGGTTAATTGATATTTTGGTCCTCTTGTGAGTTCCCATCCCTTTTAGAGCCTTCAGTCCTTCCATGAAAATCCCTGACCTTAACCCAATGTTTGGCTATAGGTATCTGACTCTGTTTCAGTCAGCAGCTGGGTAGAGAGTCTCAGAAGTCACTTATGCTAGGCTCCTGTGTGCAAGCAAAACATACCATCAATAATGATGTCAGGGATTGGTGCTTACCCATGGAATGAGTCTCAATTACAGATTGGGCTCTTTATTAGTTAGCTGTTCCTTCAGTCACTGCTCTACCTTTATCCCTGCTTTCTTTTAGATAGGGCAAGTTTTGGATAGAAAGTTTTGTGTGTGGGGGGGGTTGGTGTCCTTATCCCTCCACTAGATATCCTAGATAGGAGATGACCTCTTCAGGTTCCATGTCCCTACTATTAGGTATCTCAGGTAAGTCCACCTGCAGTGAATCCTGGGAGCCTTCCCCATCTCTGTCTCTGGGACTTCCTAAAGATTCCTCCAAACCCCAACCCCACCTCCAGCAGCTGCAGATTTCTATTCATTGTCCTAGCTCTCTGGGTCTCTCTACTGTCTCTCCAAAGACCTAATCCTCCCCCTTTTTTCCTTCCCCTTTCCTCTCCAACAAACTTCTTTCCTTCTCTCTGCCTCCAAGACTATTTTGTTTCTCCTTCAAAGTGTGATAATTCCTGTCACGTTAGTTTTTGATCTTAGCTATTTGATTGCTATAAGTTGGAATCTCAGAGTCATTTTGATTTGCATTTCTCTGATGACTAAGGATGTTGAGACTTTCTTTAAGTGCTTCTCAACCATTTGAGATTTCTTTGTTGAGAATTCTCTGTTTAGCTCTGTATCCAATATTTAATTGGGTTATTTGGGTTGTTAGCTTCTAACTTCATGAGTTCATTATATATTTTTGATATTAGACTCCTATCATATGTAAGATGTAGGGTTAATAAAGACCTTTTCCCTATCTGTAGGCAGCCATTTTGTCATACTGACAGTATTCTTTGCCTTACAGAATTCTTTCAGTGTCCTGGGGCCCCATTTATCAATTGTTGATCTTAGAGTCTGAGCCATTGGTATTATGTTCAGGAAGTTGTCTCCTGTACCAATGTGTTAAAGACTACTTCCCCCTTTCTCTTCTGTGAGATTTAGTGTATCTGCCTTTATGTTGAGGTCCTTAATAAACTTGGACTTGAGTTTTATGCAGGGTGATAAATATGGACATGCTTGCATTCTTCTACATGCAGACATGTGGACAAGCATCATTTACTGAAGGTGCTTTCTTTTTTCCATTATATGGTTTTGACTTCATTGTCAAAAATCAAGTGTCCATAGATATGTGGTATTTGATTCAATTCCATTGATCAACCTGTCTGTTTATGTACCACTACTATGCAGTGTTTATCACTATTGCTCTGTAGTACAGCTTGAGGTCAGGGATGGTGATTCCTCCAGAAGTTCTTTTGTTGTTCAGGTTTGTTTAGGCTATGCTGGGTTTAGTTATTCCATGTAAAGTTGACAATTGCTCTTTCAAGGTCTGTAAGAATTTGTGATGGGGATTGTATTGGATTTTTAGATCGTTTTTGGTAAGAAGTCCATTTTCACTATGTTAATCTTACCTATCCAGGAGAATATGAGATCTTTCCATCTTCTGATATCTTCTTCAATTTCTTTCTTTAGGAATTTGAAGTTCTTGTCATACAGTTCTTTTACTTGCTTGGTTAAAGTTAAACCAAGATATTTTATATTATTTGTGGCTATTGTGAAGGGTGTTGTTTTACTAATTTCTTTCTTACCTCATTTATCATTTGTATAAAGGCTACTGATTTCTTTGAGATAATTATATCCAACCACTTTGATGAAGTTTATCAGCTGGAGGAGTTTTCTGATAGAATTTTGGGGATCATTTATATATTCTATCATATCATCTGGAAATAGTAAAACCTTGACTTCTTTCTTTCCAATTTGTATTCTCTCGATCTACTTTAGTCTCATTGCTCTAGCTAGAATTTCAAGAACTATATTGAATAGATAGGAAGAGAATGGGCAGCCTTGTCTTATATCTGATTTTAGTGGAATTGCTTCAGTTTTTTTCTCCAAGTGATTTTTTTCTTTCAGTTTGCTTATATAGTTGATTTCCTTGATGGACTTTCATACATTGAACTGTTTCTGCATCCCTGGGATGAAGCCTACTTCATTGTGACAAAAGATGTTTTTGATGTGTTCCTGGATTCAATTTGCAAGAAAATTATTGAGTATTTTTGAGTCAGTGATCATAAGCAAAATTCATCTGAAGTTTTCCTTGTTTGTTGAGTCTTCATGCAGTTTAGGTGGCAGGGTATCTGTGGCTTCATAGAATGAATGGGCAGTGGTCTTTCTGTTTCTGTTTTGTGAAATAGTTTCAGGTGTGTTAATTAATACCTTCTAGCCTACTTATTATTTTTGTGCTAATTTTGAAAGGCTACTTGCAGAACTAATTATGTTATGGATAAAGAGTTTAACACATATTAAAATTAAGGAGTATTCAAAGTGAAATTATGGTCATAAACAAAATGAAATTATAAAATGTTGCTTGGAAAATCAATTTTGAAATTTAAATTTTTATCACAAAAACTTAAATAGGAAAAAATTGTTGAAGTCAAAATAAATTACTTGACAAGAGATTTGTGCTCCAAGAGAATTGTCACATACTACATATGTGTGTGTGTGTATGTGTATATACTATATATATTACATACCATATATATATATATATATATATATTAGAATTGATATTCTTAGTTTTTTCTGCTATATGTCCTTATGTTTCACTATTAAATTGAGCAATTTAACATAGTTTTGCTTCTTCTCTATCTCTGCTTTTCTGCCAAATTTTGTTATTCATTTTTGAATATTATATTTAAAATATTTATAATTATGATATACAGCAAAGCTGTTCATAAATAATGTATGGTTTTATACTTTCTAAATGTGGAGTAATTATATGTCTTATCCCACTCTCATTCTTATCAAGTTACCATAAAAAACAGAAGCAAAAACTGAACAAACCTAAACAACAAAAAACTAAAAATTAAAAACACACCCAAAAATTCTGTGTGGTCTTATAGGTTAGAAGTAAGAAAGTAGAGTTTGAGGGTGATGTCTGTACTTTATGGCTTACAGATAGTTGCCTTCTTCCTGTCTCCATATATTGTTCTTCTTGGCACTGGTGTATTACAGAGCAAGAGTTGATTTTCCTCTTCTCTTCCTCCTCCTCCTATTTGTCCTCCTCCTTCTCCTCTTCCTCCTCTTCATCTTTTTCCTCTTTCCCCCCCTTCCTGCTCCTCCTCCTCCTCTTCTTTGTTGTTTTTATTTAATGTGTATGCCTTTATATGTGTTTGTCTCTGTGTGTTTGTACGTGTATATCCCAACATATGTATGTGTTCTCACCTGCACATGTAACACTGGGCTATCTGGAGGTCAGAGGACAAATTGTGGGAGTTAGTTCTCTCCTTCTGCCTGTGGATTCTGGGCTAACTAAGGTTATTTGGCTCAGTATCAAACCCTTGAGGCACCTATTTAGCTTGATCATGAAGTTCCCATATATGCAAATATTCTAGTTTATTTGTATTTATGGCTGTGATAAAACATGAGCCAAAAACATTTGGGGAGAAGAAAGACTTTGTTTCTTTTTATAAATTACAGTTTATCATAAGTGACAGAAACTCCAGGCTGGAACATGGATACAGGAACTGAAGCAAGAGTACAGAAGAATGCTGGTTACTGACTTTTCTGGCTTACATAGAAGCTACCTTTCTGTATTAGTTGGGGTTCTCTCAAAGAACAGAACTGATATACTGAAGCTATTCAAAAGGAATATTTATTAGAGTGGTTTACAGGTTATGATCTGGCTAGTTCATCAGTGACTGCCTCCCAAATAGAAATCAATGAATCCAATAGTTGTTCTGTCTATGAAGCTGGATGTCTCAGCTAGTCATTGTTATCTGTCTGAATCCTAAAGAAGTAGGTTCCAATGGCAGCGAAATAGTGAAGATGACAGATGAGCATCAGGATAGGTGAGCTTGCTGGGGAGAGTAAGGGAAAGCAAATAAAAAGCAAAAGTTTATTTCTTCAATGTCCTTTAAATAGGCTGCCAGGAAAAGGTGTGGCCAAGATTTAGGGTGTGATTTGGGACCTCTAATGATCCAATTATCACAGATTCGCCCATCTGATTAAGTTAGTCAATTCAAGGTGTAGTCAAATTAACAACCAAGCATAGACATTGCATTCCTATACAGCCCAGGCCCTATATGAAAAGTGTCACCTACAGGCTGAGTCCTCCTCCATTCATTAGCAATCAAGAAAATATCCCACAGAAGTGTCCAAGGTCTATCTATTGTCGATTCCTCTATTGAGGACTCTGTTTCCTAAGAGTCAGCTGTGGCTAACTCTGAAAAGAACCACCTTCTGAGTTGGGATCAGTCATGATTATCATATTTAATCTAATTACCTACTAAATCTCTGACTTAAGATACAATTACAATGAAATAATGCCTCAAAATGTGAAATTGGGAAAAATATTCTGCATTCAAACTTTTGTAGGCACTGGACTGTGCAAGGCAAAGAAATGTGAAAGGAAAAATTCTTTACCCCCACTGTGACCTCCAACAGTGAGGACAGCCTTTGAGAGAGAGAACCTTTCACTGCTATTGTGTTGTGACAGGCCATCAAGGACAGATGTGAAGTCAACGAGATATTGAAATAAGTGTTATTGCATTGTGCTAGGAAGTTTGTGAACCCCAAAGGACCACAAAGGAGCCATTTCTGATGTAATTGCATTAGAGTATTTTTTGTTTGTTTGTTTGCTTGTTTGATGTTTGTTTTTGTTTTTGTTGTTGTTTTGTTTTGTTTTGTTTTATTACAATCTTGGAAGGGAAGGAGCAGCAGTCTCAGCAAGACAAGGTTTTATAGGCAATGAGAGTAAGTGACAGGGTGTCTAGCCTGGAAAGTATCTAATAGAATGACTCTTGTAAACTGACAGGTGGGTGTTCTGAAGCAATGAGACTAATCTTTGGTTAACTGTTGCTAGGAAGTTGCTAGGGAGTAAATTTGAGGTATGGCCCATGGACAAGCCTTGGCATCCTTTCTGGTACTTGGGTGTAGCTTGAGTTCAGCTGCAGGTTAAGTTCTCAGGCTTTTTTTTTTAAGTGGAGGCCTTTTCTAACCTGGAGTAAGTTTGGGCTCTCAACTATATCTTAGCTCACCTATATTAAAATGTTTAATTTGATGACTAGTTTCTATCCTATTTTTCAATTTCTGTCACTATCTCACAGTCATAATAATATCACAGTGATAATGTTCTTTGTTTATAAAATATAGTATTCTGGACAAGAGAAACTCTTAGCAGTTGGCTTGATACTCTTGCATAGCATAATATTTAATTACCAGTGCCAACCATGGGCAGCCCCCAACTGCCAGTAACTTTAGCTCCAAGAGATCTGCCACCATCTTTTGGCTTACTTGGACATCTTCACAGGAGACTTACATGCACAAAGTAACATACACCAAAAAAATTATTAAAAAGAAAACTATTTTTAATGAAAACAATTCTATGTCTCTCATAGGCAATGATATTTCCTCGTTAGTGTTGATAATATAGTTCTTAAGTCTGCTGTTTTATAATAGTCCACACTCACCATTTTTCACAGAGCTTTACTGTCTAGAGTGCTGGAAACAGGCTGATATTTATTCTTCATATCTGATGTTCTTTTCTTTTGGAAATAACAAGCAAGCTTGAATTCTTTATCTTGATGGATACTATACATAAGGGAAAATACTCAAAACATAGATGGTGGTAAACTGAGTAACTAGAAATCAAATTTTCCAGAACACAGTCTCTTCTTCAAAATACTTTCTATTTTGGTATTTCACGTTCACCTTCTTAGGGTCAGAACATACACTCTAACTTCCTTAGTATAATTTCAACATTAAATTAATTATTTAACATTAATATTAAATAATAATAACTTTATTAGTTCTTTCTTTCTTTCCACCCTATACACAAGGAAAAGGGGAGGGGCATATGCTGTGCGATTGTGTCATACTTGTTTTAATTTTCAAAAACTAGAAAAGTAAATAGATTTCCATGGTCTCTCAATTGAAAGACAAATGGTTAAAAATAAATGATAGAAATTTTATAATAAAAATTAACTTATTTTTAATGAAAATTTGTATCAGTGGTAACCTTTACAAAAACATTTAAAATTTATCAACAATTTATGTTAACGATCTGATGAGAGTATGGGTGCTCTGTACAACCTGGTGTAATCTTAATTTTCACGTTCTTGATAAATTTCATTTTTATCTATAAATGCCTAACATAGGATAAGTGAGAAATAATATAATCACTATAATCCTGACATTTTTACAAGATACAAAAGTTATATTCTTTCATGACAAATATGGAGCTTCCCATTCAGTCTTATGGAAAAAATGGATCCTGTTCTGATTTACATTGTCAGACAACACTATTTTTAAACACATAAACTTATGACATTTTTAAAGATAAAATAAGTTAAAGATTAAAAATACAGGTAAAACTATTTCTTATTTAAATATTCAGAAAAAATTCAACATATATTTTGTCTCAAGATAAATTCTAGAGAAAAAAATAGGCTGTTTAATAGTTTTTTTCTGAAGTACAAACCTCAGATGTTTGTTTGTCTTTATGGCTTTTAGAACTTTGGTAGCTTAAAATAACTTATAATTACGCGAGGAAATCATTTTCTGAATGTACTAATAGAAGTTGTCTAACACATTTTATTTTTCTTCATTGGGACCAAACAACTGATTCATAGAGAATGCACCTACATCCTTTCAAATGAATTCAACTGTGAACCTTCAAGTGGTGGAAAAGTATTTCAAGGGTTTTCTAATCATCCCTCTATAATTACCCTTTTATTATAAGCTTATATGATACATTTGTTCCTTATCAATCAACTTCTCTTAAAGACAGTTTTATTACCTTAAGAAACCATGAACATTCTTTTTTCTCATGTGTGTGTGTGTGTGTGTGTGTGTGTGTGTGTGTGTGTGGACATGGTACCAGTAGAAGCCAGAAGAAGGTGTTGTATGTCTTGGAGTGGGAGCTACAGGCAGTTGTGGGTAGCTTGTCATGGGTGCTAGTAATCAAATTCAGGGATTCTGGAGGAGTAGCATGCACTCTTAAATGCTGAGCCATCTTTTCAGTTCTGTTCTCATCACCCTTTCTTAAATATGAACATTCTTAATTTATTTGGTCTAGAAACTGTTTCTTTTAAAAACTACTTTCAACAGACTGCAAAGTTTTCTCCAATTGCATTCAATGCCTTGGTTTTGTTTTTTATTTTGTTTTTGTTTTTGGTTTAGTTTAGTTTTGTTCTGTTTTTCCTTTTTGCTCTGACCTTTACAAGAGCACAAATTTAAAGCTTTAAATACAGAATGTCAGAACACTTACATAGAGGCAAAAGGAGCTCACTCATAGCAAACGTTATTATACAGTTCACATACTTTTAGATAGTTTCTGTTCTAGGTAGTAAAAGGTTAAACTCACTTTCACAATGCAAAAGCCAACAGTGACAAATGGAAGGGCATGTTTTTAACCTTTTAAAAATTATCTGTAATGTTTAAGAAATACCATAGCGAAGAAACCTCTTTAAATGGAAACATTTATTTTAAAAGACCACGTCTGTCATGACATCTATGTTCCCCCATCACAGAAGCAAATTTTGAAACTATGAGGAAAAAGAGAACAATAGAAATTTAATTTCAAGACAAAATTTTGAGTATAAAATGAAAGGAGTATTTATGCCACTCATAATCAAAATTGGTAATTGTAGTTTCTATTGCTAAGAGTATATGCTCATGTATTGGTTGTACTAAATATATTTGAATTTTTAGAGTCTGCCTTATATTTTAGTCCATAGTAACAAAATTCTAATAATTTTTAATTCTGAATAAATATATTCATGATTTTTTCTTTTACTTTCATGGAAACTCAATTTGAAAAAGATGTTCTCTACCATAGAGAAAGGTTTTGAAAATTTGGTTCAAAATTTTTTATGCCTGAGGAATTTAATGATGGTACTTAGGCTTTTGACGGGTTAACTGAAAGATGAGTTTATTATCCAGTGATGGTGTTTGGGTAGATTCAAAATAACATGAGGATACATAAGGGAGTGAAACAAGCCAAACTCTTGATGCACCAACTAGGCTACCTCATTAGGAGTGAGAATGACAAACATGAATTAGTTTACAGAGATGGATGACGTCTTTACAAATAGCACCAGGCAAAATTAATTTCTATATGTTGTCCACAGCAGGTCTCATTCTACTAGGTGATCTTCAGGTGTCTATGTTCTTCATCTCTGAGGCTACAGTGTCACTGAAACAACAAGGTTGACTTATCCAATGCAAACCCAGAGTAAATCTGTGTAAGCTGCATGCTAGTTCTCATTGAACTGCTAGAAAATATCACGTACTGCCTCAATACTTTTAATCTTGACTAAACTAGAACCTCTTCTCGATTTTAAAGTAATTTTACTTTCGACAGCTAGTTTTGCTATTATAACTATATCACTAGACAATGTCAAATTTCATGTATGGCACTGGTAATTATTGTTAGTTAAGTATAAGTTGTGGTGTTGACGAATATTCTTTATTTCCTTCTAAGAATTTATAATTCCAGAATTGATCAAGAAACTTAAAGGAACTCTCCAGGTAAGGCTAAGCTTTCTAAACTTTGGGGATTTTAAAACGCTGGCATATAGGAAAAAGCACATTATTTTATTAGCATCTCAGTCTCCCTTTCCTTTGAGAGGGTCCTGGATAAGCTTTATTTTATTTATTTTTTGTAAGTAAATTTATATCATCAAATCTTAGTTTAAAATTTTGTTCATGAGCTTTATGAACAAAGTAATTTGCTTTCAGTTCTAGATTTTTTGAAGATGCTCTGTAATCAGAATTGGTATGATTTTACTTGAGTGATATGTAAATACCATTGTTTTATTATAGAGTATCTAATATATTTCATGTGTTTATACTTAGAAGCATGGGGGCATATTTTAAGTGGTACACCTTTTAGTGTATGGGTATTTTTTATTATTTATTGGCCTCAAAAGAAGAAAATGTAAAATGAATGAACAAATAACAACTCTCAGCACTATAAATCTTTGGTTTTGAATCAAATATAAGACCCAGCAAGCAGCTAAAAGAGTCCAATGAAGATATTGCACCCAAGCAATGGACAGAAGCTGCTGACCCCTGTGGTTGAATTAGGGAAAGGCTGAAGAAGCTGAGGAGGAGGGCGACCCCGTAGGAGGACCAGCAGTTTCAATTAACCTGGACCCTGAGATCTCTCAGACACTAGACCACCAACCAGGCAGCATACATCAGCAGATATACACATATACAGCAGAGGAATGCTGGGTCTGGGTTCAATCAGAGATGATACACCTAACCCTCAAGAGACTGAAGGTCCCAAGGAGTTTAGAGGTCTGGTGGGGTGGGTGTTGGGAGGAGAGGACATCCTTGTGGAGGCAGGGGCTAGGGAGGACATATAAAACATAGAATAGTTCAGAGGGTGGACTTGGGGTTTGGGGTAGAGTAAAATCTGGAGTGTAAAAAAATAAATAAAGACCAAAAAATATAAAAATGTTTATACCAATATAATGCTCAAAGCAATATAATAATAATTAAAGTTTTTTTAAAAAATTGATATGTTTCATATTTCACTTTTTGTCTAAAATTATTATGAAATTCAAGCAAATGTGAACCGCCTGCTTCCTCTGATTTGATTTTTCCTTCTTTGAGGGTGTGTGTCAGATTTTAAAATTCCATGTGGCTTCATACATTTTCCCCATGTTTTAATAGCTATTAAACTATATTCTTTGAGTTTAAAATACCCTCTAGTAATCAGTTTTACTAACATTAGTTTATGAGCTGTCTATAGTTAATCCAGAACACTGAAGTTATTTTTTTAGTAACTCATTGGTGTTTACCCATTTAATAATTCCTTTGATTTCTTATATTTTATAGAATACCAGTCACATGATTAATACATAGATTTTTATACATATTTTGTTAATTAATCCAAAGACATCTTTCTTTGGCATAGATGTATGCTGCCCTTTGTTTCATGTTCACCATGCCTTTATTTTTGAGTATAAAATGTACATATAATGCTATTTGCAAGTTTTATAAGCATGTAAGACAACTATAATAGAACTGAAGAACAAAACTGTGTCTATGCTATGATAGAAAATATTATATTTTGTTCAATTAGAATATAAAAGCAAATATACATCAAAAATTTCACATAGGGCAGAGCCTGCTGTAATCTCTCTCTCTCTCTCTCCATCTTCCTCACTCCCCCCCTCTCTCCTCTGTCTCTCTTGTTTTCTGACATCTATCATGTTGCATTTATTATTTAATTCACTGTTTACTTGATGTAATATGTCAACTGAGACACAAGCTTTTTCATGTTTCTTACAATGTCTTAAAGCACAGAGACACCATATCTTTCTTCAGAGAAATTCATTTGGCATAAGGTTCTGTATTTCTTGAAGCATAAATTCATACAAAATGAATGACCAAACCTCATGCATAATATTTTCATGTGAAATAAATGTTCTTTGTCATCAAATAAAACCATTCAAACAGTGATTTGGAAACAGAAACAGAGTTCTAAACTGTAACTTTTGTAGCAATAAGAGATGTAGCTGAAGATATAACATGGTAAATGCTACACTCCAGGAATTAAGCCTTCACTGCAGGATGGTTGCCTGTCTTTAAAATATCCTGTTGGGTTGGTCTACTACTACTCTGTGTACTGCAAGGCATACTGTTTTATATCAAACCATAAAAGACTAACGGATATGTTATTTGTTTCCTTTCAGGAAAGAACAATCTTTAATGTATCATTTTCTATATACAACTATAAAATGATAATAAGCATAGTAAATTGTGTCTTCTTTTGGATTTTCAAAAAGTGTGAATCTAATTCATGTGTGCTTAGAATTGAATAATGACAACACATGGTTGCAGAAGATAATAAAAATATCATGATGTTCTTCTTTCATCACAGACAAAATAATTTTGAAATATGCTCAGTCTGGTTCCGTTAAATACATATAATTTAAAGTTCTGTTTCAAAGATAGCTTCAATTTTCTTACTGTTAAGAATCCTATCTCTTTTCAATAAAAAATAAAAAACTTACAAATAAGTGGAAAAATTATAAATTTTTTGATACTGTTTAAACAATTATTTTTTGAAACAGAACCTTCCAGACTTGTTTTTTATATCTTAAAATGTATGAGGATTATTCTTCCAACGTTCATGTGTTTCTTATTTTTAAATTAAAAGTTCATTAGTTGTAAAAAACAAAATAGATCAGCAACAAAACTCTAGTTCTACATTTAAATGTACTTTGTTTGATTGGTCTTTAAGAATTAAAATTTTGTATGACATAACTTTCTTAAATATACAGAATTTTACTATGGAAAACTTACCATTAAGAGAGGCTGGATTATTGCTGCCCAGGAGAAGAGATTAGAGTTGTCTTTGGGAAAACTCTGTAAAATCTCTCTTTGTATTAACCTCATTTAAATGATAAAAGGAACTCCCAGAACCTTGTATTTCTCTCTATTGAGAAACCATCATAGAGTGAAATCTTCACAGAGAACCAATGTCAAAGATCACACAGAAGAGTTCCTCAAATGCCAATGTATAACACAATTAATTTCTTTCTTTACGTTCTTTTATGGATATCCCTAAAATTCTATATACATATTACATTTTTTACTCACATCTACTCAGAAACTCTAGCCCTAGAGTCCACAACAATAAAAATCACTGATAAATACATTTTAGAATAGTATTTTTAAATAAAATAACATTCATAAATTATATAATGAAGAAATTATAGCAATAAACATAAGCAATGACTAAGTTTGCTTATGCATGTAATATGTCAGTTAATACTTTGGGTAACTCTTCTGCTAATAGAAATGGATATTACTTTATTTTCTAATAATAGTTATAACAGAAATGATATTTTAAAATTTACTCTTGCAGGCTTGTAGTAAATAGCCACACATCTATCTGTTCTCAGAGCAGCTTGATATGCAGTCATGTATTGCTATGCTGAAAGTTCCTCTTTGTTCTTGACATTGCAATGTGAATCTTAATTGTAAGCTTGAGTGGATTGACAGCCACTTTGAAGACTTGTAAAGGACAACTCTGTGTGTGTGTGTGTGTGTGTATGTGTGTGTATGTGTGATTACAGATAGAACAAAAGGGCTTGATCTAGTAAGTATATTAATTCTTATTTGGACTCATAAAATGTTGGCCTTCCTGGCATATGGAGAGAGATAGGAACTGTGACTTCATTAGAGGGAAGGTTGTATATTGCATTTGCTTTGTTCTGCTCTGTCTGCTTCCTTCCTCTCATGCATCTAGCTTCTGCTCTCCAGCACATGCCTTGCTGACATGATGCTCTTAGTAGAGGGCTAAATATCTATGGAAGAACAAGAAACTAAATTTATCAGTTCTTAATTGTAAATGGCCTCTATCAGCTACTGACTCAGTGGTGAGGAAATTAATACAAATTGCTGATCACAATGATGTAAAAATAATACTTCCTAATTTTTCTTAAGGGTTTAAAAGAAAAGAATATATAATAATGGTTTGATCAAAGAAGTCACAAAATTCTTAACTATAACTGGTTGACATAAAATTAATATTTGTAGTTATTAATTACTTATACAAAGAAAAGTTTGCTTACCTCACATATCCATGTTGCGCAGTTTAGCCACACAAGCCAAAGAAAACCTTCTGTGGCACTCAATCCTAAAACATATTTTGCCTTTCAAAATTACTTTGCACTTTGAAAGATGCCAGTCTTCAAAATCACTCATAAAATCATAATTTCTGTATAAATCTGTGTATGTCTTATTTCTTGGGACAGACACCCCACATTTATAAGAAATTGCAGTAAGCTAAGAGGCAATAAATGCTACATTAGTATGAAATTACAGATGGTGGCCAAAAGTTCTATGTTTGAAGTTTTACTGAAACACCAGACACCATAGTAATAAACACCATTCACACCAGCTTTTTCCCAGGTTGATGGATACATGGATCAAAATAATGATCAAATAAATGAACAGTTAATCGAATAGAATAGAAAGTACAAAATATCTCTTTTAAACATTTATTCATGTACTTGTGTGTACGTATGTGTAAACACGTGCCTGTGGAAGTCAGAGAACAACCTGTACAAGCTGGTGACCTTTTTCCACTATGTGGCTCCAGTCACTAGGTCCATTTATGTCAAGCCGTCTTACACAGCCTACAAAAAGTTTTCTAAATACCAGAGTGATCTTCCCAAAATCACTAATATTGAGCTTAGTCAAAAGACATGTTCTGTGAGAATGGTAGGAAGTGAAGAAAGCACATTAATAACTGCACTTGACTTTCTATATTTTATAGGACATGTAAATTTTCAGAGAAAAACTATCTATTTGAAATACCATATATATTAAGATACCATAAATGTCAACATCAGGTGTAATTCAGTACACTCTGTTGCTTAAGAATGAAGCATAATACTGTAAAGTGCAATGAAATATAAAATTAACATATTGTCCTAATTCATAGCAGTGGAAAAAAAAATATAAGGATTACAAAAGAATGGTCTACAACTTATTGATAATATTATTTCTTATTCTGGAATTATATACATGGGTATCAGTTTTATTCTATTTTATAAATGCAAACAATTAGAATTATATATCATTTCTATAGTTTACCCACTAAACTCAGTACCAAGAAACTAATTGGTACTTGGTAACTATATATTTCACTAGGAGACATAAACCACTCACTTCTGCTTCCTGTAAAATGAGATTCTACAAAATAGGCTACTATTTTTTCTCCTGATTATTTTTTTAATTTGTTGGAAAATTATGTCTATTTTTGGAATTCAAGTAATTACTTTAAATATAATATAAAAGAGTAATGAATTTGCTTCTACTGAAACCTTAAATCTATTAGGATATTAGGAGGAACTTGAAAATATGTTGTCTCATAAAAGATGATTAAAAAAAAAATCTATTGCAGGAGGGCCAAGCAAAAAGGCAGGTTAGAAACTATGTGCCCTGTGGGTGCTCATTAAAACTACTGGCTGCTTGATTGACTGACCTAAAAAATTGTCTCTAGGAATTTTGCTCAAAATATTGAGTTTAGTAGAACTGCTGAGGCTAGACTTAACCAGTTTAGAAGTAATATAATATAGTATTGAATCCTACTGATAACATCATTCTGTATATGCTGGTAGAGTGGGGGAATGGTTGTTTGTGTTTGTATGTAAGTTTTGTGAGAAGAGAGAATGTTGGTAGTATCCTTTGGAAAAGCCATACTTGTCAATGAACATAGGAATGACAGGCTCCAAACACAACAGCACCTGTCATTAGCTGACTCTTTTTTTTTTTTTCATGGTCTCACATTATTTATTTTTTATTGGTTATTTTATTTATTTATATTTCAGATGTTATCTCCCTTTCTGGTTTCCCCTCCCCAAGCCCCTATACCACCCCCCTTCCCCCCTGCTTCTATGAGGGTGCTCCCCCCCCCCACCAACCCACTCTTGCCTCGCAGCCCTAGCTGACTCTTAATTCTCAGCTTTTGTTAAAACTCAGTAACAGTTCTTAGGATTTTACCAGTGTGTAATGGCTAATTTCTATAATTGATCATGCTGTCTAATTTTCTGTCAAATCTGAAACTGTGCCATGTTAAAAAATAAGCATCATTTTTAAAATGCAAATGCAATGTTTGCATAGTATTTATTTTTCAAATTTTCTAGATTATGGTTCTTTTCTTTTTAGATGTTATTATGATAAATAGATTGTACATGGATATATATGTATACTATTTGATCATACTTGCTAATTAAGATTCTAAAAATTTGATACATGGTATTTATTTTGTAAAGTCAACTTTCATGTTATTCCACCTTTTTCTTTCATTTTACTAACTTTTATAGTCAGATTTATTACTATAGTATTCACAAAATTATTTTTATTACTCTAAGCACTTAATTTACTGAATTGAAATTTTATGTGATTATCTCCCTCTAGAACAAAACTGCTTTTCTAAAGTCAATGATAAGGTTTATAACTTACTATATATATAAAACTATATATAATATGTTATAATATATAATATATATGTATATATGTATATATATATACATAATATATATAACTGACTGTCTATAGTACATATGTTTTCATTGTGGGAAATATTGCTCTCTGATTGAATGCCAATGGATTCTTTGGGATTGGAGACTAGGTGTTCTTAATAAGGTATAGGGTGCAAATATTTGGAAGATATACTAATAACTATAGCTGTGGTGATGATATGTAATGTGAGATATAAAGAAAAATACTAAAGTACTACTTAAGGAGTGAATAATAAAGGAAAAAATTACCAAAAATGCTGCTTTTTTAAAATTAAGCTTAATACATAGCTAAAATAGCATTATATTGAATCCATCTATGTTCCAACCCTTACAATATCCACAGCTACCCTTGTATCATGTCCTCTATCTTATTTCAAGCACTCTCTTTCTTTTTAAGCCATCAGGCCACTTGATACTGCCTGTATGTGCATGCCTGGAGGATCATCTATTAGAATACAAGCAGCCTTTCAGATACATAACTGAAGAAAATGTATTCTCTTTCCCCAGCAGACATCATTCGTAAAATCTTTTCACCTAGGAATGGGCTTCATAAGCTTCCCCATACCCTGTCCATTATCTTGTGCATAGCTTATGCATGAAGTTACAGCTGCTAAAAGTCCATGTATGCAATGGCTGTGTTATGTTCAGCAAATAATTTTTTTTTTTGCAGATAATCTTACAGTGTTTCTGCTTTCTCATCTGCAGTGATACTTTGGCATAGGATCATAATACAGATACACATTTACAATTCTAATTCAATGCTTCAAATTCTTACTCTTTATATGTTGACCATATGTAGATCTTGGTATTAGATTTATCTACTGAAAAAAATGTAAAAGTAACTTTTATTTGTCAAATGTAATTGTTGTTCTAGAGGTGTACTGCTAAATTAGATCACTCTTTCTAGTTTTTTCTCAACTCTGAATGCTGGTTCAAGTCAGCTGTTTTGATTCAAATGTCTTTTCAAGATGACTGATTCAAACTGGCTTCTCTTTGCTTCTGGCTGAATTGCTTTTTCTGGACTCTAATCTGCTCTAATCTTCTGGCCCCTTCTCCTCTGGCTCATTCTGCTATGTCTACAACTTGTCTATAATCTGTTCTAGTACAAACAAAAACTCCCTCTGTACTCCATGAACTGAACTGCCACAAACTCCACACCACTGTACTGCACTCACTGCACTGACTCACAAATGACTGAATAAGCTGAACACAGAACTGTACTCCTCCTCTCTCTTCCTGCACTGCTCTTAAACAGCCTCCCTTTCCTGTGCTGTTTCATGATAGTTGGGTCTATCCTGATTTGTCACCTTGTTTGCCACTCAATTAGAAGTCACGTTCAAACATAGCTACTTCTTTCTGTAACCTAACTTTATTTTCATTGTTTTGGATTAAAAGTGTGTATTAAAAGTATGTCTGTACTCCAGCTAGAGTAGCCATGTTGCTGAACTAAAATTTCTCTACAAAAACGAAGCTTCTCTGATATCAGTTGAGAGATGCAATAATGTATGGACATACGAATAATAGTTTAAAAGGCAATTTAATACTATACTCATTTACCAGAATACTTGTATTATGTTCTATCCTAAGGATTATGACCTAACCATTCTTTGGCTTTTTTCCAAGTTTACAGTTCTAGTGATGAGCCCCATCATTGACATAGTTCTTAAATATAATCAGAAAGTACCACTACTGTACAAGTGGCATATCTTAGCAGGACAGTCATTATTATGTGGTTGTATGTAACATTCACTTTTAGGTAAGATTGTTAAATGTTTTTCTCCCTGTTAGCACATATAGAACCTGTAAACACACTGAGGGCTAAATAGTTGGATAGAAGCTTCCAGGAAAGTATCAGTTTGATATTTTTCATGTCTTATTGTATGATTCGAGCATGAAGTTGTTTTTCAGGAGTTGTGTCTTATTACCAAGTTTTAGATGTTAGTTTTGAACATTGGAAATGCCATGTAATGTTGACAGAGTATACCTATTGTTTCCCACTGAACAACAGCTCGTCAAACAGTAATCTATATCTAGTGTAGGGCTTTTGAATTAATAGCAATGATATCTGAAAGAGGTATTATCATCTTTATTATAGGATAACACTAAACTCACACACACACACACACGTGTGTGTGTGTTTGTGTATATGTATATGTACAGGCACAGGCACACACACACACTATATATATAGCAGTAGGTTTTTATTTGACATAGTCAAAACTCTTCAGTTAGAGCTGCCTGTTTTTATACTCCCTTTTCTAGCCTGACTTCCCAGTCTCCTACACAACTCTACCCTTCCTGTTACATTATTCTCATTTCTCATTCATGCCACCTGTATTGTTATGTGTTTCCTGGAGCCTTGCTTCATGACAACTTAAAGAGTTTCTAACTTTCATGAGTACTCCAATGCAAACGCAATATTAAGTTTCAAAGATAGCATCCACATGTGAGGAATTACCTGTGGTATTTGTTTTTATGTGTCTGGGTTACCTGACTCCAAATGATTATCTCCAAATCCACCCATGTGTTATCTTCAGGAATAGAGTTTTACCATCAAGTTTTAGATGGTAACCAGGTGCAATGACAGTAGCCAGTAGTGTGTGTGTGTGTGTGTGTGTTTTCGAGGGGGTGGCACAGAAGCACTTTCCTGTAAACATGACAATTTAATATTTTCTTTATAGATGCATGATATGCCATAACTTATAGCAACAGGAAGGACTCTATGAATAGCATACTATCATTGAACCCAATAATGGACAAATGGAACTTCATTAAACTAAACAAACAAAACTTTGCCAACTGACGTCTGATAGAGATTTGTTATAAAGCTAGAATAAAAAAAGCCCTAAATCCTAAGGAAACAAACAACTTAATTTCAAATTATGATACTGAACTAAACAGAACTCGTAAAAGAATGAGAATTTTTGAGAAATATAAAAAGTAATGTTTCATATGTTTAGCTATTAGTGAAAAACTAATTAAAACAATTGGACATTCCATCTTACCCCAATTAGAATGGCTAAGATCAAAACAGCAAACGCTGGCATGGGTTTTGGAAAAGAGGAACATTTGTTCATGGTTGGTGTGGGTGTAAGCTGGTGCAACCACTATGAATATCAAGATGGATGTTCCTTAAAAGCTAGAAATAAAGTTACCATATGATCCAGATATTCCTTTCTTGGGTGTATTCCCAAAGGACTCTCTTTCCTACTACAGTGAAACCTGTTCACACGTGTTCATTGATGCTTATTTCATAGTACTGATAATCTGGAAATCGCCTATATGCCCATCAGCTGATAAATGGATAATTAAAATCTGATACAAAGCAATGCTATTTATCCTGATGGTTTTTATCTACTTTTATACCCATTGAGAATTCAAGATGAATTTAAGTGTAGTTGAGTGAGATTGGCAAATACACTCACCAAATTAAGTAGAACAACAACAACAAAATCTTTCAGCATTCCAACACTTTTATAAACAATATCTTGTGAACAGAACTGATTATATTTTTGGATATTTTATTAATTTCTATCACTATAGATTTCTTTTGCCTCTTTGTAAAAATAAAATTAACAAAGTGAAAGTCTTCAAATGTTATTGTTCACATTTCTTCTGTTGTGTGTTTTCATGTTTGAGAAATGAAGGACTCATTTAAATGTTTTCTACCTTAGAAGCTTGCAGCTACTGTGTGATTAAGTGTTGATACAAAGGCAATAATTAGTGATAGTCTATAAGACTGCAAAGTTCTTGATTACATTTGCAATTTAAGTTAGTTTAGTAAGGATTTACATAAATGTAATATTACAATATCTATGGTTACTTTCTCAACAAAACAATTTCTTTAAACATTATACAATATGAGCAGACAATTTGATTACCCTTTATTACGCTGATAGATATTTAATTGTTACTGGTTTTTAATTTTTGCTAAAACATGAAGATTATGGAACATAAAAGGGATGTTGAGAAATGAAAAGGTAAAAGACTAACTTTAGAGTAAAAAAAATATTATAAAAATAAGGAAGTTCAAGTTGTCCAAGGTCCATGACTATTGGAATTTAAATTAAATTCGTTTTACATTGAGAAGGTTTAGATAAACATATATAAATGTTATAGTAAGCACAAAACTATCTTTGAATATTAAAGAGTCATAAAATTCAAAGTGTTAGATGTTATACACTTCCTATGGTCTTGTAGTCTCAAGATTTAAAGAGATGAGACTGATAGGAGTCAAGAGTAGTACACAGTGTTTTTACTTTCCCAAGACAAACAGTTAGTTATGAAAAGTAATGCAATGTAATTTCTAAATAGGCAAGCACTTTTATTCCCATTTTCTGTGTCTTGTACTTGAAGTCTGGAGAATGTTTTCTTCCTTGCTAGTTTTCAGTGATTGTGTGATTAAATGTTGATACAATGCAATAATTAGGGATATTCTGCAACAATATAAAGATGTTGATTGCGTTTGTAATTTAAGTCAGTTTGGCAAAGTTAAACAATGATTTGCTCCCTGTGTAAAACAATACACTAATCCAAATGACAACATAAATTATAGGCATAGCAGTATTGTTTTTGAAGTATTATCACTGATTTTCTTTAGTAAATTTTCTTCAAGTGAATACTATTAAATGTATTTTATAATTTGCCACAGATGGTGTAAGGAAAAAGTTTTTAAATGCTACAATTTTTCTCATTATTATATTTACCTTTTAGAATCATTGTTTTAAAATATTCTCTAATGCATCTCTATGCTTTGAAATTTAATACATATAGTTTACCCAAAAAAGTTTTTTAAAAAATTTTTGATTGTTGCCTTGGGGATTGGCAACTCTTCAAAACAAAGCAGCAATCTCAGTTGCTGACTAATTTCTAAAAGAGAATCTTGTTATATGCCTTGTTTATATAGTCTCACATAGATGACCTGGAGAGGTCAAATGGAACTGTGTCACCAGACAACAACTGGGAAGGTTGAGCAGATTAAGAAACCCTGGCAATTCTCATAATCTCATATGACCATGCACAACACCCCACATGAGGACAATGATTACTAGTCATGTAGCATAGAGCCCAGAGTTCTCCATGCTAATGAGGTATCTCGATGGGCCCCAAGATTTAATCAATAAGCTTCCTTTCCCAGACATTCCTTCCTGTAAAAGGTATTTAATCTCTGGTCCACCCTGAGTATGCACCCAATTTTCCATGATGAGTAAACAGTTTAGATAAGCAAAGACTGTCTTTCTCATCAAGAAATTCCATGTGGAGAAGCATTCATTACCAAGCCACTCAGTCTATGTCTCCTAAAGAAGGCCTCTCCACACTCCAGACATTCACCCCTAAACTAAGCTGGATTTCCAGTCAGGCCCTCTTTCCCAACTCCTTGAAAGTTCCCACTTTGCCTCCATGCCCAGGAGTTTGAGAACTTCAGCCTTGGCCTTAGCCTGCACTGTTTCTCATCCCCTCTCAAGCATTCCACCATCCCCCAAGCAGGTGTCAGCATTCCAGAAGCACTAGAATGGGATGTGACCTAATGTTTCCTCATTTCATCTGCCTTGACAGAGTTCACACAACCCAGTGTTGAGGCAGAATGTGGACCCACACTTTCCTGTCAGTTCACATCTTGTAATTGGTATATATTTTCTGTGGTCTGATATTTATGTCATGCACCCCAAAAAGTTAAGAAAAGTGACTTTGAGAGGTATATTTGTTACTGGTTTTATGGTCAACGAATGACCTGGCAAAGGCATTTTTAAAGCAGGATTTGTTTTGGTTCTTAGTTTCAGATTACAGTGCATCAGGTCGGAGAAGTGCTGGTAATAGGAGATTGAGGCAGTCACATCATCCATAGTCAAGAAGTAGAAGAAAATGAATGCTTGTATTCAATTCACTTTCTCTCTTTCATTTCATCCACTGTCTCACCATAAGATGGTAACTCCCACATTTAGGATGAGATTTCCAACCCCAATTAGCTTATTCTAGATAAACCCACACAGGAATACTCAGAGGCTAGTTCAGTGATTCTAGGTTCTATCATGTTGATAAGGACTTTATTATGGAGGTAAGTTCTTATTAATTGCAATTAGTACTATGTGAATAAGAACATTCAGAATTGTGCTGTCTTTTCCATCATGTGACGACAACTAGGGAAGGTGGCATCTTTGAGAAACAGTAATTATCATACACATCATCTTTTGTTATCTAACCCTAAGAACAGTGAGAAAAAAATGTATATAAGCTACTCAGTTTATAGTATTTTATTATAGCTGCATGAATTGGAAAGTTTAAATTTTAACCAAACCATTGTTAGGCATTTTATCACAAGAACGGTGTTAAAAGTGAACTATATTATGGTAGGGTTCAGCACTTTATATGCAGTAAGGGGAACTATCACATGATAAAACTATAAGCTGGTCATGTAAATGGTAAAGCAAAGAGAACATAATTTAACTGACAGCCAACATCTGCAATGCATAGGAACTAGCAATGTGAGTCAGGGTTGTTGAGCCTAAGTCAACAATTAGCAGTGGATGACCAGCATAGTAAGCCAATGTCAGTAGATAACAAGTTTAAAAGAAAAAAGACAGAGAAAAAGCTTTGATGACTTACCATCTCTCTAATTTACTAAACAGGATATGTTTTTCTCATTGGTAGGCCCAGAGAGATATGCAAGAAGTGAGTGGGCTCCCCTGGCTTTGCCTTGACATCAACAGAAAATTAACCAATTTCAGTAGAAGTTATGATCCTTTTCCAGTTTTTACCAATGTCCCATGGAAGTCCCTGGTCACACAGCTCAGCATCTTCCCTCTCATCCAGACTCATGCTGTCCTCAGCAGTGTATCTCACATTTCCTTAAATTTTCACTCCCACTTACAATCCTTGCTAAGTCTAATATTGCCTTGCTCACTCCCCTACAGTATTGCCCTTGTCCTTATTTCTCATCACTATGAGACAACGAACTCCAGAGTCATACTTTCAGGTTAAGCTTGGGTGATCAGTGATCGTCCAGCACCTTAGTCTTTGATGAAACTCATCTGGGCCAAAGAAAGCTGTGATGGCTCTCAAGGATGTATATCATTATATTAAAATGTTAAGGCATAAAGCATCTCAAAGAAAAAGTAAGGGAAAATATTGAGTAGACAGCAGTTTCTTAGTTATAACATTAACACTACAGGCATGATCCACTAAAGAATCACTAATTGTCTTTTGTAGGGCAGTGATCTGTGACAGGCAGTCTGGCACCCAGTTGAGCACAGGCTTAAAACTCTGGGTGACCCAGCAGAATTGTCAAAGGACCGGAAACGTTATGCCAATGCTCCCGGGAGGCTTTCGGCTCCAGTCACGGTCATGTACCACCCCTCCTCAGGTAGAGGCATGGCCACACAGCTCCCAGCCATCCCCATGTTAATGAGACACCTAGAGGCTTTGCCATGCCCTTTCCCAGTTACTATATCTGCCTCACCTCTCCCAGAGGGGTGGGGTACATTTCCATCCATGCCACTCTCCACATGATGAAAATAAACATCTTAGAATTATGGACTGTCTCTTCATCTGGACCCTCTGTGGGAAGCAAGGGATCCAGCCCTTGATTAAGGAGCCACAACTAATCTCTAGCTGAGGGCTTCCCAGTCCTCCCAGATGGTACCCATTCACCCAAGCCTAAGCAGCTAGCCTGACACCCAAAGCCACTGAAAACCAGTCCCGGAGGGAACCCCAGCTAGCCCATCTGTGGGACCCTACAGCGACTGCAATGCCCTGGGCTAGAGAACCCACAGAGATGGTTGGTGGGCGTTCCCTGGTAATGACCCCACCCACACCCACAGGTAAGGCCTGTAAAGGATTCCCACAGCCCCCACCTGCCCATCAGACTGTGTGAGAAGATGCACGGCCACTTCCTGTGTGTCTCCTGTCCCACCCAGAGCCGCAGCACCTGGGACAGACATGTGGGGCTTATTTCCACCACACCAGGTTTGTTTCTACAGTCTTTCATCAAATAATTTCTTCTCTTCAAGTGAACATAAGACATAAACATAAACATAAGACAGAAATAATTCCACATTCTGGAAGAAATTTCTACAAATTACATACCTGATAAACTACATCAATTCTATCATAGATATTGAACAAGATATACGAAAGTCAAAAACAATGAGAAAATAGACAAACATTTTATATAGATAATTAATAAAAATATATGTATACACACAAATATACATATAGAAACACACAAATACACACACAGGAAAAATAAGAACATGAACAGACTCATTTTAAAAACTCAAAATAATAATGATATCTGACTATGAATGTAGAATGCTACTTTTTAATTATAAAATCTTTTAGCTTTTAACATTAAAATGTAAAATACAGCACTTTCATACTTTGAGAGAAATAAAAGTGATCGCCATTTTAATTAGAATATAAAATAGGGTAGGTTTCAATACTCTTCATATAAAATTATAGCTCATAAATTCTCAATTGGAAGATACTAAATATTCATTGTTTGTAGAATTAAAATAATATTTCTATTTTTGAGGAGAGAATTAGTTCCCCCCTTCCTCTCAATGGGCAGTGATTTAATTTTTAATGGGCACTGTGTCATAGTCAGCCTTTGTTAGAGCCTTACCTTGAAAATTATCCAAATTTAGGTATCCTAATGATTGAATGCTTCTAGCACATGGGACTCATTCTGAGATGCTGCAGATGTGGGAAGAATTGTGCAGGGAATGAAAGCTTTATATTGGGCCACAAAGAGACTTTAGCACAGACAAATTCTGTTATAGAATCATGATATATGAATGATTAAGGCTGTGTCAAGGCAGGGGAGGGCATGGTGGCTCATCTAGGCAGTATTTTCTATCTTGAAAAATGTATGTCCTTTGATGTGAAACAATATTCATCTTTAAGTTATTTTAAAATATCCCATTGCACTTTTTTTTTGTTGTCACACTTGAATTATTGGTGAATTATGAAGTCTAATTTTATTTAAATTTATGTAAAGATCGTTAAAGGTCCTCATCTTTCCACAAATTCTGGGGAATCTTAGTTTTATTTTCATATGCATTAACTTAATCTTTGCAGTATGCTTGCTATCTTGAATTTTTCCTAATATTTGACAATTATGTTTATCATATTTTTTCTACAAAAACTGAACATTGAAAATGTACTACCCATTAATATATCAAACCTGCTTCTTCTGGAAGAACAGACAGTAGCCTTAATCACTACCTTTTTCTCTAACCTCAGAATTTTTATTTTTAAATCGAGTCCCTGAGTGTCACACATATGGCTATATATTCAATGGTCTGCCAGTTTTACTAGGAAGTCTAGTTTTGCTCACTTCAAATATACAAGGCATGACAGATCAAGGAAATGATCCAGTTATTCTTATTGCTTTTACTTATAGGAATGAACACAAGTGGGAGATCCTTTCAGGAGCTGGATGGCTTGGTAAGCTCTATCACTCAAAAAGTTCATTATAGTATGGATATGTGATCAAGAAAACTACATTGCTGGAATCCTGAGTAGTTTACAGGAATACTCAATATTAAGGAGTCTCTGTTTGATAGCAACTGTTGTCTGCTCATGTAAACTCGTGAATCCTAGAAACTTCATGAATCTTAGAAGGTGAATATCTCTCTGAGACTCATAAGCCTTTCCTAACCTCAATGAGGGAGGTTGAATTTGAAAGACACAGCTATACACATCTATGTAATAAGTAAGCCAATGATTTTGTAGGGCATCCATTCCCTTAAGCTTTCAGTCCTTGTCAGCTGTTTTATGTATAAATGAAAAAATTTATTCGACTTCATAACTCCTCAGTTCTTCACTAATGATCATTGTATATGTACTGGAATCTCTTAGAATTCTTTCCCATGTTAATAATTATTTTAGCTGTGGATATAGAGAAAGTTCATTCCAGAACACTGATAATAGTCTGATTTTAGAAGCTTGGTTATTCCTGATAAATATGATCCATTCATTAATCTGGAACAGAAACATTTGGATTCTGAGATTTTTTTCCCAATAAGTCACCAAATCTTGTCATTCTTCTCCTTTTTTGCCAATAGAATACTCCACCTTTCCTGAAATAACTGTTGGTTTTGAAACTTCACATAAACTAGTAAATCTATGGTAGTATTCACATAGAGGTGAATGCAGGAGCCATTCTGTATGAGAAGTAAATAGACTGTGCTCTTGCCCCATTTTAATACACAGTTTTAAGATATAAATGTAATGGTTAATGTAATTAAGCACTGACTGTTGGGGCTAGTGGCCATTGACCCATAGCTTCATGCAAATGCAAAAATTGTCATATTTCTGCAGCACATCTCCAGCCCTAAGTGAGAGAATAATCTAATAATGAAGTTTGGGAGCTTTATAATCTCAAATAAAAGTGAATCTCCTCACAATAGTTGTGGTCCTAGGTGAAGATTTAAAATGAATTTGAGCCATAAGAGCAAATTAGGGCAATTCATGTAGGTCTTAACTTTGCTCTGAGGTAGTACAAAGTCAGAGCAAAAGCAGATAGAGGGATGTGTGTCTGTAATTGAAGAAAAACTGGAAACAGATCACAAGAATGTCAGTTCTTAGATAAATAATGTAAAAGTGAACTAACTAAAAATATTCAATTTGTCCAATGATCAAAACTTGTCTAGAATGAATAAAGAAAGGAAGCTTTTCAAAAATGTACTGAGTGGGTTCCTGGGTCCATCTGATTCTTGAAAGTACACCCACACTTTGTAGAAGTGAAAGAAAATTGCAATACTAATTATCTTACAGGTAAAACTGAAGTGAAATTATTTTGTTGATGAAGCTTCAAGTTATGTTATTCTAATTTGTTACATCACAGAAGTAAAATTCTTTAAAGGGAAGGGAACTGTTTTTTGAATGTTAGTTCTGGCTGATTATAGATAATTAATGTGAAAAAATTGTTGGCTTTCATTTGTTCTAGCATGAAGGATTACTCAAGTACTTTAAAATACTGTGTTAAGGGTCAATTGGGGCAAGGGAATCCTATTAAAGAACACAGCTCTGATCCTTAGTAGTTTTTGGGAGTGAGGGAGGCAGGTTTTTGTGGGTTACTTATTTAATTTGTTACCTTCACTATATCATAGTTCCACATACTTTAGTTTTCTGGAGTTACTATGGAAAAAACTGGTACACTGTATTGAATATTTGACTGATTATGAAGAGTTTATTCATACTCCTTCTTTTCTGGTAGGTTAATCAAATATTGAAAGCAATGGCTCATTTTCACAATTTGAAATGGACAAGAAAGAATTAGAGACTGACAGAGTCTGATATTTAGGTAAAGCTGCTTGCTTAAAAAAGATCAGGCCTAGAATGTTAATGGTTTCCATACAATCTTCATGTTTTCAGAGTCATATTGATTGTATTGCCTGCTGTACCAGCAGCTTGACACACAAAACTTCTCCTTTAAGACTTATTTTATCAACAAATTCTTTTCTTTCTCCATGGGTAATTTGTAGTTAAAACAAAACTATATAGTCTCTTTTAAACATTGTGTTTTTATTAGAATAAAAATTCTATTCAATTTCAATTGTAATGATAATAAATGTAAAGTGATTATTAAGTTACTAATATTTATTTGTATGACATATTGTCAAAGAGTGATTTGTTTTTCTGAGTATTTGGGGAACCTAACAGTGTATGTCTTACAAGAATGCAAACTGTCCTTCGGTTTCCATCTGTGGTGGGAGACCTCTGCCTGGGCCACCAAGGCTCCATAGCCAAATATCACTGGGAGAAAGATAGCCTCCTAAGAGTGTAGAAAACCCTGTGAGAGGGGGTAAGAGGAGTAACACTGCTCAGCAGGACTCACCTGGAATCCTTGGGACACAGGGACTGAGGAACAGCCTGGAGGAAGTTGCCTTTCAGTTTAAATCTGTGGCGGGAACCTCTGCCTGGGCCACCAGGGCTCCATAGCCAAATAGCACTGGGAGAAAAATAGCCACCTAGGATTGTGGGCAATCCTGTCTGCTCAGAGAGACCCACCTGGAATACTTAGGACACAGGGACTGAGGAGTGGGCTTCAGGTTTATTTCGGTGGCTGGGGAGCAGATCCTGTGACACAAGGCTCCATACTCGAATACTGCCAGGAGAGATCTGGTACCCCAGGTGTGCCAACAGACCTTCAAGCACAGGCAAGACCATCACTTCTTGTCAAATTCACTGGACCAAGAGGGACCCTTGTTGAGCCACCAGGACACAGGAAACAAGAGACAACTGAGGATTAGATCCTTCTGGTTT
The DNA here is from genome assembly GCA_019843965.1 of Rhynchomys soricoides. Lineage (NCBI taxonomy): Eukaryota > Metazoa > Chordata > Mammalia > Rodentia > Muridae > Rhynchomys > Rhynchomys soricoides. The sequence goes on along the minus strand of JADRCH010000252.1, from coordinate 1,445,217 downwards.
AGGTCTGCACCCCAGAGCTGACTCTGTACCACAGATCCTCAAACCCAAATTCCTCTCAGAATGAACTGGTCTTCAAGGAGCATTGACACCTAGGTTTGTAGGAAAGACAAGTCATAGTCAGAGAGAGTAAGACGAGATAACCAGATGGAGAAAGACAAGGACAAAAACATAAGGAACAGAAACAAAGGCTACTTGGCATCATGAGAACCCAGCTGTCACATCACAGCAAGCCCTGGATACCCCACCACACCAGAAAAACAAGACTTAGACTTAAAATGACATCTCATGATGATGATAGAAGATTTTAAGAAGGAAATAAATAACTCTCTTAAAGAAATACAAGAGAACACAGGTGAACAACTAGAAGCCCTTAAAGAGGAAACACAAAAATCCTTTAAAGAATTACAGGAAAACACAATCAAACAGGCAGAATTACAGGAAAACACAATCAAACAGATGAAGGAAAGGAACAAAACCATCCAGGAACTAAAAACAGAAATAGAAACAGTAAAGAAATCACAAATGGAGACAACCCTGGAGTTAGAGAACCTAGGAAAGAAATCAGGAGTCATAGATGCAAGCATCACCAACAGAATACAAGAGATGGAAGAGAGAATCTCAGGTGCAGAAGATACCATAGAAAACATGGACACAACAGTCAAAGAAAACACAAAATGCAAAAAGCTCCTAACCCAAAACATTCAGGATATCCAGGATACAATGAGAAGACAGAACCTGAGGATAATAGATATAGAAGAGAGTGAAGATTCCCAACTTAGTAAATATCTTCAACAAAATTATAGAACAAATTTTCCTAACCTAAAGAAAGAAATGAACATAAATATATAAGAAGCCTACAGAACTCCAAGTAGATTGGACCAGAAAAGAAATTCTTTCTGTCACATTATAGTCAAAACACTAAATACACAAAATAAGGAAATAATATTAAAAGCAGTAAGGAAAAAAGTCAAGTAGCATATAAAGGCAGACCTATCAGAATTACACCAGACTTCTCACCAGAGACTGTGAATGCTAGAAGATCCTGGACAGATTTCATACAGACTCTAAGAGAACACAAATGCCAGCACAGGCTGCTATACACAGCAAAACTCTCAATTATCATAGATAGTGAAACGAAAATATTCTATGACAAATCTAAATTTGCACAGTATGTTTCTACAAACTGAGCTCTACAAAGAATAATAGATGGAAAATGTCAACTCAAGGAGGGAAACTATACCCAAGAAAAAGCAAGAAAGTAATCTTTCAACAAACTCAAAAGAATATAGCCATACAAACATTAAAATAACTTTGAAAATAACAGGAAGCAACAATAATTATTCATTAATATCTCTTAACATCAATGGACTTAATTCTCCAATAAGAAGACATAAACAGACAGACTGGATCCATAAATAGGACCCAGCATTTTGCTATATCTATGAAATACACCTCCATGTTAAAGACAAAACCTATTTTAGAGTAAAGGGCTATAAATACTTTTCCAGGCAAGTGGTCCCAAAAAACAGGCTGGAGTAGCCATTCTAATATCGAATAAAAGCAACTTTCATCCAAGAGTCATCAAAAAAGATAAGGAAGGACACTTCATACTCATCAAAGAAAAAATCTACCAAGAAGATGCTCAATTCTGAACATCTATACCCCGAATTCAAGGGCACCCAAGCTCATAAAAGAAACTTTACTAAAGTCAAAGCACACATTGCACCTCATACAATAATCGTGGGAGACTTCAACACACAACTATCATCAATGGACAGATCTTGGAAACATAAACTAAACAGAGACACAGTGAAACTAACAGATGTTATGAACTAAATGAATTTAACAGATATCTCTAGAACATTTCATCCTGAATCAAAATAATATACCATCTTCTCAGCACCTCATGGTACCTTCTCCAAAATTGATCATATAATTGGTTACAAAACAAACCTCAACAGATATAGGAAGATTGAAATAATCTCATTCTTTCTATCAGATCACTACAGAATAAGGCTGACTTCAATGGCACCAACAGCAACAGAAACAGTACATACACAAGGAAGCAGAACAACAATCTACTCAATGATAACTTGGTCAAGGAGAAATATATAGAAAGAAATTAAAGACTTCCTAGAATTTAATGAAAATGAAAGTACAACATACCCAAATCTATGGGACACAGTGAAAGCAGTGTCAGGAGGAAAACTCATAGCTCTGAATGTCTCCAAAAAGAAACTGGGGAGAGCATATACTAGTAGTTTAACAGCACACCTGAAAGTTCTAGAACAAAAAGAAACTAATACACCCAAGAGGAGTAGATGGCAGGAAATAATCAAATTCAGGGTTGAAATCAACAAATAGAAATTAAAAGAACTATACAAGGAATCAACAAAACCAGGAGCTGATACTTTGAGAAAATCAACAAGATAGATAAACCTTTAGCCAGACTAACCAGAGGGCACAGAGACAGTATCCAAATTAACAAAATTAGAAATGAAAAGGGAGATACAACAACAGATTCTGAGGAAATTCAAAAAATCATTAGATCCTACTAAAAAAGCTTATACACAACAAATTGGAAATCTAAATGAAATGGACAAGTTTCTAGACAGATACAAAATACCAAAGTTAAATCAGTATCAGATCAACCATCCAAACAGTCTCCCAACCCAAAAAAAGCCCAGGACCAGATTGGTTTAGTGCAGAATTCTATCAGACCTTCAAAGAAAACCTAATCGCAATACTCTTCAATCTATTCCACAAAATAGAAACAGAAGGAACACTACACAGTTCATTCTATGAGGCCACAGTTACATTGATAGAAAAACCTCACAAAGACCCAACAATAAAAGAACACTTCCGACCAATTTCCCTTATGAATATTGGTGCAAAAATACTCAATAAAATTCTTGCAAACCGAATCCAAGAACACATCAAAATGATCATTCACCATGATCAAGTAGGCTTCATCCCAAGGATGCAAGGATGGTTCAATACCAGGAAATCCATCTATGTAATCCACTACATAAACAAACTCAAAGAAAAAAAACCACATGGTCATTTCATTAGATGCTGAAAAAGCATTTGACAAAATTCAACATCCTTTCATGATAAAAGTCTTGGAAAGATCAGGAATTCAAGGAGCATACCTCTACATAGTAAAAGCAATATACACCAAACCAGTAGACAACATCAAACTAAATGGAGAGAAACTCGAAGCATTCCCATTAAAATCATGGACTATGCAAGGCTGCCTTCTCTCTCCCTATGTATTCAATATAGCACTTGAAGTTCTAGCTAGAGCAATTAGACAAAAAAGGGAGAGAAAAGGGATAAATATTGTAAAGGAAGAAATCAAAATATCACTCTTTGCAGATGATATGATGGTATACTTAAATGACCCGAAAAACTGTACCAGCTGATAAACAACTTCAGCAAAGTGGCCAGTTACAAAATTAATTCAAACAGCCCCATGGATGGAGAAACAGTGTCTACTGGCCTGACCTCCAGATGCTACTGGAGACTGGATTACCAACCAAAGAATACACATGGAGGGACCCATGGTGCTGTCCACGTATGTGGCAGAGAAAAGTCTTGTTAGCCATCATGGGGAGAAGAGGCCCTTGGACCTGTGGGTGTTAGATGCCCCGGTATAGGAGAATGCCAAGGAGGCAAGCCGATATTGGGTGTGTGGGTTGGTGGGTGGAGAATACCCCAAAGAGGCAGGGGAGGGAGAGGGGCTAGGGGGTTCCAAAGGGGAGATCTGGAAAGAGGGAAACATTTGAAAAGTAAATAAAGTATCAAAAAAATTACAATAAGTTAGATGAAAAAAGAAAGAATGTGAACTGTTACAAGAAACAGGTTTCTTAGATATAACATAGACTACACCACTCTCTCACTTACTGTGATACAGCTTGTTGCCTTTCACAGCGTACTCTAAAATCATTTCTCTATATTGATTCAAAATTGTACATACATACAATACACAAAACAAATAACACTCAACTGTTTGGGAGCTATTTGGTGGCTGAAAATTTTGCTGTGTTGGCAAAGTACTTGCTGCACTAGGGACCATGTTCCAGCACCAGCAGTCATGTAAAAGCTGAGATGATGGCATACATTCCTGAAATTGTAGGATGAGTAGGTAGAGACAAAAACGATCCCTATGATATGCTCCAGAGTAAGTGAGCAACCCTGTCTTAAAAGTCAAAGTGGAAAGTAATTAATGAAGATAGCCAGTGTTATACATCCATGTTCACACATACTTGCAAATACATTCACAAACACCCACTAAAGAAAATGCTATTCTTTGTCTAGTTTTCCTTTATGAATATTTTGACACATGTAGAGAACATTTTTAACTCATAATTTTTTGAGTTTATGCGTGTGTGGGTATCTATATGTATCATTGCATGTGCCATGGAATGGGGGTAAAAGTTATTGGTCATCTTTTTGATATGAGCCTAGTTCTACTATGTGAATTTCAGCGATGTAATTCAGCTGTCTTTGTTGTAGGTGCCTTAGCATGCTGAGCCATCTCATGGGCTTCAAATTTATGTTTAAAATGACATAGTACACTGTTAAGTGTACTATTAGTGTTATAAATGCAGAATGTAATCTTAAAAAACTTACTGATGTAGGTGAATATTTGAGAATGTTCAAGTTGGAATATCCACTTTTGACAAATTGACATGAAACTGTCTCATACCTCTGCCTAACCCAAGTGAAAAAAAGCTCCAAGTGTGATTTCTTCCTTCCAGTCATTGGTTGTTCATCAGTGAAGATGAACAAGTAAAGATGTTTGTAATGAGCTTTCTATTGTATCTTCAAGCTAGAATATTTTTCTACAAATATAAATTGTATGGTTTTATTATTGTTTTGAAATGTGATGCCAAATGAGCAGATATTTCTGCTTTAGAATTGGTGGTTAAGAACATTTTGAAGCAACTTTAACCACTACTAATCAGACTCCAAAATGCACAGGTAAACAAAGGAATATTAAAGGCATCATATCAAGAATGAGTGACTATTATTTAAAATATTTTTCTTTTTACCCCTTAAATAAGCTACCCAATGAAGCAGAAATAATACAACCAAAATAACAAGAAATTTTAAACTTTGAGACAAAATTATTCTTAATAAATATAAGATAAATATTAATATTTGACTCAATATTATTATTCAATAAGGCTTATTTTTCTTTAATATCTGTTCAATTGGCCCTTAAGTCTTCTTTACTGTTTTTTCCTTTTTTATCTTTTCATAATTTAAGAAATTTACCACTTTCTTACTAACCATTATTTACCTAGCGTCATGAGCTATTCAGATACCAAAACAAAACAAGTAGCTAGAGAATTTCTAGGACTAGAAAGAATTAGATAAGAATTTGGGTTTTTTATTCAGTTGCCTACATCCATTGTGCTGACAAGTATACTCAGAATTTTAAAACTATAACCCTCTTTCCTTGATATTAGAGAAATAAGCATTTCTATTTAGAAGGTTACTGCAAGAAATATGAAAGACAATGTTTAGAAAGTACCAGTTTCTGTTTGAAAATAATCATTATGAAATAAATAATTGTTGCTGTTAACATGCTTCTGTGTCATTTGATGTGAATACAGTGTTTTAGGGGTCATCTGTTCACAATTATGACTATAAAATAAAACGATACAGTCTGATTCTCAAAATTAAAATAATTAACACTATTTATAGATATAAGATTGAGAGAGTGAAAAAATTACTTCATAGTAGCAAAGACATAGATTTAAACTTTCAAATTTTATCTCTTTTAAATCTGATTATCTTCACATATACTGTGTTCACAATCCATTCCATACTGAAGTTACGCCTTTATTGACGTCCCTAAATAAGGCCAAGGTTAATAGTATGAATGGTTGACATAAGAATGGGAGTGCATGAGACATGAAAGGATGTAACATTATAAGAAAATGGAATGGCATTAATAAAAGACCCACGAAGTTAGTTTGTGATGAATTGTAACAGTGAAGCTGTCAGCTCCCTTCTTCCCCGTGGGAGAGTGTTGTTAAGAAACCAATATGGTCTATTATTAATGGAATATTGATTGACTCTGCATACTGAATTGAATTTCCTATAATTCTTCCACATTTTTATATATAGAAATGCACTCAAAATATTTATATATCCATATACATGTACATATAGACATGTTTATTTCTTAAGTTTACATCTTGTTTGTAATTTGAATACTAACTCCCGTCTTATTGTTTCAGCAAGAAGTTTTCTAAAGCATGGAAAAAAGGTACCATGAATGCATTAGTGTTTGTAAACTGCTCAGATTATGAGAATTTTAGTGATGTATTAACATTTTAAATTGTGCATTTATTTTGTAAAACTTACTAAAAGCTGCATAGAATTTTCAATTAGAAATAAAAGTGGATTTAGGAGCCTTCTTGTATTTTTCATCAAGAAAGTTGTGCATTTTCTCTCTTAAAGACAATTTTTTTTTATAATTTCACACATGACTACAGTTTTTACAATATTCATACACTCTTTTACTACCTCCAATTTATACCACAGCTCACCAATCTTCAACACCACTTACTGACCAATATACACTAAATTAAGTTATAAAATCTTAAAAAAAGGAATGAAGTTGTAGATGCATCCAAAATGCCAAAGTTCAAACAAGCAGAAGTCAACAATTAAACAAATCCACAACAAACGAGGCAGTTTAAACCAGAATGAAAACTATCCTACCAATAAAACGCTTGACCTAGATGAACTTAAAGCAGAATTCTCCAAGCCTTTCAAAGAAGATCCACAATCAATAATTCTTAAGTTACTCCAAGAAGGTGAAACAGAAGGAGCAGTTCCAAAATTGTCCTACCAAGTTGCCATCATTCTAAAGGCAAAACAAGGTAAAGAAAGAAGAAAGCTATGGGCCAATATTCCTGAAGGACATTGAAGCAAGCATTCTCAATGAAATATTACTAAACTGAATACAGGCATATATGAAGTATTATTCTGAAGTGTGTAGTGGTTCAAATTGTGCAAGTCAATATGAACTTAAAGACAAAATTCACAAGATCATCTCAATAGATGGAGGAAAAAAGCCTTTGTCAAAATCCAATATACCTTCATGATAATTTCCCTAGGAAAATAGGGCCAGAGGGAACATGCCACAACATTTTTAAAGCTATGAATGAAAAAACCCAAGCCAACATCATCCTAAATGGAGAAAACCTTGAAGCAATCCCACTTATATCAGAAACTAGACAGAAATGTTCACTATCCCTACTCCTTTTCGATATTGTGTTCAAAGTGTTAGCTAGTACAACAAAGCTTGCAAAAGCAACTGATGGGTAGATACATGGGGAAAGAATTAAAACTATTCCTATTTTCAGATGATGATATTAGAACTTCTAATAAATTCTAGCCAAAAACCTTCCGAAATGATTAACAATTTTAGCAAAGTGTCAGGGTACAGAATCAACTTAAAACAATAAATAGCTGTCTATTCACCAATTCAAGAAACACTTTCTCAAATATTGATTTTCATAATTGAAGAAAATGTGTTTACATGTTGGATATAAATATTCACTAATGACACATATATCACTTAATATATAATTAATATTCACTTCCATAAATACCTTTAAAAAGATTAAATTAGTATTAATTAACTTTTTGGTGATTTTTTTATTTCTTAAAGAATATCAACAGTTTTGTAGAGTAAGTTAAATGCAATTAAGTTTTCATGCAAATATACTATAATAGAATTTTCAACATACTATCACCTGATGGAATTAGCTGTTTGCATAAAATATATATGGTTTGTCCCATTTCTTACTATATAAAACACAGAATTATAAACAGGAAATTATTAGAGCTATTACTTATATTTAAATGTGATATAAGCATGAGAGTATACATGGACTTCTGGATTGATACGGTAACCAAAATAAAAATTTAACAATATAATTTATATTGAATTTATTTTTCACATTTGTTTAACTGTTTTGTCATGAATTTATTACTAACGTAAGTCCATCAGTGGTATATCTATGTACAAAAATTACTCATATTTAAATTAATATCAGCTACAATATAAAATCAGTTCCTGACAATGGCAGAATTAGATCTCAATCATGCAAATCAAAACTAAATATATCATAGTAAGGAAATTGTGAATATTAAAAAAAAGTCAGAGAAATTCGCTCAGTTCCCTAGAGCTTAAGTTTGATCCAAATGAACCACCATTTGCCAATGTATTAAAACCAGCTTCAATTTACACATGTCCTTTCAACTGGAAAGATCATTAAATACACTTTTAAATTTATTTCTTGCAAATTTTATACATGTCTCCAATGTCTTTTGATCCACCCCTACTAGCTCTCTACCAGATTCTTCCATGACCATCTTACCATGTCCCTCCATCAGCTTCATGTTTCTTTTATCATTTTATTTTAGTTTTGAAATTTTAGCTTTGAATTAGTGTTGATCTCTGCTTGTTTTAACCTTGATAGTTTGGATGAATCTAGAAATTTCTTCCTCTCCCTTTCTTCCCTAGAAGCCCTCACACATACCCCTCCTTACTCTTTCAAATTCATATCTATCATTTCATTAATTGGTGTTATGAACATATATGCATACACGTATATAAACACACACACATGCACATGCACACACACATACTCACACATTCCTAAATGTAATCTGCTCTGTCTACATGTTACTTGTATGTATATGTTTTCAGTGCTGACCATTTACTATTGGACAGCCAGCCAGTGTGCTTTTCCCTGCAGAGGACTATTTCTCTTGTTCCTAGCATTTCTTAGTAGTTTCAAGTTCTTTGTGTAAGGATGAGGCCTTATAGTGTTTCCCTCACGCACTTTGGCTTCTCTATCGTTCTTCCCCTTGATCAGGTTATTCTTAGTCAGTCTTGATCAAAATGCAAACTGTGTATCCCTGTTCAAATGGATATATCTATAAGACAACTCTGATACCTAAGACTCATGTAAAGAAGTAGAAATGGTGGTACAAAGATTGTGATATATTAATCTTTTTAGCCCACCCAGTTCACCTACTGTCATGTAAGGTTCGGTTTCAGTCTTAAAACTATTAATTTTAATAGTTATTTTCCTTAAGGTCCAAGCTAAAAGGTTTATAATCTTAACATTTATTATTATTATTATTATTAATCATCATCATCTTCCATTATTTTGTTTTTATGTAGATTCCAAGTCAGTGCCACTAACTTAGAGTTGCTTCAAAAATTTTAAGTACATCTGTTTAACAACCCTCAATAGTTGTTTATTCATTATTTCTTAATCATAATTAAGTTCTTTACAAGTGATATAATGATATTACTAAATATTTACTTATCTTTTAAGAAAATATAACTATTTTTACAAAAAACAAAGTAGTTTCCAGATGGTGTTACACATGGATGTCCAGATGAAGAAAATAAAACTTTTATGTGTTATGAATATTTGCAAGTGAATATAGCAGTTGCAGTAGCAACTGAATATAAAGCTTAGTAATTTGGGTGCCAGTTATTGAACCAATTTGCATAGAGCAGATTTTCACCAAAGCATGAAGGAGCATTGGCTGATATCCAATATGAAATGATGTAAAATTTACAACTACATGTTATTTCAAATATATAAAATAACAAGCTATTCCATGTGTAAATATAACGTGGATATAACTCATTCTTTATATATGCTATAAATGTTATTATATATGTAGTTTTCAGTCAATATTTTATAGACTTAGGTAATTAATTAGGAATGAAGATAAATATAATTATAGGTAGTTGTTTTGAATTTTGTCCTTAACAATATAACTACAGAAGCTTTTATTAGCAGAAAAATCAACTGGCTACCTTTAAACCTTCCTCAATAAAGCCAGAGTACTTTTAATAAGTATACACCAACGTCTCTTAATTTTTATATTAGTAGGATTATCTTCTAAATTAATTTACACTAAATATGTATGAAATAAATTAAATTTTTTGATAGAAGAAAGGCAATACTTCACATGTATTCTAATTGCTAACAATTTCAATGCAATAGATTTATTAGAAAATGTAACTAAATGAAAATAGCTTATTAAGAAACAAGCTGATCAAAAGTAATAGGGTTTTATATGCTTTTTCTTAAGCTATTTTCTTCTAAGATTTTATAATGAGAATAGATTTTGTATATGTTAGCATATGTGTATATTTTTATGACTTCAGTTATGAAACAATTTATTTTATTAAAATCTCTGTAAAATACCTTCCTGTAATTCAACAGTATCATCTTTATCAGGTTATGATTCAGGATGTACTCTTAGAAGAACAGCTGAAAGTCACAGATTTATTGAACTTGAGTTACAGAATTACACCTGGTTGTGTTTTACAATAATTATTGAATCCATAAAAATACAGTGTTTAGAGACTAAGAGCTTGTGACATTTATTTTCTGAGAAAATTTATGGAAAAATCATTTAATTGATTAGTTTATAATGATGCAGATTGCTAATGCTAAATGGGTTCATAGAAAAACAATCCTGGATAAAACAAGAGAGGACTTTAACTACAGAGACACATGGAATATTAAAAGTTTACAATAATTTGCAAAGAAATATCATGCTAGAGTCAGTAGTCTTTACTTGCTTTATGTTAAGGTAGATAGTTACAAAAACCATGAGCTTTCTAGAAAGGATGCTATACAATGTTCGACAATGGTTATTCCTTGCCGGGCACACACCAGTGTCCCAGTGAGAAGTAGTAGTTCCCATTCCTTATTTACTAGCATCGTAGCTGCTCTAACAATAACCATTCGAAGACAATTTACATATAAATATGTATTAAAAAAGGAGACATGCTCCTATTGACACTAAATAAGCAGTATAGAAAGCAAAGATTTCTTATTTTATATAATTTGATGTAGAAATTATTCAGAGTGGATATTCCCATGGCTGAGTGATGAAATATCTGCTTAGCATGAGCAAGAGCAAGGCCCTGGGGAGAATGAATGAATGACAAGCAAAATGAGAGTGAGAGGGAGAGTGATTGAGTGTGTGTATATGAGAGAGAGAGAGAGAGAGAGAGAGAGAGAGAGAGAGAGAGAGAAACAGAGAGAGAGAGAAACAGAGAGAGAGAGAGAAACAGAGACAAACAGAGACAGAGAACTTTAGGTCTTTTCTCACTTCTAAGTCTTCCTTTAAGCCTGATAATAAAGCACAGACCCATTGCCATATTTAATATTAATTTATTGACAGTTGAATGTTAGCTAATAAACAATACAACACATAGAATATATTATTAAATTAAAACATATACATATATGGATTAGTCACATATATTTGATCAGTACCTTCATCTTAGATTATTATTTTATTGTTGTTAACGAGGTTATGTTTAGTATATACTTTATAGTAGACTATACTAATTACTACTTACATGATTTTATAATTTGATTTCAACAATTTAAAGTTATATTTTTATTTCCACTAGAAAGCCAATTATTCTTTGCATTTTACTCTTTAAGGAAAAAATACCCTTAACTCTTGTTATGTTTAATAATATTGGGCTTTAGCATTATATCAACTATAATCTACAGTTATTTTAGTACTTAGGTCTTTTAAATTATTTTGACAGAAATATACAATTTTCTCTTGCCATTTCACCTGAACTTTCACATGTCAATTTATGTTCTAAGTTTAATATTTCACAAAGTTGTTGCTTCTTTCTTTCATTTTTATTTCTGAAAACCACTATAAAGACACACTGCTGGTTGTGCCTGTTTTATCATATATAATTATATATGTAAAGTGTGCTTTTGCCATATTTTGTATCACAATTTCCTTTGTACTTCAGTATGAATACTTTCTTGCTTTCTTCCAATTCATTAATCCTATCTCCAGTGCTTAGACAATTACTTCATATAATGCCTGTATTTTAAAGTTATACCTTTGTATATTTTATTTGGAAAATATCATCTTGGATTCACTTTTGCATATTAAAGTTGTATGATTAAATTCTGTATACTTTGTTTACTTGATCATAGCATATATGATTAAACTACCAGAATCTGACTAATCCATTTTCTCCTATGCTTTTATTTTCTATACTTGCTGTTTAGATTTAGTCATGCATTTCTATCTTACTTGTATGACATACTATTTCTATTTCTGAATTTTAAATATCTTATACAAAAATTATTAATATATGAAATTATGTATATTCTTCCAGAAAGAACTAAGAATTCAGTTCTTTCCTGAATTTTTATACATTAATCCAACCAAAGATGAGAGCAATGTGTTTCAGAGCTGTATCTTCCCTGGTTTGTTCTTTAGTAATGGCTTTGAGAAATTTTAAAAGAGAATATTGAGTTTAAATCCAAAATTTCTTCCTATCAAGGATTTTAGCAATTCATTTTCTATATTTTTAGCTCACAGAAGACATCTAACTTTTGACTTTTCAGCTTAGAACTCTTCTTGTTTTGATTGTCCTCTATTCCCAGAAAGGTGTCTTGTAAATATTCCTAAAGAGAGAATGCTGGTGAACCTAGGCTCAACTTAATGTGCTTAACGTCTCTCATTTATGAGCAAGATTTAAATCTGATTTACTTAAATAATGCTGTTTGATTTTGTGTTTTATTGGTAAATTATTGTTCTGTCTCAGATGGTTAGTTGGATATAATCTATGAGTTATGTGTAGAAGCTATTATTTGGCTCTTAACATTTTACATAGTTTATCAATTCTCCATATTTTCTAATGAAAAATAACTACTTGTAACATGATACTCTCTGCCTGTACAGATATCTTGGATGTTACTGTAAATACACCTATCTTTTAAATGGTAATTATTTTTCTACAGAATACACATTGATATAAAATTTTATACTTGTTGAGAAATCTAGTATGTATTTTCAAAGCTGTAAAGAGAAAATAAATTTCATAGAAAGAGAAAACTACATACTTCCTAATATCATTTGTAATCTTCACTTTTATTCTAGGCTTTGAAAATAGATCTTATTTGTTTTTGAGGTACCTGAGTATATTGACTTGATTTTTATTTATAATCTATATTTTTTTATTTTTAAAGTTATTACAACTCCTTAGTAGAACCTAACAGAGAGGCTCCAAAATGTAAAGAGTTGCAACTGCTGTATTTTTCCTATTCTTACTAAAGCCATCTTCTATTTTGGAACTGAGGTTAAGATTGAGAATGTAATGCTAATCTTTAGTATGACTTCTCTCTGCATGACTACAGAGGTGCTAGGGAGGAAAAAAGAGAAGCAACAAAGCAGGTCAATAGCATTAGATATGAAAGGAAAATCCTCTTTTCTAGACTCCCCAGAAAATCAGACACTGTGTCGGGCTTAACTTGATACCCGATAAAGGAGAAAGTTATTGAGGTGAGCGTTCCACATAATATGATTTTCTCAGTTTTTGGTTTCAGTTTTTCTTCTCAAATAAAATGAGAAAAATTTTTAGCTAAACAAGAATTTTTGGCTTACTTAGAAAATATGAGTTGAAGTTAATTATTAGTTAAGAATGATAGACAGGCAGTGCAGCAAATGATCAACATCTGATTTAGAATCATCATGCACAAATTAAAGTCTAAGATTTATAACCTGCTATGATTAATAAATATGCTCAATCTTTTTAGCTTAATATAATGTCTCTTAAAAGTAGTTATAGCAACAGCATCACACATATTTTTTTTATTATTTCAGCAATACAAATGAATTTCTGAATGAACAACTTAACTGCTACTTAATAATCTGTAAATAAATTTGGATAGCACCTTCACAATTCATCCAAATGTTTAAGATAAGATGTGGCAAGGAAGTAGACTAGGATAAATTTCATATCTGCAAAAATATTTGAAGATACAACCTGTAGTTCCAAGCCTTTCTCATTATAACTCATTGGATTTAATTAAAAAGTTCCCTCTTTCTTTTGAAAACCAAGTCTATAGAACTGACATTTGATTGTGATTAAGGAAGTAGTCTATTAAAATTTTGTTTTCTCATTGCTGATGCAGCCATCATAATTACCTTGTCAGATGTCACTAAAGATGGTGACAAGGTAGTAATAAAGCTTGGTAAATTTAAAACTAATTCAGTTCATCTTCTAGCAAGACTATGAACTCTGAAACATTTAATCAATTATGAGCAACTTTGAAAAGCATATGCAACTAGTATTTAAAATTTCAAAATCAACGTGTCTTACTTTGAAAGTCATGAAGTCAGTCATGTAGGTATTAACCCTGCCTTCTACTCCAGGAATAGGCCCAGTAAGCATATATTTTTCATTAAACGATTAGCTGTAAAATTGCAGAGTAAACAGACTTTAGGCTGTTGACTTTGGAATAGAGGGGGCAATGTAGATGAAATATAACATTTCATGTGTATATTTCAATATATTTACTAAGGTCAAAACAGGTCTCTTGCAGTTCATACAATTAAAGAAAAGCAAGAGGAAACATATAAAGTAATGCAGATAATGAAGTACAGGAGATATCAGATGCAGATCTTTTAAATTTAGCTTATTCAATCTTTTCCCTTTCTTATGCACCACTGAGAACATGTGAAGCCTCTGTCTACAATTATTGAGTTTATATGAGAATATATATGTTTAAAATATAATACTGCTTTTGCCTAAGGCAAAAACACAGATGTTATTACAATCCCAAATGTTAAAGTTTTTCACATGAATCTTAATATTATCTACTTCACACATTCACACACACACACACACACACACACACACAGAGTCTGGTCATAAATTATATGATTTTTATAATGATTGTTCCATATCAATTTCATATGCAGAAATTTAGGCATAAAATTTTTCACTACATTTAGTTCAGTATATAAAGTAGAACAATACATTTACAATTAATATACACTTGATAAGTTAAAATTTGAATTAATCCATATTTCCTATAAGGTATCTTTCATGCATTTTTATTTTGTCTATGTTCTTTTATGGTTTTGAGTACATCCTTTTCCTACATTTTTCTCTATAGTTTTGGTAACTCTACTGTGATTATCATACAGCTCTTTAATTTAAAGAGATTATATTTCAAACTAACTCAGTGTCTATTTTAAAAATCTGTACATTTTAAACAGTAATATAATAAATCATAAAGGATTCCCCCAAATACTTTATTTCTCTTAATGTGGTAAGCTTCAAGAAATTTATTAAAATGGATCTGCATCCACAGCATCTCTTGATATCAATTCCCAAGAAACAAAGAATTTATAATATGAATCCATTTTGAGATACTCTTAAACTATAAAAATTATGAATTGTCACATCTAACACCATGACTCTCTGGCTTCTGTCATCTTTCTGCCCACTCTTCCACAATGTTGCCTGATCCTTATTCTAGATTGTAAATGTATCTATTACTGTGTCCCTTTTCTACAATAGTTTCCTTCTTGACTGAAATACTCCATCTTGCAGAGGAGGCTTTATGATAATAGGTAAGCACCTCAAAATAGTTTCAGGCCATCCCTAAAACTGGGTTGATCGATAAACTGATTCATCCAAAAGAAAGCAGCAGAGACTGATGAGAGTCACCTTCATACAACCCAAACTGCAAAGTCTCTAAGACCTTACTAGCTGTCTGGAACAAACAAAAACCAGTCCAGCTGCCTGGAAGAGGTTTAGAACAGCTCCCTCACTTGGACAAGAGACTCTCAGGCATGTTGATCATATCATAGGTTCAACAAGTTGGATGTTGAAGCTAACTCTAGCTTGGTCTGTCAAGGTTCCCTATCTGAAGTGAGTAGGTATGTGTATGTGCGTGCATACGTGTGTGTGTGTGTGTGTGTGTGTGTGTGTGTGTGTGTGTGAGTATTTTCTCCTAAAGAAAGATCTTGTTGTATTATAGTTTTGCTATTTTGCATTTTATTTGGTTATGTTTTTCTGTAGTGGTCTCTGCTACCAAAAGAACAGTCTTTGATGAAGGGTGAAGAATACATTCCTCTGTGGGTGTAAATACAACTGTTTATAGATTATTGTTAGAGATTATTCCAGCTTATTAAATTGGTAGGTGTAGATACTCCTCCAGTTACCATGACTTAACTACCACTGAAAAATTAGGTAGGTTTCCAGAAGATTTTCTTCCTACTGGGTAAATCTCACGTCCAATTATAGAGCCGTTGGTTCACACCAAGGTATGGTTGCTACTACTGCACCCTTAGAGTTCTTGTGCCTTTCTGGTCGTTGATGTGGATCATAGATGTCACAGCTGATTAGGAGGATTGATTTCCTTGGAGAAAAGCTGGAAGTCAGAGAGGTAGTCTTCTCAGGGAAGAGGACATAAGTAGATTGTTCTTTGCTGAATGGTCAGCCCTCCTGAAAACACACATGCAGGTAACATTATACAGACTAAAATTTTCATATTTAAAAATAACGATTAGTGAAAAATGTCACGAATGTGAAGGGAGTTGGTTAGGGTATGTTCCCATATATAGGATATATTCTCCAAGGTTTGGAAGGAGGAAAGGGAATGAAAAATGTAATTATACCATGGAAAAATAAAATTCACAAGACTACAAACTATCAAATTAAATGAAACTTGAGCTTTTAAAAGGTACAAAATCACTTTCTATAACTGACCCTACCAAAAAGTTACTTCAGTTGATGCTCATTTCTAAAAGGAAAAAGAAACAAAGAGAAAGAAATCAGAGTTATATGTGGGAAGTCCACATTGTGTTATAGTTTCCAAACTCTCATACTTTATCTGCTCTGTGCATTGGGTTCATTTTCAAAGGAAGCAACTATGTCATGAATCACCAAAATAATGAAAAAAATAGTAATTGGTTTTAACAGAAAACTTTGATTCTTCTTTCCTGTAACAATAGTTCTTTTCAAAATGATTGTATACATTTGTGTGAGTATGCATGTATCTGTATACAAGTTCTTGTGCAGTTCTGAAAAGTGTGTTGAATCTCCTGTGACTTCAATTACAAAGATTTGGATGACCCCACATTGGTCCTGGGAACCAAACTCTGGTTTTCTGAAAGAATAGCAAATGCTTGTAACTGTTGAGCCATTCCTCCAAACCTTAACAATAATTCTTAACATTGTATTTTAATATTTTCTTTCATTAAAATTCAATCACTTTTATAAATGTTATATTGATGATTTTGTGTAAAATTTCCTTCTACTGTTTAATTGTGAGAAAATATAATTGTTCTAAAGAAATTGTCAGTAAGTCACAATTATATTTACTGGTCAAATGATTAATTCATTTGTCATAAATTGATAACTACATTAATGAGATATTATAAATACATGTGTTAATTGAATACAGACTAATTATGTAATGGCGAGAATAATTTACAGTTGACACTGAACTTGTAAATTCAACTTTGATTTATGCTATTGTAAGTAGTTCTCTGTGCCCATTATTTACTGCTCTTTGCATCAAGACATTGTTATCAGATGGCCATCGTTCTATTAATACTGTCTAAACCTTATCAGCCCTTCCAAAGTGCTGAATCAGAAAAGGATGATCATAACAATTCAGCTTTTTCTGATCAATCTTTCACATAGCCAATGTTTCATTAATCAATAATTTTGTCAATTTGATTTTTCTTCTTGTGGTTAAATGGATTTTTCAATTATGTGTTTTCACATGTATCAGTGACCACTTGCCTTAGGTAGCTAAATAAAATATATGGATTATATTATACCTTTATATTCTTTGGATTTGTGTAGAGACTTCATGTTTAAAATATAGGGCTTTAGTGTTTTGTCAATGGTTGGTAATCCCATCCCTCCACTTGAGGTCCTGTCTATCTACTGGAGAGGGGGGCTCTTTAAGTTCCCTCTCCCATTGCTGGGCATTTTGGCTAAGGTCACCCCCACTGAATCCTGAGAGTCTCTCACCTCCTTGGTCTCTGGTACTGTCTAGAGGGGACCTTAGCTCCCACACCCTGAGGCTGCATGTTTCCATTCTCCTGGCCCTCTGGGCTTCTCTCCTGTACCAGCTCCCCATAGCTGATCCTGTTGTTCCTGTCTAAAAACACTGCTGGGACAAAAATGGAGAAGAGTTATAAGGAAAGGTGGTCCAGTGACCAGACAAGATCCACCACATGTGGGGGCACCAAGGCCTGCTTACAGACAGGAACCTAGTATAGCTGTCTTCTGAGAGGTCTTACCAGCAGCTGACTGAGACAGATGCAGATACTTACACCCAACCATTGGACTGAAGTCTGAGACCCCTATGGTTGAATTAGGGGAAGTATTGAAGAAGCTGAAGGGGAGAGTGATACCATAAGAAGACCAGCAGTCTTAACTAGCCTGGACCCCAGGGAGCTCTCATAGACTGAACCATCAACCAAGCAGCATACCCAGGCTGGTCCAACTTCCCCCTCTCCACCAGGCACATAGAAAATAGAGGACTGCCTGGTCCGGTCTCAGTGGTAGAAGATATACCTAATCCTTGAGAGACTTGAGGTTCCAAGGAAGGGAAAGGCTGATGGGAAAGAAGAATGGGATGAGGAACTTGGGGGGAAGGGTGACTGGGAGGGGGTGCAACAGCTGGAATGTAAATAAATAAAATAATTTTTAAAAAGCAAAGGAAATAGACAATGGTGTATAAATTAACTCTGTTTCCTGCCATTGTCAGTAGGATTAGTCATGTCAGATTATCTTACAATGTAAATATAATCTCCTGTAATCTAACAAAGTAGAATTTAGAGGGTAGATGGCATTTTCTGATACCTTGAAGTACCTTTCAATATCAGCATTCCACATCATTGACCACACACTGAGCCATTGAAACTTTACAATGTTACCTCTTAGGCATTTTAGTCACTCCAATAAAGTCTTTGGATCAAGTTTGTTACAAGATCCTCTTCTACTTTAATCTGCATCCAAATAATCTGGGGACTTTATTTAAAAACAAAGTACAATGTCATAGTTTTACAGCAGCAGTAAGTCTATATTCTCACAAATGCTCAGAATATCCCTGTGCTGTCTTCTCCAACATCAAACTTGGCTTCCAGGTTCTAGAGCAGTACATCTTACACTGAAGGGTGGGCTTGCAGATGCCAATTATTGTTTCTAAAATTACTCTTGAAGTTTGTCTGTGGTCATGCCTGGCTTTCACTACATTTTTAATTTTTTCATGTCTGTTGATAGATAATCAAACACCATGACTCTGTGCTCACAAATAATGAAATGGCATAGAGTAGTCTAGAAAAACTGTTAGCATTTTGTCTAAGTTCTGCCCCACAGTTACCTGGCAACAGCCAGGTATGCCTGACTTACTATAAAAGGGGCTGCTTGTCTCCTTCTCTCTCTCTCTTGCTGTCTTCCCTTTGTGCTTTTGCTCTAGCCTCTCACCCTTTCTCCCTGTCTCCCCAATCCCCTCACCCCTCTTTCTCAGTGCTTATGGCCAACCTCTACTACTGCACTCTCTTTCTGCCTTTCTCTGTCTCTACTACCCTCTCAATTCCCCTCCCCATGCCCTGAATAAACTCTATTCTGTACTATACCTTAGTGTGGCTGGTCCCTCAAGGGGAAGGGATGCCTCTGCATGGGCCCGCAGAGGCACCCTCTTCCCCCATATCTTACCAAACATCCACCAAACATATTCTTTCTCTCTTTATTTATGTAAAACACAACAAAAACAAGTTGTAGTTTTGAAAACTGTAAACCTGTTCATCTACTTCAGGTCTATGGAGACCTGGAATCTATATACCTTTAATGGTTGCTATGCAAACAGGAATAACTGTACCTCAACAATCTAAATGCCATCCTGAAATAAAAGCATGCCTTGGGCAAATAATACTTTTAATTGAAACAAATTGACCACTAGGATCAAGCTATTAATGTGCATTGTCCTTTCTCTGTTATTAGCTGATATCAGTAGGTAGATCAGCATAAGTGTAGCAAATGAACACTCTGTATGGTAACAACGGCACTAAGTCTGCAGATTTCTTGAAGCCATTTGCACAACTTTAATGTACCTGTGATTTAGTCATATCCTTGGAGTGCAATTTTAAGCTGTTGCTCCCTTGGTTTAGAAACCTTTATGTGCTTTATGACCCAGTTAGTTTAAATTGATTCTTTCCCTATGTACCCAATTAGCAATTATGGTTTGTAGAGCCCAAGGGGGATGTCTATGTTGGTGGTAGAGAATCAAAATCATTAAATACTAAACACAAACACAAACAAAATAAAATATAACCCCAAACAACTTGTCATTAGGCATTTGGGAAACATGAAGCAAACATGGTTTAAATTAGCCTTACAGTGTTTTTTGTGTGTATGAAGTATGTTTATCTGGGCTTATGGCTTCTTTACTTGACAATGTCAGTTGAGAGTGAAATGTTCAATTTCAATCTTTGCAAAGGTTCCTCTACCTTAGCCTTCATGTAGGTAAGTGTTCTTTCCTATTATACCTCCCTCCAGGAAACTGAGATGGTTAATTATGAAATTCTTATTTATAAACTATGTTTTTATAGAAATTGTTACATATTCTTCATGCATTCTTAGAATCCAGTACAAACCAAACTTAAGCAGGACACATTAAGTTCAATAAGTATGATGATATATCTTTCAGAGTCTTCTAATGAAGGCATCTGGTACATTTAGTAAGATTTTAGTGCTGTCAGTCAGATCCCTATCTATGAACACAAATGGACCCTGTCTATAGTCCATGCACTGTGCTATTTAGAGAAAAATTGGTACTCTTCAGAACTCTGCATATTTATTACTAGGCTTGTTCACTTGTTTTCCAACATAGAACCACAAAAGGTGTTAACAGGGTAAGGACTCAATTGACCTCTCTTTGCACTTTTGATAGCTGATGCCTGCGTGTATAAATGTTACCTGTGTTCTCTTTAAAGATTATCCTTGTGTTATTCAAATTCTGATTTCTGTGTCACCATATCTGGTTGCAATCCTTATAGTGAGAATCTCCTGTTTCAAAGTTGTGTAAACATTGCTCCCCAATTATTTTCTGATTGGTCAATAAAGAGCTAATCTGACAGTGACTGAGCAGGAATTCAATAGTGTTGGACTTCCTTCCAGCCAGGGAAGGGGGAAGAAGAGAGTGGAAGTGGGGATTCAGCCAGGAAGAGAGGGTCCAGGAGACAATGTAAGAAAACAGCATGAATGAAGAAAGCCATAAAGTGCAAGTATCTTGGAAATTTTGACTGGGAGGTAGCAAGACTATTTTAGAGGATTAAAGTAGATTAATATTAATCAGGTATTAATCTATTAAAGCAGTTAAATAAGTAAAATGGTTCTGTCTCAATTATTTGGGAGCTTGCTTGGTTAAGAGAAAACTACACCATTTATAAAACTGCACTAACAGATGCCTTTAGTGGTGCTTTTCTTCTAGATGCTGTCTCCCAAACTCTGTTATGATACTCTCTCGCATCACATTCTCATTTGATCTGTTCCTCTTAATAGAGTTTACCTTTTTTTTTTTTCCTGAACATCAGTCATGGCTTGTTATAAGGAATTAAGCAACTTGTTGAGTTCTGAGAGACAAGAACTATTACCATTATTAGGAAACATACACAATCCTATTTTGATGAGAATATATATTTCCTGAAATTTCCAGTAACCTGACTAAAAAAGAGACTTATTATTGAATTGCACTTATGGAAGGATTGACCACGGCAGACCTTCTTCTCTTAGTCTACTCCATCCATTCAACATATCCACACATTAAGCTCATTAGAAGACAAAGGAACAAACAGAGATGCCAAGAATTTAAGAACATTGCAGAGGCACAGACCTGGAGGCAAAACCCAAAATGAAACCCCAAAGAGCTGATCCTAGAACTTGGGAGCTTGGCCATAATGGGAAACAAAGCCCACTGATCTGCTGCCATGGGGACAAGATCTACTGAAGGAGAATATGGGCTGCCAGTGGGTGCATGCTAATACATGGAATATCACCCAGTTTGTGTTTTAAAAGTGACTTTCTACTATTTAACAGGGTTGAAAAAAATAAGGCAGTAATGAAATCCTTTGTATGGTTTAATGTATACTGTACAGATCTTGTCCTGATTTATTTAAGACCTTTAACTATATCAGTTAATTAAAGTGAAACAAAAATGTGAATGTGAACCTGAAGACCTTACAGAAAACTCAAAGTAAGAAAAAGCACGTTTAAAGAGTCCTGTTATGTTGATTTAAAATACATTAAAGTTGGGAAAAAGGACAACAACACCTACATGTCCTCTTTAGAAAGAGTATACTTTCAACTATGAAATTAATTGATGAGGAATTTTAACCACTTCCTTTGACAGACAGGGCAGCAGACTCAAGGCAAGAAAGTCATGCCCAGATGGATCTTTGGTGATTGTGTAGAGAATTATTCTCCCTTTGGTGTTGACACTGTATTTTCCCTTAATGTCTTTAGTTCAGCAAGAATCAGTCATGTAGAGATCAGTTAAAGGTGCCAATGCAGATACAGAGCAGGGAGATTTGAAGATATTTCTTCAGAGGCAGGAAAACTCAAGACAGAATAGCAGATGAGCTCCTAATGAAAGGGTTTGGGGATTCTCTAATTATTGCCTTTCTGCAGAGGTGGCAATTGTGCCACCTGCGTCCTTTGGGAGTTTGTAAGGGAAAATGTGCAGCATTGGGTAGCAAGCCTGATAAGAGACATGAATAAATTAAACAGGGGGAAAAAACACAATAGTACAAGAAAACCCAAATAGTGGTAACATTGATTCCCCTTTATCTTGTCTCAGGTGGTTTGTTCTTGTCTCCACAAACTCTAACAAAGTCCAATATAAGATTTTCTGTTAGTTTCTGCCTAATGTTCTATTTGTTACTTTATCAGGTCACAGGATCTGCATCAGGACGTGTTTTCACAGCTCACTCCCAGGCATTGGTGGAGGTGTTAAAAAGCAGTCTGAAAAAGACAAGGCATCTCTTAGAGAGAAGTAAGGGTCAGCCTAGGAAGCAGGTAGGAAGAAGAACAAAGTCTGAGAGAAGAACAGGCCAGGAAAGTTCAGCTTAGCAAGAGGTGCTGAATGAGGGAGAACCTAGGAGCCTCCTATGAAAATCTCTCAAGGAGAGCATACTGCTTCTCCAAGCAGTTTTACTGTAATGATTCCAAACCAAACAGGAACGTGAAGATCTTCTAGGAATAAAGGAGTGAGCCACTCAGCAGGAGAGGATAATCCTTTTCATTAGCAGAGAAAGACCTTAAAAGGGAAAGTCAGCATCTGCTTTCACCCAGAACATGCATTTGTTTCCTGTGGATCAGGAACTAATCTATAAGAAGAGTTGGCCCCAGGCTTGTAGGTAGAAAGAATTAAGAACATTGCAGTAGCAAAGCATTCCAGGAAAAAAAAAATAAGGAACGAAATTTTCTTTTTCAATTACAAGAAACAGAACATGTTTGTTTGTGTATATCACATTGTCTTAATTTTTATCCAGAGGTCTAGTTTGAGTGTAGGGAAAAGACTATATTGTTTGAAAAAAAACTGTTTTAATGAAAAAGTATGATGGCAATTGTCACCATGTTTTTTTCTGTGGGAATGTATTCTTAAAAAGAAACTGAGGTAGGACAGTGAGTCTCAGTTCTCATTGGGCCATTCCCCCAATAGGCCAGGAGTAGTGTCTTCTCATAGACCTTTCTTTCCTCCTTGAAACCATCTTCAAAAGCACGATTCAGGGTTTGCTCCTTTTGAGGCTGCCATCTTCAGGCATCAAGATACTGTCCCACTAAAAAGACAAACTAATCCATGCGATCTGCTCATGTAAACAGCCTGGCGGAAATGACTATAGTTCAAAGAGACATATTAGCTATTAGATTATTTAAACAGTGGCCACTAAGAGACCAGCATTTCCCCAGGAATCTCATGCTGTGAGAAGAGTAGTTTGGGCCACCCAGACCAAGAACTTTTCTCTCAGGTAAGGAAGTTTGGAGTTTTATAGAAGTATTGAAAAATCAGTGGTTGGCCAAACCATACCTTGAGGAGTGATGAGATGTACAAATAATTGACCATCTACTAATTTTATTCCAGGACCGTGGAGGAAAGTATGGACGGGAGTCACAATCAAGTTGTTCCCCTTTCCAATATGAAGACATTGAATACATCCCTTTGTTTTGTTTGTTTTCTTAGTTTTTAATATTTAATTATATTGTTTGTTTTGGTTTTGGTTTCTAATAACTTGCTTATTTTAGTTAGCTTCTCAAGAGTTGGTAGTTAACCTTGGTCCTTTGAGGCATAGACTATGACTACAGGTTTGATAACAGTGACACAATAGCAAATGTCTGACAACAGATCCCTATGGTTCTAATCACAGACGTTCATCAAGCACCCAGAGGTAGGAATCTAGAAGGAGGTCTCTTCCTAATTCACCATGGAAATAATCTTTCTAGTATGATATATTCATTTTATTAACCCAGTAGTGGCCAGTGCTAATATTATGGTAGGACTCTTTGTTCTTATTTTCTATTAAGAAAGAATCCAGTTGAGAAACATAGTTTAAGCAGAAATTTATTTAATGAAGAAAATCTAAACAAGAAGTTCAGACTGGAGTGAATAGCCTCAAATGTTGTGCATTACAAGGTGAATCTTAAAGATATTTTTATCAAAATATAGGGATGAATATTATATTTGTAGGAGAATTGGTACTTGTTTTTTTTTTCCAACAAGTCAACAAGTCAATCTTTTCAACAAGATACTCTAGATTTTATAGATATCACAAGACATCTCTTCCTATGTTCCTTTAGCAAAACCTTCTAATAGGATGGGAGAAACAAAATGACTAGTCACATAACGTTCTAATGAAGTTGGAATCTTTGGAGGTTACAGGACTTTTGATAATATGATGAAGATATCCTAGAGCCCAGGGTCATGATATTATAGGAGCAACCTACTTGTAGATGAAAGGGCATTTAACCACTAAAGAGGAATTTAGACCTCAAGAGGTAAATCTATGAAGATTTTCTGAAGTTTTCCGTCCCTACCTGATACTAAACTATTTTCCTGACTGAAAAACCAGCTGCCTCCATCTTAGCCTTAAAAGCCATCTTGTAGTGATGTTCATTCCTGTGTATGATTAAACCTCTCTTTCTCAAGGATTGGACTGTTCCTACCTATCATCTTAACTACAAATGGTTCTGTACATCTGTTTCTGGAATGGTAATCCTGTCTTTGTTTTTAAAAATTGTTTATAACCATGTTGCAACCCTGCACTTGTACCACAAGGGTTATTGTAGCTACCTTGCTATGACTACTTGTTGTGAACATATTGCAATCACATCTTTGTATCAGGAGGTCACTATGACTAACTTGTTATGCTGTTTTTTGCTTCTGGAACTCCATCTATTTTACCCACCAAAGCCTCATTGGACACTCCCTGCCCTGAGCTGTAAAATGTCTTCCTCACCTGCAATGCTGACCTTTCAAATCTTACTTTACAGGGAAGCAGCCCATGTACACAAATCAAAATTCTTGCTTTAATTAACTGTTTGCTTTAATTAATTTGGCCCTGATGATTTGGGTTGATAGTCTTTCTCTTTCTGTCTTTGAGATTAATACTACCAAGTTGACTTCTGCAAAAATAAAACCAACTTCCTGCCCTGCTTCCATTAAGGACAAGTATAGAAATCACACTTACTACTTAGAAAGAAGTGGCATTTTATATCCTGAAATGAAAAATAACCACAGCAACAAAAACCAATGTCACCCTTTTCCAACAAATGACACCCTGACATTTCTCACAGGTCGGTGACTCCTTCTCAAGAATGTATTTATTTATGACCTTTTGATTCTTACTATCTAAAGAAATAATGGTTTGTGAATGTAAAAATCACAGAAGAAAATGTCTACTTGTTCAGCATAAAGTGAATGGCTATGAACACTGTCTTAGTGACAATTTAGATCTTATTCTTAACTTAAATAGCTTAATTCTAAACTGTTCCAAAATGAAAAATCTTTTGAGCACCTTCATGTTGCCATAAGTAGACAACTCCATACTGGAACTCATGGGGTAAGACCACACAAAATTCAGATATGATAAAAACATTTCACATTCCCAATCCAAAAGTCATGTGTTATCTGGTTTATTTCTGGTACTAGTTTCTGGTACTAATCATTTTGAATAATGGATGCTGAACCTGCCTTGTGTTTGTTATCTTTTACTATATTGCTTAGAATTAATAAGGCATTTTTCCTTTAACAGTTGCTCGTTCTTTCAAATATCTTTCCTTAATATTTTGTTATTGCTGAGAATGAGGATTGTGTGTGTGTGTGTGTGTGTGTGTGTGTGTATGTATGTGTGTGTGTGTGTATGTGTGCATTACTGGTTTTCTGCTCAATGATTTTTAATTCTGTGTTTAGATATTTATTTATAAATTTATTTGCTTGTCTGTGTGTGTGCAAAAACTCATGTGATACCTAGGTATGGCTTGACAGTAGGTATCTTCACTTGATAAGCCCCAAAGTTGGCTTCTTTGTTTAGTTTTACATTCACTTTTCTGTTCTGCTTTTTCTTTTACTTTATTAGATACTTTATTTGCATTTCAAATGTTTTCACCTTTCCAGATATCCCCTTTGGAAATCCCTATACCACCCCCTTCCCCCTGCCTCTATGAGGGTTTTAACCCACCCACCCACCCACTCCAGTCTTCCCTCCCTGGCATTCCCCCATACTGGGGCATCTAACACCCTCAGGCCAAGGGGCTCTCCTCCCACTGATAGCCATCAATGACCTCCTCTACCACATGTGGTCAGCACCATGGGTCCCTCCATGTTTATACCTTTGGTTGGTAGTCCAGTCTCCAGGAACACTAGGGGGTCAGGCCAGTTGACACTGTTGCTCACTCCATGGGGCTGCAAACTCCTTTAGCCCCTTCAGTACCTTCTCCAACTCCTCCATCAGGGACCCCACACTCAGTCCAACAGTTGTTGTAAAAAGAATCTTGGTTATTCTGAACTTTTAAGCTAATATCCACTTATTACTGAGTACATTCTAAATTTGTTCTTTTGTAACTGAGTTATCTCACTCAGAATAATATTTTCAAGTTCCATCCATTTTCCTGTGAATTTCGTGAAGTCATTGTTTTTAGTAGCTGAGTAGTATTCCATTGTGTAAATGTCCACAATTTCTGTTTCCATTCCTCTGTTGAGGGACATCTAGGTTCTTTCCAGCTTCTGGCTATTATAAATATGGCTGCAATGAACATAGTAGAGCATGTGCCCTTATTACATGTTGGAACATCTGGGTATATGCCCAGGAGTGGTATAGCTGGGTCCTCAGGTAGTTGTCTGTCAAATTTTCTGAGGGTCTGACAAACTGGTTTCCAGAGAGGTTGTACCAGCTTGCAATCCTACCAGCAATGGAGGAGTGTTCCTCTTTCTCCATATCCTTTCCATCATCTGCTGTCACCTGAGTTTTTGATCTTAGCCATTCTGACTGGTGTGAAGTGGAATTTCAAGGTTGTTTTGATTTGTATTTCCCTGATGACTAAGGATGTTGAACATTTCTTTGGGTGCTTCTCAGCCCTTCAAGTTTCCTCAGTTGAGAAATCTCTATTTAGCTCTGTTCCCGATTTTTTGATAGGGTTATATGGTTCTCTGGAGTCTTAACTTCTTGAGTTCTTTGTATATATTGGATATTAGCCCTCTATTGGATGTAGGATTGGTAAAGATCTTTTTGCAATCTGTTGGTTGCCATATTGTCCTATTGACTGTGTCCTTTGCCTTACAGAAGCTTTGCTATTTCATGAGCAATTTGTCAATTGCTCATTTGTCAATTCTTGATCTTAGAGCATAAGTCATTGGTGTTCTGTTCACGAACTTTTCCTCTGTGCCCATGTGTTCGAGAGTTTCCCCACAATTTTTTCTATTAGATTCAGTTTATCTGGTTTTATGTGGAGGTCCTTGATCCAATTGGACTTGAGCTTTGTACAGGGAGACAGGAATGGATCAATTTGCATTCTTTTACATGTTGACTGCCAGTTGAACCAGCACCACTTGTTGAAAATACTGTCTCTTTTCCACTGGATGGTTTTAGCTCCTCTGTGAAAGATCAAGTGACCATAAGTGTGTGGATTCATTACTGGGTCTTCAATTCTATTCAGTTGATATACCTGCCTGTCACTATACCAATACCATACAGTTTTTATCATTACTGCTCTGTAGTATACCTTGAGGTCAGGGATGCTGATTCCCCCAGAAGTGCTTTTATTGTTGAGAATACTTTTTGCTATCCTGGGATTTTTATTATTCCAAATGAGTTTGAGAATTGCTCTTTCTGAGTCTATGAAAAATTGAGTTGAAATTTTGATGAGGATTACATTGAATCTATAGATTGCTTTTTGCAGGATGGCCATTTTTACTATATTAATCCTGCCAATCCATGAATATGGGAGATCTTCCCATCTTGTGAGGTCTTCTTTGATTTCTTTCTTCAGAGACTTGATGTTCTTGCCATACATATCTTTCACTTGTTTGGTTAGAGTCACACCAAGATACTTTATATTGATACCCACCTCCACAAAAGTAAAAACAGACAGACTACTCCTGCAGAGTTGTGAACTCTGTACTTCCCAAAGAAACCTTGACATCAGCCTCACACATGAGGTCAAAGAAAATCATGCATACTGAGAAAATTAATGTTAAAATATTTAAGAGAATTATACACCCTCCTGAGGCCCATCTATATTCATTCTTTATTTTTACTCATTTTATTCATTTACATTTCAAATGATATCTACCTTCCAGGTTACCACTCCACAATCCCCCGATCTTATCCCTCATCTCCCTCCTTCTCTTTGCTTCTATCAGGGTGTTCTTCCATGTGCTCATCCACTCCTGCCTCACTGCCCTAACATTCTCCCATGCTGGGGCATCAAGCCTCCACAGGACCAAGGACCTTCCCTCCCATTGATGTCAGAAAAAATCCATCCTCTGCTACATATGTACCGATTGTGAATAGCATTGGGAGTCTTCAAAGCTAAGTTCCATATCACATCTCAACAGTTTAGCACATCAATATACTTTACTAGAACTGAAGAAACTTAGGTTTTTACTATTCATGTGCATATTTTTTATTCCAAAAATTCTAGGGTATTCAGACAGAAGAACAAACATGAAAAATTAAAATAAAATAAATCGTGGAATGAATCCAAAATTTCTCATTTGACCAGAAGATGATCAAGAAAGCATACATACACAAAGAGAGAGAGAGAGACAGAGAGAGAGAGAGAGAGAGAGAGACAGAGACAAAGAGACAGAGACAGAGAGACAGAGACAGAGAGCTGAAGTTGACTGTTCTAGAACTAAGACACAGAGTGTTGATCAGAGTGTTTGTAGATGACCTTAAAAAGACTATCTCAACCAAGAAATGAGAGAGAAAACAATGGCACAACACAAATAAAATGTAAAGTAATAGAAAAACAAACCGTTTCAACCAGCATATGACATGTGTGAATACTTGCTCTTCCTAAAGGAGGTGAAGATAAGGCATAGGACTCAGTGAAACACATTAATATGGTAAATCTCCTCTCACTTCCAGACAACTCTCAAGTCTAGAGAATGCATCTACAATACTACATAATGTGAGACCTAGGGAACATTGCAGAGAGTGAGCTGAAAGAATGTAAAAGCCAGAAGACCAATGGGTTTTTGTAGGAGTGACTCTCCTAGTATTGTCAGAAGCTATGTACATAAAGTATTACCAATATGATTGCCCCAAATCAGATATGAATGTAGCAAGTTTCACATCAGTGGATATGCCAAATTATATTGGGCAACTGTTGAGGCCTAAACCCTACACAAGGAACTATAGGCATGGAGGAATATTGGTAAGGACACTCAAATTGGTTATCTAGTGCCTGGTATTCAGCCTTGAAAACAAGCATTCCTGCAACCTTATATGGACTAAACAGGTTATTTAGGAATATATATATATACATATATATATATATATATATATATATGTGTGTGTGTTTAGTTTTTTAAAAGGACATAAATTTTAATGAGTATGGGGAGGGCTATATGAGAAAGTTTGAAGGGAGAAAAGAGAAGAAAGCAATACTGTATTTACATTATCATCTCAAAAGTATTTAAAATAAAAAAGAATTTTTATAGAAACAACTTCATGAAGCCATATTCATGTAGACTTCATTAATTTATACTGATCCTAGTAACAACTGAAAAATGTATAATAAACACAGAGAAATGATCAAACACTAGCCAAGAAAATAAATAATAAAAAATACCATAGTTTCTTATCAATTATAGTGAATGCTACAAATACCAGACTATGTAGAGAACACAAGAAAGTAGTGATTATGAATTGAAAATAAAAGATACATTAAAGATTGCATTTTATATTTAGAGGGTATGAAGATATTTAAGACAGTAAAGAATATGCCCAATTTTCTCAAACATCAGAT
Organism: Rhynchomys soricoides; assembly: GCA_019843965.1. Lineage (NCBI taxonomy): Eukaryota > Metazoa > Chordata > Mammalia > Rodentia > Muridae > Rhynchomys > Rhynchomys soricoides. The sequence goes on along the minus strand of JADRCH010000252.1, from coordinate 1,414,826 downwards.
ATCTTGCTTAGACTACCTGCTTCAAGAAGAAACACTAAGCAAATACTTTAAGATGAAGACTGACTTGCAAGAAGTTTATTGTTGAATACTTTCAAGGGTTATACCAATGATGGACTGATTTTTCTTTGTGCAATGTCTTATTATATTTGTTATAGACTGAGCAAAATATTGCTTGGTTGAGGTCATTTTTCTTTGAGGACATTCCTTGTAGTATACTTGGCTCGAGAATAAAACTGGTAGTACTACATGAAGTTGGGGATATTACTGCTTTATATCTATTGGGGATATCTGGGTAACACAGCACAGAATCCCCCAATATTTCTTAGAAAGAAAGGCAAATCAGAGGAAAAAAAAGAAGTGAAGAAAGAAGCCTATAAAGAGAGTAAAGGTATGAGAAACATTGTGAAATGGGGGATGGGTGGGTGGGTTGTAACAGCCAAAAATCAGTGCATTTGATTTAGCTTTATATCTCTGAGAAATGTCAGAAGCTACATCCATAAGATCTCACCAACATTACTGCCTAAATATGTGCTGAACAAGCAGAACAACAACGGACATGAAAAAGTGGACAGGGAGAAGCCCAACAGTCCTCAAGTCTATACAAACATGTATAGGTAAATAAAGATACTGAAAGTGGGGGAAATAGTCATCCCCATTGAAGAAAATAACAATCAATTATCTACAACTAAGTGGTCAGCCCAGAAAGTACACATATAAACAGCATACAGACTGAGAAAGTTATATTTTAAAATATATGTTTATATATATATATATATATATATATATATATATATATATATATGCATTTAACAGCAATTAATTAAGAAAAATATGCCATTGATTTGAAAGAGATTAAGACGGGGTCTATGGGAAGGCTTGGAGGAAGAAACAGAAAGGAGAAAATGGTGTAATTATGTTATATCTCAAAAAGAAAAGAAATAATAAGAAATGTACTTTAGCTTAAATCTTAAGTTATTAGCCATTTATTTGAAAGTTAAAGATGTGGAAAGTTGATGTTAGTTTTGATATCAAAGAGACTATTGAACTGAAGAAGGTGGGGAACAGTTACACTGTACCAATGTGGGAATTTACAGCCTTGTGATAAGGTTGCAATAGTGATGATTAGAGCCTATTGCTATTCAGTATCTTCCTCATTCTGTTAAATACTTTGCCTGTATTACCTCATTCAGTAGCCACTTAGAACCAAATGTTATTATGCTATTTAATGAATTGATCAATTAATGTTCTGTATTAATATCGTAGGGTTGTATATGAGTCCCATAAGGAATCTGAAATACAGAATCGTCCCATGGCTTGTTGACTGTCACACTTGTAGTAGTTTATCCTTCCAGGTTTTGACATCTAGCAATAGTCCCTTTAAACATATGCTGCATAGGAAAGTTGTGAGAGTGTGTGTGTGTTCACATTTGGTCCTATATTTTATTGTGAATGATGGTGCAGGAATAGAATAGTAGACATACAGATTAAAATAGTATCAAGAAATACAGCTTCATATTTATAGACAGTTAATCTGTAGCAACAGTATTCACATGATGTTAAACCTCATAGAGTTGGCATTCACCCTCACATCATAGCCAAATTTATTCTAGATATATTTAAATAAGATGAGAACATAGTAAAAATAAATATTAGATGCTAAAGGAACTCTTAAATGAGGTAATAATCCTAACTCTATAAAGATGATAATAGATATTTTTAAAAAGCAATAAACAGTAAGTACAACAAAATGGAGGATGTGTGTGTGTATGTGTTTGTGTATGTGTTTCTGTATATGTTTGTATATGTATAACATTTTGACCTTTGAGAAAAAAAACTCCCTTTTTTAATTAATAGTTTTTAAAATAAAATATTTTAAAATTCTCTTTCTTTCTCCAACCACCATATACTTAAACTTGGTCTCTCTCAAATCTGTTTCTCTTTTCCATATATATATCTTTGTTGAGTTGGGCCCCATAAGATTTCTCTCTTTCATGCTACCATGTCTATTGGTGTTTCCCCTGTTCAGGTCTTGTTTAGCCAAATTATCGAAACTTTGTGGCTTCCCTTACATAATATAATTTTTTATTGTTTTTTTAATAAAATTTTTTATTGGTTATATTGATTTTTTACATTTCAAATGTTATCACCATTCCAGGTTTTCTCTCCAACTCCCCCTATTTAATCCCCCTCTTCCCTGCCTCCACAAGGATGCTCCCCCAGCCACCTACTCCCTCTCCACCACCCTAGCACTCTCCTACGTTGGGGCATCAAGCCTTCACAGTACCAAGGGCCTCCTCCTCCTTTGATACCAGACAAGGCCATCCTCTGCTACATGTGCAGCTGGAACCATGGGTCCCTACCTGTGTATTCTTTGGTTGGTGGTTTAGTCCCTGGGAGCTCTGGGGGGCCCGGTTGGTTGATATTGTTCTTCTTATGAGGTTGCAAACCCCTTCAACTCCTTCAATCCTTCCCCTAACACCTACACGGGGTACCCCTGCTCAGTCAGAAGGTTTGCAAAGGTTTACATCTTTATTGGTAAGGCTTTGGCCGAGCCTCTCAGGAGACATGGGATGGATCCCCAGGTGGGGCAGTCTCTGGATGGCCTTTCCTTCAGTCTCTGCTCTACTCTTTGTCTCTGTACTTCTTTTAGAGAGGAGCAATTCTCAGTCAAAATTTTGAAAAGGGTGGGTGGCCCCATCTCTCAACCAGGGGATGTGCCTAACCTCTGGATATGGTGTCTATAGGTTGTCTCTCCTCTTTGTTGGGTATTTCAGCTAATGTTATCCCTGTTGGGTCCTGAGGAAGTTTTGCTTTCCTGGCATCTGGGACTTTCTGTTGACTAACCCCAGGACACCATCCTCCATGGCGACACACTTCTGTTCAATTTCCTGACCCTCTCCCATGTCTTCTCACATTTTAAGGGGCACAATGTCACAGTAGACTTTATGTTCCTCTGACTCTTGACAATCTTCCTGTCTTTTCTTATTTGAACTTAAAAAGCTTGAAAAGCCAGCTAATAATCTCTTTAAGCAAAATCAGAATTCAAAGAGCTGAAGAATGGGGAAAAGTTTAGTCAATAAAGTCAAATAATGTCAAAATGAGGCCTGTTTTCTATCCAAAAGGTTCCTTAAAGACAGGGTTATAGGAGATGTTTACTCACTGAATCATATTTGTGGAAATGTGATTGTTTCATTTTTAATTGAAAGTATTATTATAATTCTTTTTAAATGTTAGTCTGTCCAGAGCTATTCAAGTTGGAATTAAACAGGCAATCTATTGGACAAGTTCTTTTCAAAAATATTTACATATAAAGAAACAACAAGAAAACAATAATGTTATTGAGGAGATACAGTTTAAATAAATGGTAACCAAATAATTTTAGGATATATTGCAATAAAAGACCTTCTTTCAAAAATTCAGTATACTTTGTCAATTAAAATAAATTCTAAAATTGAATTCATTTTAATTCTCTTTTAAAGTAGACACACAAACCAAACCAACTAACCAAAGAAACAAACAAAAAACAAACAAAAAACCCTAAACCAAAAAACAAAACAAGAATAAAAAAACAAAAAACAAAACAAAACAAAAAAAAACAAAAAAGAAAAGACAAACCAGGTGTATGCATTCTTCAGGTACAGCTATAAAAAAACAAAACAAAACAAAAAACAAGTGATTCTGAATATTTTAAAAGGAAAGGTATTTATTTAGCTTACAATTTTATAGTAGGTATGCCAAAGAGCATTGTGCTTGCACTTACAAAGTTCTTTCTGGATACATCACATTGCAGCAGCAACCCTTAACAGATAGAAAACCTGAGTCTGGGGTGTGGATGGAAAAGTAACCACTAAGCAAATCTTAGCAGGAGAGTCACATTAGCTCCACCTGAAATCAGCTTCCAGTGACTCAGTCCTACATTATAAAGATCTACCTCTTAAAGGTTTTATCAACTCTCAGTATTGCCATGCCCAGGAGACAAATTCCAAAAGGTATTCAGAAAGGCAATTCCCATCCAACCACATGGTGAGAATACAACACAAACGCTACTGAACCAAATTGAGCTATAAAAGCCTATAAGTTATTTATGTCCAGCTACTCATGATGGAGAAAGGAAAGTAAGATCCATAGCAAAAGTGAAATATGAATCTCCTGTCATAGGCCAGGACATGAGAGCAAGGGTGCTGGGGTAAGAAAGGCTTGATTTAGAAAGTTCACAACAGCACATGACATTATTTAGGTTTCATCTCAGATTGTAGCAGAGAGACAGAAAAAGAGACAAGTAGTTAATATGTACTTTGTGCTACATCTAAAAATAGTGAACAATAAGAAATGATTAGTGCAATCTACTGTCCATCATCAATAAGAGGAGTATTTAAATACTTTTCTCTTTTATAAGTAGTAAACATGTACTATGGTTGTAACTCAGTGTTACATATGTGCCTAGTATGTACAAAGTCCTAGTTTTAATCACTGACTTTGCAGCCAATCAATAAAGACTGAAAAATAAAGAAAGCATACCTGAATATTATAATTTTAATAAAATAAGTATTTTGAAAATATCAGGACAGAATATTTCACTTTGTTGTATTTCTAATGCTCCAATTCTATGGGTTTCTTTCCCCTGCATTTTACAAATCTCTGACAAGCACATAATAAAACACTCTGTTAGAGTTTGTAGCATTTGGAGATATAACTTTCCTGTAAGAATGTTATGATATTTATTTTTCTTTACTACATGTTCTGTTTTGTATATTCATAATCTTAGAAGATATAATATTACATAGACTTTTTAGGACCTGGAAAATATTCAATAGCCTGAAGGTCAGTGGATGGCTGGGGCTGATCACATCTGAGCCTTAAATGCACACTTGGGGATTTTATTAGGGCCACGCTGAGATTCTGGACAGCTGCCAGAGTGTCTTCTCTTAGAAATGAAAACATAAATAAGTGGATTTTCCCTTTTTAGAACAGATGAAAGCCCATGATTCCATGAGGTGTGAAAGGCAGTCTTGTCCCACATCACAGCAATGCTATGTTTCGTAATGGCACAGTGGCAGTTACAGGAGTGGTTGGCCTGGCTTGTATGGTTTCTTGACTAGAGGTTGGAAGCACAGAGTTTCTCCTCAAGTTCAATCTACCCACATTACATTTCAGTAACTGGTCCTGTGTAGGTCATATATCATATTCCAACAAATGTTCCATTCTCAGCTGTATGGCAAAATATTAATGTAAATTCCGTTCAATATCCCTTTTTGTCCAAATTAAATTTTAACTTGAAATTTTGCATTTCTGGATTATTTATTATTTATTTATTTATTTATAATTTTAATTGATTCTTTTAGAGTTTCATATCATGTACCTCATTCACACTCATCTCTCTGTCTCCTGATATCCACCCTCTGCCTTTGCAATACTTCCCACCAAACACACACACACACACACACACACACACACACACATACACACACACACACCAACAACCACAACCACCACCACCACAACAACAACAAAAGCAAAGCATAGAAAACATCTCATCTTGAAAGTTGCAGTGTGTCAGTCTGACCCATAGTATATCCCTCTGTCTACACATCTTCACTTGCATATGTTCATTGCAATGAGTCACTGGTCTCATTCAAGATCTCTGACTTCTATGACACCATCAATCTTGGATCCTCATGGGTGCTCCTCCCATCCTGTTGTTGCCCTTGTCACAGACATCCTGAAGCTTCAGAACAGCAGGACTGAGTCTTTCATGCATCCTGACCATTCTCAGGTAATACAGAATTTGGAGTTGGGATTATTAAGAGCCCTCGTTCTGGGCTTGGGTGATAGCTGAGCTGGTCAGTGAACCAGCTCTGCTGTATCCACACCACCAGTGTGAGCTCTTCAGCACTGCTCAGGCTAGACAACTCAACATTGCCATGTGCAGGTGGCAGGGTCACCTCTTCTGATTCACACCTCCAGAGCCAGTTCCACTGTGCTGCCCAGTTAAGACATGGGGCCCACTCTCCTAAGTGATTCAGTCTGTGAGAGGCTGGGCCAGCTCTTCATATCACACACCCTTGGGGCTGGTTCACCCATGTCTTGGCCATCAGGGCCATCTTCATTGTGTTGCCCAAGAGAGGTACAAGACCAGCTCTCCCAAGTGCTATAGCCAGTGTGTGTGTGGGCTGGAGGGCATGGACTAGCTCTCCTGCTCTCATGACCCCAGGGGCAACTCTTCTGGCTTCTGTGGGTGGTGAGGGATTGGAAATGGCATCATCCCTCTACCCCAGTCAACTCAAAGCAGGTGAGTGGTTGGGCCCTGTGCTCTCTCCATCAAGGCTGGCTTACCTGTTTTCTCCTCCAGCAGGACCAGCACTACTGTGCTGCTCAGGAGGGACACAGGACCTACTTTTGGGCTGACGCCTCCCCAGAGAATTGTATCCAGTGAGAGGAAGGGTTAATTATGTTCAACCCCTGGACATACATGTGCTCTCCATTGGTTATCTCAACCAGGGCTATTGCCATATTCTCTAGTGGTAATATGATCAGTGTATATCCACACTGACCCCTGCTGCTGTATAGCTGCAGACTCAGACATGGCCCTCAGTGGTAGTTCAGCCTGGGCTCTCATCATGGTCTCAGGCAGCAGGGCTTTGCACTTGTAAGTGGTTATTGCTAGAGTCTTCAGTACATTTTTTTTAAATGGTTATTTTATTTATTTACATTTCAAATGTTATCTCCTTCCAGGTTTCCCCTCCTCAAACCCCCATTCCATCCCTCCACCACCCCTGCTTCTCTGAGGGTACTCGCCTACCCACCTATCCACTCCTGCCTCACTGCCCTAACATTCCCCTATGCTGAAGCATTGAGCCTTTTCAGTTCTATCTCTCTTCATAATGCTCAAACTCCTTCACTTCGCTTTCTCCCCCATCTGACCAACACATGCTCACACACGACAGGCTGACCATGTAGCTGGTGGGACCCTGGTGACATCCTCCTTCCCTGCTGCATGGTGTGGTGGCTAGAGGGTGTCTGTGACCCACTTGTGCTACGTGCTGGAAAGCAGGTTTGTGGGTGGCATGTCAGTCCTTAAGACTCTGTCTAATTTCTTCTTCCTGTGCTGCACTGCCTGGATTTGTGTTGATTTGATTTTTATGAATCCTAAGCATAAGACAGCTTTAGTCACCAAGCCAGGAATCAAGTAAGGATGAATAAAGGACAATAATTTGCTTTGTCCCAGCTGATATAAGAAAAATACCAACATAAAGTATATTTTTCTACATTATTAAGGATATTGGTTAAGCATTTAAAGAAGGGTTTAGTTTATTTTCTGAGAGCAAGCATGATGATGCTATGATATAAATATTAAGTGGTACCCAAGAGAAAGGTTTACATTGAAGGCTTATTCCCTCATAAAAGCAGTAGGTAAAGGCAGATCTTTGGGGAAGTGGTTATACCACAAGGATTCTGCCTTCACCAGTGGATTAGAACAATATTACATTTAAATTAACAGAATTGCAGAAGCTAGTGAAATAGTGAGAACTGTCACTGGCTGGAGAAAGTCTCACTGAAGGAATGTTTTTGAAGTCTGTCTTGCCATTCCCTCCCATTCTCTCCCTCTCCCTCTCCCTCTCTGTCTTCTGTCTGCAATACTGGCCCCAAAGGTATTTACCTCTGTTTCCTATATACAGAAATGGAACCAGATGACCATGGATTGAAACAACGAGAAATATATTTTTCCTAGTTTAAAACAATTTCTCTGAAGTACAATAAAAACTCATAGTAAGTAATAAAGTGAATTTTCATAGAGAGCAGCTGGTAGCTAAAAAGACCTCTAAGTAACAGCTTTAGTTTCTGCTGATAAGGGCAGATAACATTCTCTTATTGTTGGTCTCTTGGCAGGAGGATTCTATGCCTAGGGAGGCAATGTAGCTTCTCATGAAACAGGATGCTTAATAATTGTCTTAATGGAAGGGCTTCCCCTTTAAGATCCAGAGTCACAAAGCAGGCAGAGCCCACAGTCAAAACAACAGAAACATAAATTCCTCAAGTAGGTCACTGCCTGTGATGATAAGCACAATCACTCTTGCTCTACTGTTTGATTCGTGTTTCTTTCCTACAGGGAACATAACAGCACATAAAACTCCTTAAAGTCCTCACTGCTGTGTCCTAGGGAATAATGTTCCCTCTTACTGGTGCTGCTCAAATACAGAGCAATTGGTACAACTGAACTCTTACAACCAGTTAGGAGGAATGGCATCCAAGTTGACCTCTTTATGTTTTATAGACAACATGGTATATAGATGTGAAAATCTTCTGAGCCTTATATAAGAAGACACAAAAGTGTTCAACTAAATATGTAAATACACTAACTTCACAACATTGAAATATTTCACATTGGCAATCTTTTAGACATTTGATGTAGAAAGCTACATAATTAAAATATGGAAAACCCATTGCAATAACAGAGGTAGGAGTAAGATTCTGGGATTATAAAACAGTTTAGATCATATGAAGCATTCCTGCATGTGGCCTGATAATATAACAAAACAATAATCTTGTTGGATCAGAGTCTTACCCTTAGGATATAATTTAACTTAATCATTTCATTCCCTTAGTGGTCTCATCTATAAATATAACCACAATAGGCATTACTAGGACTTTAACATAGAAGATTCAAAATGTATAACTTAGTTTTACTTATTCCCATGAGTGTCTCCAAAATTTATATCTCTAACATCTTTAGCTCAGTGGCTGGTTCCTAAATCATCCTAGAACATATCTTCAACTTTAGCAGCAAATGTGTTTTTCCTAGACCTCCAGTTGTATGACCAATGGACCAACATCAGTGATTGAATGTTTTTAACCATATATAGAGATCCTATATCTGCTGGAGCTGTATGACAATAAAGAGAATTAGCAAGGGAAGTAGGTAAGACAACATCAGATCTCCTCTTGTCTCTCTGCTCCCCTTAATCCAATCCCCCATTCTCACCCCTAGATATGTAGCAGAACACATGCTACATGTAGCCTTTCCTCCACCACTGCCACTATTTCCACTGGATCACATAGGTCTTCCCTCTAGAACCTTCCTTCCTCACACTCATCACTTTATCCCAGTCTCCACTTCACCAGGCATTCCCTGGGAACCTGAAAGCCACTACAGACAGGGAGGCAGGTAGGATAACTTCAGATCTTCACCTCTCCCAACTCTCATTTAAATCCATCCCCCAGTGTCTCATTGCCAGATCTGTAGAAGACCACCTACTGCTGCCTACCTTACCTCTCTTTCTCCCTCTCCATCAGACAACCCAGATCTTCTATTCCAGGCTTTCTCCCCACTCATCTAGTTACCCCCAGCCCCTAGCTCCAACAAGCAGTCCTTGGAAACCACCAGAAAAACTGTCAGAGAAGCAAGTAGTCCAGTAAATATAGTAAAAAAAAGTCATCATGTCAAAAGCAGTCTACAGATTCAATATAATTCCCATAAAAATTCCAACACAATTCTTCACAGATGTGTAAAGGACAAATTTCAACTTCATATGGAATCAAAACCAAAGCAACACCCCCCCAAATAGGATAGCTAAAACAATCTTTTATAATCAATGAACTATGGGAAGTGTCATAATCCCCAATTTCAAGTTGTACTACAAAGCTGCAGAAATAAAACCAGCATGATAACACAAAAGTGAATGCATTGATCAACAGAATCAAACTGAAGACCAAGACATAAATCCAGGCATATATGTACACTTTTGATAAAGATGCCAGATATAAACACTAGCAAAAAGACAATATCTTCAACAAACAGTGCTAATCAACAGATAATGTCTGTACATAATAGAACATAAATAGATTCATATTTATCATCCCACACAAAATTCATGTCTAAATGGATCAGAGATATCAACATAGAACCAGATACCCTGAATGTAGAGGGGAATAGCCTTGAGTGCATTGACATAGGAGAAGACTTTCTAAGAAGAATACCATTAGCAGAAGCACTAAGATTAATGATTAATAATTGAGAACTCAGGAAACTGAGAAGTTTCTGCCTGGCAAAGGACACTGTGGTTCAGACAAAGTAGCAGCTTACAGAATGGAAAAGGATTCTTAGTGACTATGCTTTCTGTAGTGGTATAATATCCAAAATATATAAAGAACTTAAAAATTGGATGTCAAAAAGCAAAATAACTAAATTAAAACTGGGGTACAAATCTAAAATGTTCTCAAAAGAGAAAACTCAAATGGTTTAGAAACACTTAAAGAGATGTCTAACACCCTTAGCCACTAGGGAAAAGCAAATCAAAACAATTTAAGATTTCATTTTACATCAGTCAGAATAGCTAAGTTCAGTAAAACAAAAGACAATGCTTGTTAGGACATGGAGCAAAAGGAACACTCATCTGTTTCTGGTTATAGTAGAAATCTGTGTATCTAGGAACCCTATGGTGTTGGCAATACTGTAAGCTGATCTCTACTAACTGATGTCAAGGTCGTAATTGATAAAGATAATACCTATATAACTCATTGAACACAAAAAATAAAGCTGATTTTTACATGACTAGTATTCATGATATTGGAAGGTACTTTCCATGCTACCAAGGAGAAAGGTAAACACTAACTCATCTGCAAATCATCCAGCTTACAGCGGTGTCCTACCTACCAGATATATCAATGTTACAGTGGTATAAACTTTGTTGGAGTAACCAACCAATATCTTATTTGACTTCTTTGACTCACAGACTCCAGTCTGTACAACGGAACCAACAGAGGACACTGCTTCGATGACCAAAAACCTCAGACTAGATCTGGTAGGGATCTAGGAAGAACTACTTCTGTTCTACTAAAAAAAATAATAATAATAATACAGCAATAAAATGACTACTAAAGATATTCTTCTACACTCATAGGTCAGTGTCCTGCGCATCCATTATAAGAGAAGCTTTCTCCTGCAGCATAAGGGGACAAATATACAGAAAAAAAGGCCAGACATTATGCAGAGAGTGAGAAACCTTGGAATACTCAACCATAAATGGGATGTCTCCATCAAATCCTTGGGGCTCAGAGAACTGTGCAGAGGAAGAGGCAGAAGAGTATAAGAGCCAAATGACACCAAGGAAATCAGGCCCTTCCATCAAAAGGATAGAAGGGTGTATGAAAATACAGACTGTGGTAGTATGCACAGAGCCTGCACAGGTCTATACCAGATGAGGTCCTAGGGCTGAGAGGAGTTGATATATGCCCCCATCCCTACCAAAAGCAACCTCAGTTTATAACAACTTGCAAATAAAAAAATTATGTGTTCTCCAAAAGAGACTCGATGGGGAAAAATACTATTCTTAAGGGTAGGCTGTATGCTCAGTAGTAGGGACCAACAAAATATTAAGTCATTGGCATCTTTGGAGGTTTCTTGTCTTATGATGTTGTGCCAAGGCTTTTTACATTAATATATATATATATATATATATATATATATATATATATATAACATTATATAAATACTGTATATTATATTTAATATACATACATATATTTATATTATAATATGTATATTCCCTTATTTTTAAACTCCAAGTCCTTTGTGTGTATATTATAGCTTCCAGTTTTTTGGGTTCTTTGGATGGTGAAGTGGGCGAGACAGAATTCCCGAGTTTGGGAATAAGTGGAGGTCTACATTATATCTACTTCTTGTGTCTTTTCTTGGTCTCTTTTATTCTGCTTGTTTGTTCTGTTGTGTTCTCAAGTGTTAGTTTTTGTTTTATTTTATTTTAATTGTCTCTTAAAATCCAGCTTGTTTACTAATGAAAGACAGAAAGGAGATTGAACTGCAGGAGAGGTGGGAGAAACTAGGAGACATAGAGGGAAGGACACCCATATCAGGACTTCTTGTATGAGAAAAGGAAAAACATTTTCATTAAAAGGAAATTAAAAGAGAAGATTTAAAATAGAAGTGTGTCAAAACTCTCTATACCTGTCTGTTTCTTGTGCCCATAAATTGTATTCCATTTCTTTTGAATGAAAACATTTGGAGATAGTGACCCATGCACGTGATATGTCATTAATAACATACATTTCCATCACAATATGTTTTTCCAAGCTTTTTAATTGTTTCATACTACTAGAATGGTGAAATTATATCCATGTATGCCAAGCATCCAAAGATGTCTTTAAGACATCTTGAGTTAATTTATTTAGGGAACAAAAAATGATCACGAGGTATTCCTAAAGATTTAAGTTGGTTTCAGGTCAGTATCATGTCTATTTCCTGGACCTCATATGCATTTATCTTGACAGTGGGAAGAGATCACTTACAATACTTGATCATCAGTTTCTATTCAGGCCATGGTTTGAATAGCTTCTGAAAAGTTCAGATTGTTTCTTTTGCTACTAGAAAGCATGGTCTCACTACAACAGGGATTTATAGATGATTAACAGAATACAATGGTCCATATTATAAAAGACAAATGATGGACAAGAGTTGAACCACTTACATTTATAAGGAAAAAAATGTTTGTAAGTGGACGGGTAATATTATTTTTCCTCACAGTGTGGAGGATGGAAGTTTAAGATGAAGGTACTATCATGATTGTTGACTGCTTAATTTCTGTACTCTCAAACAGCAGAGAAAGAGCTATCTAGCTCTTTGGTCTCCATTTGTCAGGACACCAATCTCAGAAGCACAAGGCTACAGCATCGAGTAACATTGGTATTAAGGATTCAGCACATTAACTTAGTGGATAAAAATAAACAGTAAGTTCTCTGAAACCAGTGAAACTGAGATGTATTAAATACATATAAAAATAAAGTGAAATAAAATAAAATTTCACTGCCAACGTAAGTTGTAAGACAATAAGCAACTTGACTCTGGACTACGAAATGTCTTCTCAGGAGTCATGGGATCACTTGTATATCACGTTACAAAACGTGTTCCTTCTCCTGCCTTTTCTATTCCTCTAAACAAAATAGCTATCATCTTTGAGAGAAGACTTTTGTTGTCATAAGCATCCACCTAAATAATACTGTGTTGTATGAGATCCGTAGTTTTACAGATTCAATGGAAACCAAAACCCTTTTAAGTAGTTGAAGGGATGTGAATAAATCTATTACGTGCTCTTTACTCATCTCCATCACCAAAGAGACACAAACAGAAGAATATGCACAGATCATGCTAGCATGCTAACTTGACAGAGACATCAGCCACAGTAGTTTTGCTATGGACTTTGTGTACCTAAAATCCTGCAAAATGTCCTTAGACAGTAAATGTAACTTTATTATTACTTACCAAAGAGAAGTAGAAGGATAATTTGATAACAAAGTTGGTACATTTTTACAAGTTTCTTTTTCATCAGTCAGTTTCTATGGCGTCTACTTTTAAAAGAATCATTTTAGAGGTTTGGAATCATGTGGGAATCTGGTTTTCAGTAGAAGTGTTATGATTGGATGAGAAAAATAATACAAATAATTCTTGCATACTCAATTGAGCATGGATCATGTGATAACACATGTGGAAACAAGGGAATAAAATTTGTACGAGGAGTCTTCCTATTTGGAAAATACAGAAATATTCAATGTTTGTATTAAACACACAGTATGTTTTTATTTAATCAATTAAATTCTTTACTAATAATATTAATATTTGGCAGATATAGTTTTCTACTCTTTTGTAACTTCTAGTGAAACAAGGTACTTTTGAGCATGCATATACTGAACTTTATATCCAATGTACTTACTAGACAAGAAAATCATAGTAATGCTGAGATCCTAGCCATAAGATAGCTTCACATTCATCAAGAGGCTTGAAAGCTATTTTTGAACTATCTGTTCTTTCCAGATGCTCTTCAGCCACAGAGAAAATTACTTAATGGGAAATTTATATCCCATAGAGGATTGCAGAGCCAAGAAACCAGACTGCATGACTGACCATGATGTAGACAAAATCCAAACAAAACCACATTTCTATGAGATTACCAGCAAGTCCGTGTATAATAAATGAATTCAATCCCACTGAATTAGGTGTTCCACCTGAGAAAAATGTGGCACAAGTCCATGTGGCTCATCCCTAAGGAAAGAGAGACAAAATTAATACTGTTTTGAAAATATTCCTAAATTTCACCTCTGGTGTATAAGTTTTTGACAGAATAAATATTTGAATTATTTTTTTGTGGTGTGTGTGTGTGTGTATGTGTGTGAGTGTGTATGTGTCTGTTTGTGTGTGTGTGTACATATGTACATATTTGTGTATGTTCATGTATGCATGCAGGTGTATGTTAGAGTTTGTCTTGCTTATTCATTCCCCACTGTATGTGTCCACACGTATTTTCCTACTGAACATAGATATCGCACATTTGCATAGGCTCACCAGCCAGAGAGCTCCAAGGATGCACCTGCATCTGCTCCATCAGCCTAGGAGTATGGACATCACTGACCACACCCAGCAAGATGTTTCTTGTTGTTTGCTTGTTTATATTTTTGTTTTATGTGAGGATTAGAGATGGAGGTCAAGTCCTCAAGCTTGTGTGGTAATCTCTCTACCATTTGAACCATTTCTCGAAGATGCTCCAACATGTAATAAAGACACATGTTCCACTATGTTCATAGCAGCCATATTTATAATAGCCAGAAACTGGAAACAACACAGATGTCCCTCAACAGAAGAATGGATACAGAAAATGAGGTACATTTACACAATGGAATACTACTCGGCTATTAAAAACAATGACTTCATGAAATTCTTAGGCAAATGGATGGAACTTGAAAATATCATCCTGAGCAAGTTAACACAGTCACAAAAGAATGAACAAGGTATGTACTCACTGATAAGTGGTTATTAGTCCAAAAGTTTGAAATACCCAAGCATCACCTCACAGCAACAGTAGGGCTGAGTGTGAGGTCCCAGATGGAGGACTTGGAGAAGGGACTGAAGGAGCTGAGGGAGTTTGCAGCCCCAGGAGGGAGCAATAGTGGTAACTGGTCTGACCCCTCGATGTTCCCAGAGACTGGATCACCAACCAAAGAATACACATGGAGAGACCCATGGTGCTGGCCACATATGCGGCAGAGGAGGGTCTTGTTAGACATCAGGGGGAGCAGAGGCCCTTAGGCCTGAGGGTGTTAGATCCCCCAGTAAGGAGAAAGCCAAGGAAGGATGACTAGAGTGAGTAGGTGGGCGGGTGGAGAAATACCCCCATAGTGGCAGGGGAAGGGGGGAGGGAATGGGGAGGTTCCAAAGGGAAGATCTGGAAAGGGGGAACATTTGAAATGTAAATAAAGTATGAAAAAAATGAAAAAAATAAAACTTAAAAAAAAGAAAAAAAACAATAATTTTCAAAATCAGATAAACCCTTTTTTCAGAGATTTCTCAGGGTAAAACCAGGTAACTGCTCCTATCACAGCATGTAAGAAGACAAAGAAACATTTCTAGGTCAATAGTTTTTTGAGTGAGTTCTAGAGTTACAACTAATGCAGATTTTTACCATCATGTTAAGAAAGTATGTTTTTTTTTTTTTTAAAACAAGTGCATAATGTTTGAACAACTGAAAACATACAAGCAACAAACAAATCTTTGTTGTATTTGGATTTAGATACTCTTGAGAATGTTTCATTTTATTTATTTGTTTATTTTTTATTGGATATTTTCTTTGTTTACATTTCATATATTATCCCCTTTCCCACCCGACCCCTCCCCCAGAAAACCCCTATTCCATCCCCCAGCTTCTATGAGTGTGTTTCCTCACCCATCCACCCAGTCTCACCTCCCTGCCCTCGAATTCCCCTACACTGGGGCATCGAACCTTCACAGGACCAAGGGACTTTCCTCCCATTGATACCTGACATGGCCATCCTCTGCTACATATGCAGCCATGGGTCCTTCCATGTGTACTCCTTGGCTGGTGGTTTATTATATACATATGCCATTTAAACACCAGGAGACATATTAATTCATGTGGAAGAAACACAACATAAGAACAGAAAATAAAATAGCAAATATCTTAAATATAACTTTAAGTATTAGAATGCAACTTATTTTTTAATTTTCAATACAGTTTTACTTGTGTGTGCACGTTTGTACATGTGTGTGTGTGCACATTTGTACATGTGTGTATGCACTCACATATATGAAAGTTTATGTTTAGAGGACAGATGTTGTCATGAGATGTCTTCCTTAGCTATTTATATATCTCAGACATTGTCTCTCCCTGAACTGGGATATTCTTTATTGGGCCTCACTGGTGGACCAAATATCTGCAGAGTTGTCTGCACCTGTCCTATAGGATCAGCTGAGGCCTATTCTGCAGCAAGGTGGGCTTATAGAATAGAATCACAGCACTAGGCATTTTATTTTATTTTATTTTATTTTATTTTATTTTATTTTTAACAAGTTTTCTGAGAGGCCAGAACTTTTTAACTCTGTTAGATGTGAATATGTGATTCATATTTCACTCATCTGTTATAGAATAGGGTCCAAAAATATTTCCTGAAATACTTCTACTACATGGACATTTTTATTACCACATGTTGTAAAGATATTTCTATTCTTCCTAAGAAGATTGCTTTTGTATCATTCAAGATCACAGTAGAAAAGGGCAGACTCAAATTAAATTCCTGGGTAAGAGTTTATAACAAAGGTGTAGCTTCAGGACAACTTAAACGAGAGAATAATAATTCCGATCTGTCACCACCCCTATACCTGACAGAGAATGGAAGAAATAGTTGTAGGAACCTGGATGGAGATAACCTTGTATAGAGAAAGTCAACTCTAGGATAAAAGAACCTTAGCAATGACAGCGCCCTCCCAGGTAACACACAAAGAAGGGACATAGTAGGTGAATTAACTGCTTTGTCTTCTTCCAATCTCTTTCTAGATCTTTCTCTTTTAAAAATATATATTGTTATGGAATTGACCTGAAGATGACTGTTCATCCTTTTAGTATCCACTTGGAATACTACTATTCATAAGCCTTCTTCAAAATAACTGCCATTACAGAATTATAGAGTTGTGTTTGGTATAAGTTCTAAGCACAGATAATTGAATGATCAGTTACAGAGATTTGTCTAGTGGACCTTATTTATCTCTGGTAGCTAACAACCACTAACACATATATCTCCCTTTCAGGGATTTGTATTGGGTTCCACTTTTAGTAATGAGTTGAAAAAAAAGTCTGTATCAATCCTGGTTCTCTAGAGGAACACAAACTAAATGTATAAATGAATACTAAAAGAGGATTTATTTATTTATTTATAGCTTACATCTCAGGGTCTTGTTAGTCCAACTACGGTTGTTTCATTTTGAATAATGTGGTTTTGACATGAGTCTTTTTTACAAACCTTATTGAAGGTGTTTCATGGGTGAAATATCTCTGTCATATCCAGAAGACACCATCTTTCTCCAGGCATCATGGTCTCCCTACCATGATTCAACATGAAATGATCAAGAAATAGATTTCAAATGTTGATTTTTAATTTCATTTTGATAATTTCCACAAATTGGTGATCTGTAGCTGTTAGTTTGCTATGTTATCCTGAACTCTGGCATCATTCACCAACAAAGTGAATTTTCTTTATACTTTTGTTGGGTGCAAACCTTAGAAAAACATTTACCATCAAGTCTTGAAAGAGGCTTTATTTATATTTAATAAATTATTAAATATAATGATACAAGCAATATAGTTAAATAAAACATACCTTAAAATAGTTGTACATATTTGTAAATTATCTTTAAATATAGATTCTAATTTTACTTTAGTTGTTTACATTTTCAGAAAAAACTTTTATTAAAATATTATGTTTGAAATTTAGTAGTCATTTTCTAAGAATAAAATGTGGATTGGTGGAGATGCATACATGAAATCAAGCATCACCTTTCACTTTTCAGCTAAAGAGAACCAGAGTCAGGTGTAGGTGCTGGTGTATGTAGATTTGACATGAATCCGTTCAAATGCACAATGAACAACTAAATTTTTAATATGATTTACTTTTAATTTGCTTAATGATTTTTGCATGAAATATTTTTAAAATTTATAGATCATTATCCTTGGAATACTACTAAATGCATTAGGAGTTGAAACCCTTCTGCATTTTATATGTGCATAGTTTAATTTTTATATCTACATATCATGCCATGTGATCTGTTAAATAATAGAGGCCTTAATTTGACACATTTTGAGTACTAATTTTTTTATTTATTGTCTTAAAAAAGAAGTAGAAATTCTTTACAATTTCATGTTCAAAATTATTTTTATTTTTTGAGAGCACAATATAACAAATCCCCTTTCCTTTCCTTCTTCTGAGCCATCCCAGGTACCACCTTCCCCCTTTCATTAAAATTTCATATTGTATATCATCTTTTAATAAATAAGTAAATTATAAACCTAGTTGTTCACTGTCTGCAATACAAGGTTTTTTCATTGTTTTTAAATCACATTTAACTACTTAAATCTATATAGACAAGAGTAATTTTTACAGTTTTATCAAAAGTGTCTTTAAAGTTATCTAATGGCAAGTTTAACAAACTTTTTGAATGGTTAGGTATAACACATTGGGAAAATTGGAAGTATTGTTCTTTTTATGTATTTAGGTATAAAAAACAATAGCTGTGTATAGCTTATAATATCATTAGCATGCACATATAGAGGATTTTTAATCCCTCTGGCTGGAATACAGACACGCCTTTAGTACACACCTTTAATCCCAAATAATGTAGGTAAGGTTAGTTGGTAGAAGGAAGTGTCAGCGCTCTTAATTTGAAAGGATGGATAAGAAAGGGAAAGTGAGGGAAAGAGAGGAAGAGAAGATAATCTCTAATTTTTTTTAAAAACAGTTTTGTGTGCCATCACCGACAAAAATATAGTTAAGTATGTATTCAATAGGTGAGATTTAACTTCAATGCTGAGTACTTAACAAAATTTTAGAGATAATGTTAATCTTTATTTAATTAACACTGAAATAAGTGTATATTTAAGGAAAGTTCTAACTTGGGTGGTTTTGAAGGAATTAAAATTTCTAAGTGTCTATCAATGTGAATACCTGCCCCTTGGTACTAAATGATTACTAAAGTGAAGAAAGTCAAATGAAATCCTGCTTTCAACTTTTTCCTTTGCCATGGTGGTACAAGCTCAGATATATTTATAACTAATCAACAGTAAAATTACCTTCCACCCAAGGGTATTAACTAAGATGCAGCAAGCTGTTTGCCTGAGATTAAAACTCTGGTGAGCCAAATCCTTTAAATTCAATATTAAGTGTGCTGTGTTCCTTGCTAGTCTTTAAAACTCTAATCTGTTTTCTTGATTTTTTCCCCATACTTTGTTTACATTTCAAATGTTTCTCCCTTTCCAGATCTCCCCTTTAGAACCTCAGCATTCCTTCCACCTCCCCCTGCCACTATGGGGATATTCCCCCACCCACCTACCTACCCATTCTCATCTTCCCTCCTTGGCATTCTCCTATACTGGGGGATCTTTAAGAGACCATGTTCAGTAGCTTTTGGTCCTACTATCTCATGGATAGCAATTAACCTGGCATTTTGTTGTTGTTGTTGTTGTTGATCATTCTACACAACCCTTGGAGGTTATGAGAGTTATAAGACATTACAGTGCATCACTGTTTAGAAGTGGAATCAACAACAGTTCAATAAACTTTAAGGTAAATTTTCTAACAAGTCCCAAATTCTCAACACTGCCTCACATAGTACACTGGGGACTGGAAGAGGCATGGATTTGCTGAAGATGTTCTTCACCATTTTGTAACAGTACAGATTGAGGACATTCCCTAGCACTTATTATTATTTTTTTTTAATGTTTTTATCATTTTAGAATTTCATGCAAAATATTTTATTATATTTTCTCTTTCTTTCTTTCCATTTTTTGATACTTTATTTACATTTCAAATATTTCCCCCTTTTCAGATCTTCCCTTTGGAACCTCCCTATTCCCTCCCCCTCCCCAGCCTCTATGTGTACCACCAGCACCATGGGTTCCTGCATGTGTATTCTTTGGTTGGTGATCCAGTCTCCGGGAGCTTCGGGAGATCAGGCAAAATGGTAACCAACAGATTGGGAAAAGATCTTTACCAATCCTACGTCCGATAGAGGGCTAATATCCAATATATACAAAGAACTCAAGAAGTTAGACTACAGGGATCCAAATAACCATATTAAAAAATGGGGAACAGAGCTAAACAGAGAATTCTCAACTGAGGAAACTAGAATGGTTGAGAAGCACCTAAAGAAGTGTTCAACATCCTTAGTCATCAGGGAAATGCAAATCAAAACAACCTTGAGATTCCACCTCACACCAGTTACATGGCTAAGATCAAAAACTCAGGTGACAGCAGATGTTGGCAAGGATGTGGAGAAAGAGGAACAGTCCTCCATTGCTGGTGGGATTGCAAGCTAGTACAACCACTCTGGAAATCAGTTTGGCGGACCCTCAGAAAAATGAACATAATACTACCTGAGGACCCAACTATTTGACTACTGGGCATATACCCAGAAGATGTTCCCTGGCACTTCTTATTTAGGGTTGACCAAGTAAATTTTAGCTGTAGTGGTTTGAATAGATTTCATCCTCATAAACTGATGTATTTGAATGCTTGACCCATAGAAAGTGATATTATTAAGAACTAAGTCCTTGTTAAAATAGGTGTGGCATTTTTGGAAGAAGTGTGTTATAGTGGGGGCACCTTTGAAGTCCTATGCTCAAGCTCCACCCAATACTGGCTGCCTGCAGAAGGCAGTCTCTCTTGACTGTATTTGGATCCAGCACCATGTCTGCCTGCATTCTTCCATGCTTCCTGCCATGGTGATAAGGTACTAACCTACTGAAACTATAAGCCAGTCGCAATTAAATTTTGTCCCTTATAAAGGTTGACTTGGTCATGATGTCTCTTTGGTCTTTTGTTTGTTTGCTTGTTTTTTATTTAACACTTCAGATTTTATTCCCCTCCAACTGTTCCATATCCCATACCTACTCCCTGGCCCCCTAGCTCCACGATACCAACCACCCACCCCCAACCCAACAAGACCTCTAAACTCCCTTGGAGCACCAGCCTCTTGAGGATTAGGGGCATCTTCTCTGACTGAACCCAGACCTGGCAGTCCTCTGCTGTATACATGTTGGGGGCCTCATATCAGCTGGTGTATGCTGCCTGGTTGGTGGTCCAGTGTTTGAGAGATCTCGGGGGTCTAGGTTAATTGAGACTGTTGCTCCAACTACAGGGTCTCCTTCCTCCTCAGCTTCTTCCAGTTTTTTCCCTAATTCAAACACAAGGCTCAGCTGCTTCTTTCCATTATTTGGGTGCAAATATCTGCATTTGACTCTTTCAGCTGCTTGTTGGGTCTTCCTGAGTGCTCCATAGCCTCAGTAATAATGTCAGGTCTTGTGGCCTCTCCTTCAGCTGGATTCCACTGGGGGCCTGACATTGAAACTTCTTTTCCTCAGGCTCCTCTCTATTTCCATACCTGCAGTTTTTCAGACAGGAACAACTGTGGGTCAGAGTTTTGACTATGGGATGACAACCCCATCCTTCATGTGATGCCCTGTTCTTCTGGTGGAGGTGGGCTCTATAAATTCCCTCTCCCCACTGTAGGGCATTTCATCTAACATGCTTCCCTTTGAGTCCTGAGCGTTTCTCACCTCCCAGGTCTCTGGTACATTGTGGAAGGTCCCTGAAACCTCCTATCTCCCTAGGTTGCCTGTCTCCACTCTTTCTGCTGGCCCTCAGGGTTTCAGTCCTTTTCCCTCACCTAATACTAGATCAGGTACCCCTCTTCCCTTCCCCATCCCTTTTGCTTCCCAGGTCCCTTTCTCCCTCTCCCCTCGTGAATGCTTTTATTCTCCTTCTCAAGTGCAACTGAGGCATTCTCACTTGGGCCCTTTAGCTTGTTGACATTTTTGAGTTCTGTGAACTGTATCTTGGGTATTCTGTACTTTTGAGCTAATATTCTCTTATTATTGAGCACATACTGAGTTACCTCACTCAGGTTGATATTTCCTAGTTCCCTCCATTTACCTGCAAAAATCAGGATGTTCTCATACTTAATAGCTGAGTAGTATTCCATTGTATAAATGAATCACATTTTCTGTATTCATTTTTTTTGTAGGACATCTGGGTTGTTTCCACACAAATCTGGGTTGTTGCTATCACAAATAAGGCCACTATTCACATAGTGGAACACGTGCCCCTGTGGCCTGGTGGGGTATCTTTTGGGTGTATTCCCAAGAGTGGTGTAGACGGGTCTTCAGGTATATCTATTTCCAATTTTTTGAGGAAACTCCTGATTGATTTCCAGAGTGGTTGTACCAGTTTGCAATCCCACCAGCAATGGAGGAGTGTTCCTCTTTCTCCACATCCTCCATAACATGTATTGTCACCTGTATTGTCACCTGAGGTTTTGATCTTAGACATTCTGATTGGTATAAGGTAGAATCTCAAGGTCGTTTTAATTTGCATTTCTCTGATCACTAAAGACTTTGAATATTTCTTTAGGTGCTTCTCAGCCATTCAAGATTCCTCTGCTGTAAAATCTAGGTTTAGTTCTATATGCCATTTTTTGATTTTTTTTTTTTTTTTGCTGGTCAGTTACTTGAGTACTTTATACATTTTTGATATTAGCCTTCTATTGTATGTGGGGTTAGTGAAGATTTTTTTCCAATCTGTAGGTTGCCAATTTGTCTTATTGACTATGTGCTTTGCCTTACAGAACCTTCTCATTTTCATGAACTCCCATATATCAATTCCTGATCTTAGAGTATGAGCTCTGTCTAGGAAAATTCTCCCTCAAGCCAATGAGTTCAAGGCTCTTTCCCACTTTCTTTTCTATTAGATTTAGTATATCTTTGTTTCTGTTGAGGTCCTGGATCCACTTGGACTTGAACTTTGTTCAAGGTGACAAATAAGGGTTTATTTTCATTTTTCTACATACAGACAGCCAGTTATACCAGCACCATTTATTGAAGACACTTTCTTTTTTCCATGGTATATGTTTGGCTTCTTTGTCAAAGATCAAGTATCCAAAAGTGTGTGGTTTTATTTCGGGGTCTTCAATTCTATTCCATTGATCAGGGTGTATGTCTCTGTACCAATACCACGTGGTTTTTATCACTATTGCTCTAGTAAAGCTTGAGGTCAGGGATGGTGATCTCCCCAGCTATTCTTTTATTGTTAAGAATTGCTTTTGCTATTCTGGATTTTTGCCTTTCCAGATGAATTTGGGAATTGCTCTTTCCATATCTTTGATTAATTGCATTGGGATTTTGATGGGGATTACATTGAATCTGTAGATTGCCTCTGGTAGGCTGACCATTTTTACTATATTAATTCTGCCAATCCATGATCATGGGAGATCTCTCCATTTTTTGACATCTTTTTGATTATTTTTTCTTGATAGACTTGAAGTTATTTTCATACAGGTCTTTTCCTTGTTTGATTAGAGTACCCCAAGATATTTTATATTATTTTTGGCTATTGTGAAGGGAGTTGTTTCCCTAATTTCCTTCTCAGCCTATTTATTATTTGTATAAATGAAGGCTACTGATTTATTTGAGTTAATTTTATATTTGGCCATTTGCTGAAGTTATAAGTTGTGGAGTTCTCTGGTCAAATTTTCAGAATCGATTATGTGTACTATCATATCATCAGCAAATACTTTGACTTCTGTCTTTCCAATTTGTATCCCCTTAATCTCTTTTTGTTGTCTTATTGTTCTAGCTAGCACTTCAAGTACTATATTTAATAGATATGGGGAGAGTAGGCATCCTTGTCTTTTCCCTGATTTTAGTGCATTGCTTTAAGTATGTTTCTATTTAATTTGATATTGGCTGTTGGTTTACTGTAAATTGCTTTTATTATGTTTAGGTATGCACCTTAAATTACTGATCTCTCCATTACTTTTAACATGAAGTGGTGTTGTATTTTGTCAAATACTTTTTCTGCATCTACAGAGATGATCATGTGATTTTTTTTTTTAAGCTTGTTTCTGTAGTGGGTTGTGTTAATGGATTTTCATATATTGAACCAACATTGCATTCCTGGGATGAAGCCTACTTGATCATGGTGAATGATAGTTTTGATGTGTTCTTTGATTTGGTTTGCAAGAATTTAATTGAATATTTTTGAATCAATATTCATAAGCAAGATTTGTCTGAAGTTCTCTTTTTTGGTGTGGTCCTTGTGTGGTTTAGGTATCCAAATAATTGTGGCTTCATGTAATAAATTATTTAATGTTCCTTTTGTTTCTATTTTATGAAATAGTTTGAGGAGTACTGGCATCAGGTCTTCTTTGAAGATCTGGTAGAATTCTGCACTAAATCCCTCTGGCCCTGGGCTTTTTTTGGTTGGGAGGTTTTAGTGATTTCTTTTATTTCCTTATGGGATATGGCCCTTTTAAAATAGTTTGCCTGCTCTTGATTTAACTTTGTTATGTGTTATCTATGTCTAGAAAACCACTCATTTCACCTAGATTTTCCAGTTTTGTTAATATAGGATTTTGGAGTAGTATCTGATGATATTTTGAATTTCCTCCTTTTTTGTGGTTACATCTCCCTTTTCATTTCTGATTCTCTTAAAGTGCCAACTTTTGGTTTTGTTGATTTTTTGTATTGTTCTCTTTGTTTTTATTTGGTTGATTTCAGCCTTGAGTTTGACTATTTCCTGCTGTCTACTCCTCTTGGCTGTGTTTGCTGTTTGCTTTTTTTTGTTGTTATTGTTGTTGTTGTTCTAGAGCTCTCAGGGGTGCTGTTAGGTTGCTAGTGTAAGATCTCTCCAGTTTCTTTACAAGGTCACTTAGTGCTATGAATTTTCCTCTTAGCAGTACTTTCATTGTGTCTCACAAGTTTGGATATGATGTGTCAACATTTTCATTAAATTCCAGGAAGTCTTTAATTTCTATTCTGACCAAGTTATCATTGAGTAGAGTTTTTCAGTTTCTACGTGTATGTGAACTTTCTGTTGTTTTTAAAGACCATCCTTAGATCATGGTGATCTGATAGGATGCATGGAATATATCAATCTTCTTGTATCAGTGGAGGATTGTTTTGTGACCAATTATATGGTCGATTTTGGAGAAGGTACCATGAGTTGCTGAGAAGAAGGTATATTCTTTTGTTTTAAGGTGAAAGGTTCTGTAGATATCTGTTAAATGTATTTGGTTCATAACCTCTATTAGTTTCACCATGTCTCTCTTTAGTGAGAGTGTGGTGTTGAATTCTCCCATTATTATTGTCTGGAGTTAAAGTGTGTTTTGAGCCTTAGTAAAGTTTCTTTTATGAATGTGAATGCCCTTGATTTTGGGACATAGGTGTTCAGAATTGAGACTTTCTCATGGTGGATTTTCTTTTTGATGAATACGAAGTGTCCTTCCTCATCATGCTTGATAACTTTTGGTTGAAAGTCTATTTTACTGGATATTAGGATGGCAAATCCAGCTTGTTTCCTGGGACCGTTTACTTGGAAGATCTTTTTTTCCATCATTTTACTCCTAGATAAGTGACTGTCTTTGTTATTGAGATGCATTTCTTGTATGCAGTAAAATGCTGGATCTTGTCTACAAATCCAGTCTCTTAGCTTATGCCTTTTTATATGTGAGTTGATTCCATTTATATTGAGAGATATTAAAGACTTATTACTGTTAGTTCCTTATATGTTTGCTTTTGTAGGTAGCTTTATGTGCTTGTGGTTCCCTTCCTTTGGCATTGTTGTGAAATGCTTAATATCTTGTCTTTTCTTTGGTGCAGGTACCTTCCTTGTGTTGGAGTTTTCCTTTTAGGATCCTTTGTAGGGCTGGATTGGTAAATAGATACTGTTTGAATTTGGTTTTGTCCTGAAATATTTTGGTTTCTTCATCTATGCTGATTGAGAGTTTTACTGGGTATAGTAGCCTGGACTTACATTTGTGTTCTCTAAGAGTCTGCATGCCCTCTGTCTAGACTTTTCTGGCATTCATAGTCTCTGTTGAGAAATCTGGTATAATTCAATAGATTACCTTTGTATGTTGCTTGGCCCTTTTCATTTCTAGCTTTTAATATTTAATATTAATAGTTTACTGTTTTAATTATTATGAGAAGAGAGGATTTTCTTTTCTGGTCCCTTTTATTTGGTATTCCAAAAGCTTCTTATAGTTTTATGACCATTTCTTTCTTTAGGTTGGGGAAGTTTTCTTCTACGATTTTGTTGAAGACATTTTCAGGTCCTTTGAGCTGGGAATCTTCGTTTTCCTCTATTCCAATTATTCTTAGATTTGGTCTTTTCATTGTGTCCAGAATTTCCTGGATGCATTGGGTTAGGAGATTTTTCTGTTTTGAATTTTTTTTTTTTTGACAGTTATGTCAATCTCTTCTACAGTATCTTTTACACCTAAGATTCTCTCTTCTATCTCTTGTATTTTGTTGGTGATACTTACAAAGATAATTCCTCACCTCTTTCCTAGGTTTTCCATTTCCAGGCTTGCCTCCATTTGGTTTTTTGTTTTTGTTTTTGTTTTTTTTTTATTGTTTCCACTTCTACTTTTAGATCTTGGATGGCTTTATTCAATTCTTTCACCTGTTTGATCGTATTTTCTTATATTTCTTTAAGGGATTTATTGGTTTCTTCTTTAAGGATTTCTACCTATTTACCTGTGTTTTCCTGTATTTCTTTCAGTGAGTTCTTTATATCCTCCTTCTTAAAGGACTCTATTATCTTCAGAAGATAGGATTTTAGGTCAGCTTCCTGATTTTCAGGTATGTTGCTATATTCAGGTCTTACAGTGGTGGGAGACCAGGGTTCTGATGATGCCCACATATATTGGTTTCTGTTGCATACGGTCTTGCGCTTGCCTCTCACCATCTGGTTATCTCTGGTGTTTGCTGGTCTGGGTGACTCTGTGTGGAGTCTGCCTGTTTTGTCCCTGGGTTGTTTCAGATCTCCTGGTAGGTCTATAGCCTGGGAAGTAGCAGACCACCTGTGGTGCCTTCCAACTGGTGGCTCTTCAGAGGGGCAGAGAAGCTGTTGATCTTTTGCCCTGATTACAGAAGATCTCCTGGGAGGCCTTCACACTGTTGGGTCTTCAGAAGAGCAGACAAGCTGCTGTTCTGTGTGAAGATGTTCTCCAGTGGGGCCTACAGACTGTGGTTTCTGTTTCCCTGAGTGCAGCAGAACTCCAGGGAGAATTTCAATCTGTTGGGTCACAGAGCCCCCAGGAGGTCTTCAGACTGTGGTGTCTGTTGCCCAGTTGCTCTGTATGCAGCAGATCTCCTGGGATGCCTCAGGCTGTGGTGTTAGTTGCCCAACTGCTCTGAGTGCAGCTGATCTTCTGGGTTGGCTAAGGGTATTGTGTCTTCAGGGGAGCAGACTAGCTGGCAGTCTGCCCCAACAGAAAAGACCAGGCAGAAGGGCAATGGTATTCGGCAGGTGGGAGTTTTAGGGGTGGATAGGTCTCGAGTCCACTTGGCTCCCAGCAGCAGCTCTGGGACTTTTTTGGGGGAGGGGCGGGTCTTACCAACTGAACTGAAGTGCAAAGGATCTTCTGAGATGGCTCAGGATACCGATATCATGTCTTTAGGAGAGCTGACTAGCTAGCAGTTTACCCCAGCAGAAAGGACCATGGTGTCTTTTCATAGCAATAAAAACCTATGACACTCACTAGCAAGCTTTCTGCTTTTGTGATGCTCCTAAAGTAAAATGTTTAATGAAAAATAGCAGTTGCTTCTGAAATTACCTTAAGCATCTTGTGAAAGTACAGTACATTGTAGTAAATATGTGTTCCTTACTCATAAAACAGTTATTAAATTATTTTTACATGCTTTTTTTTCATTTTCTTGTACCCTTTCTGGCATATACCACCCTTTTCTCTCCTTCTTTCTTTCATTTTGTTTCTTAAGAGTTCATATGCTTCAGTGTTTCTTAGAAGGGTGAACAAAATACTCACAGGGGAAAATACTGAGAAAAAATGTGGAGCAGATACTCAAGGATAGGCCATCCAGAGACTGTCCCACCTTGGGATACATCCCACATATAGCCACCAAACCCAGACATTCTTGTGGATGCTGGGTAGTGCTTGCTGATAAAAGCATTATAAGCTATCTCCAGAGAGGCTCAGGCAGACCCTGACAAATACAATTGGAGAATGCTTGCAGCCAACCATTAGACTGGGCCTAGGGTTCCGGATGGGGGAGTTAGAGAAGGGACTGGAGGAGCTGAGGGGTTTTGCAGCCCCATGGAGGGAGCAACAGTGTCAATTGGCCAGACCGGAGCTCCCAGAAACTGGACCACCAATCAAAGAATACATATGGAGAGACCCATGATGCTGGCCACATATGTAGCAGAGGAGGGCCTTGTTGGCCATCAGTGGTAGAAGAGGCCCTTGGGGCCTGAAGGTGTTAGATGCCCCAGTTTAGGGAAATGTTAGGGAGGAAAGACTGGAGTGGGTGGCTGGGTGGGGGGCACCCTCATAGAGGCAGGAGGAGGGTGAATGGAATAGGGGGCTTTCCAAAGTTGAAAACATTTGAAAAGTATATAAAGTAAATATCAAAAAAAAAAAAAAAGAAAGAAAGAAAGAAAGAGAAAGAAAGAAAAAGCAGGTTAATTGTTCCCCTTTTTTTATTCCTTTCTGTAAACCTTCTCGAATACCAAATCATTGACTCTCCCAACAATGCAGACATGCCCTGAATTTGCATTTCCTGCTCTGAAATGCTACCTATTCGTTTTTCTGAGGCATGTCTTTGTCTCAGCCAAAGATGATCAAATGCACCTGAAATTAATATATTTCCTCCCAAATTGATTTATACCTCACGTATTGCTGTAATTAACTGCTGGATTCTCCTTCTCCAGGAAAAACTAGAGAAGCTGGTTTCATTTCCACTCCTGACTCCTTTTCATTCTATTCACTCCATCTGGTAAGAGAAAATTCAGCTAGTGCTTTCTGTTTACCAACTCACTGAGCTTTGCTTTTCTCTGCTCACTCTTGTCCTCCTCATTTTTCAAATTTTCACAACACCAGCCTGTGAGATAATAAAAGACCTCACACAGAATTTTCATAGATCAATGTTTTCTAAAATATAAGAATTTTTTCTATACATGCTTAGTTCAGCTTACCACTTCCTTTGTTAAAACATATTAACTCTATTGTTTGATTTCTGAATTTTGACATGTATCCCCTGGCTTTTGTCCACCTCTACATGGTGCTATATATGACATATATGACATGTATAACATGGTTTTGTAGAGGAGCTTTCCTAGTATTTCCTCCATATATATATTTCAATATATTCATTTTTCCAGTTTACTGAATATTTCCATTTTTAGGTCTTTGAATTTCTTTCCTTCCATGGGTAAAATATTATTTCTTCAGTCAGTCCTAGATTCACCTCTGACCTCATGTAATACTCTGTAAGATCACTGTTCTTAACCTTTCTACCACCCTCTTTACCAAAATTTTATTATTTTATGGCTTTTTTCCATTTCATAGCATTTTATCCAAATGACTGATTGAGAATAGAAAGTGCCTAATTTGAGTATTCCATTGCCCTACAGCATATATTGGATGTTGTATGTGGGAGCTTTAAAATACTTTACAGCAGATTAATAATTCCATTATTCATATAAACTTGATTTATATACATAAGAAATCCAGTC
This sequence comes from Rhynchomys soricoides, assembly GCA_019843965.1. Taxonomy (NCBI): domain Eukaryota; kingdom Metazoa; phylum Chordata; class Mammalia; order Rodentia; family Muridae; genus Rhynchomys; species Rhynchomys soricoides. Next base: position 1,385,231 of record JADRCH010000252.1, on the reverse strand, counting down.
TTCAGAAGCAACTTGTAAATCACAGTCCAGAAGGCATCAGCAGACATGTCAGAGAGAAAACATGTCTTTGGAAGAGTACAAATATCATTCTTGTTTGAATAGTGTACTCTGAGAGGATATATCTATACAGAGAAGAATTGTGGTGACTGCAAAATCAAAAGGAAGATCAGAGCTCATATTTATCTCTGCCTTCTTTCAATACACTGTTTTTAAATTACACCTATCAGCAATTTTCAGAAGGACTGCGAGATGAGAATAAATTATTTTTATATAACTGATAAAAATAATATAATGATTTCTTGAATCTTCTGTTGGGTATTTGAATGTGAAAACAAGCAGGTGATTTGACAGTTAAAAAGAGTCAAATTCATGCTTTAACTACTGTGCAGGTGCAAATATCATTTGAGCTTCCAAATAATTATGTTTTTTTTTTTCATTATACACTTTTTATTAGAATACTTCCATAAAATAGTGCATGAATACAAGGAAAGCTCTAACGACTGTGGGAATTTCTCAGCTTAATACACAAGATAGAGAGGAATACCAACTTCAGTTTGACATATTGGTGTCCCCTGGAAACTATGGAGGTTGTACAGCGTTGTTTGAGTTTATCTCCAATTCTGGTCATTTATTTTCAATTCTCCCTAACTCTTGCTAGTAATCTGTCCTTTCACTGAGCATAACAAGAAAGCTTTTGATGTTAAAAAATATACTGACTATAAACAAAAATATTTTATGCAAATTCTAGAGAATAGTTATTATTGAGAGGTTAACATTGAAATTCTATCATCACAAGGAGAAATCATGCCAAATATGCCAAATGTCTTCTCAGCAGTAGAGTTCCCAGTGAGCACTGTCCCTCCACTGGATATTGCAGGCTTGTTGCCTTTGAATTCTGTTTGGATATATTCTATTATAGATAGATAGATAGATAGATAGATAGATAGATAGATAGATAGATGGCTTCCTTAAATGATCTTTCTTCAGTGTCAAGTACCTGGAATCTTAGTGTTCATAAGTACATCCAGTAATTATATGCAAATATGGTATTCATAGTTTTATGCATGTAAAACACTTGGAGAATGAATGCTGTTTACACCTGGAAAAATGATTCTATGGGATACTGATGACTGACACAATGATTGTACGCTTCCCCCTATTTTATGGCCCTGGGTTTTCATCCTTTCGAGCACCATTGAATTTTAGACAGATACAAAGAATATAGTGTAGAAGATAAGTAGTTTATTGTGCAGAAGAGAAGAGGAAACTCCCAAGGATGGATTGAAGCATAGTCCAATGGAATCATTGTGTTGATATACATTTTAGGTGGGTTGTATAATACAGCCTAACTCTCTGGAAGAGATAGCATCTTTGTAGAGCATTTTTTCCCAAGTGACTGACCACCTCATTTTGATTTCTCCATTTAGGAAGGTATAGTATTTGTAATGCTTTCTGCTAAATAATAATCTTATAAGGTATAAAGTTCCAAATACCAAGTTTAAATAGTTATCAATTAAAATTCTTATTTGAAGTTCAACATATTCTACCTCTTCCCAGGGACAAAGATATGACCCAAACCTCACTCTATCAATAATAAGAGTACAGAAAGTCTAGCACTTTGTTTATTAAGGGAGTGGTTATGGCATGGCAGAGGTTGGATCTACCAATAATGTAGATATAGATATATATCCAATTTATATATCACACACACACACAAACACTACATATATATATATATATATGATATAGATATAGAAATAAATATATATCTCCAGCTATCTAACAAGTAGAAATGTTTGTTCATTCTGCTTGTATACCAACATAAATAGCAAGGTCACCAATATTTGAAAAACCCTCAAATATAAAATAAAAACTTAACTGATTATATCAGACATAACCTAAACCTTTCCCAGACATTTGTGGGTCATTTTATAGTGATTATGGCTCTGAAAACAAGATGGATGCAGAAGCAGTCTATTTATAATTTGCTTAGTGTAATTTACTCTTACCTTTGCATAGTAACATTCCTGGCCAATGATGAATGGGGTGCCCAATGAACATGTCAGCAGTTCTGATGTGTATAATTCTAGAACAGTGAACGTACTAATACCTCACTGCTGAGTGATGTTTGATAGGAGGTAATGAAGAAATACGTTCAATTAGAGAGAGTGCCAACAGAACAATAAAAGGACTCCATACTCAGCTTCGCATAATGACATTATTAGAATGTATCAGTAATGGGTTCTATCACTTGTCCTATATCCTTTTCTACTCCTGAACACCATAAGAAGCTTCTCAGAAGAGTATGATTATAAGGTCAGATGAGAGTCTGATGACCTCCCTCCCTCTTTCCATAAGGGAATGCTTGACAACTGTCACACTAGCAGCGTATGGCCAGCTACTAACTGTATTGCTCTACTTATTTCATTGCCTTGGTTGATGTTCAGTGTCTTCTACAGATCACCACAGAAGCCACGATGGACAAGGCCAAAGAAAGTTTAGAAAAAATAGCTTCATTACAATATTTATATTACCCTGGTGACTTTAGATACTGAGCTACTGAGACCTGCAGTATTTCACTAGCTCTTTTATTTTTACAGATGATTTGAGATTAGTTGCTTGAGGAGCTGAGTTCCCGTACTTGAAATGAGCCTTCCATTCCTCTGTAGTGATCAGATTAAAAATAAAAAAAAAAACAAAAGAATGGAAACAGGCAACTGCTAGAGGTAGGAGGTGGGGAGATTCTCTAGAATGTACCAGGGACCTGGCAGGTGAGAGACTCTCCAGACTCAAAGAGATGGATCCTATATGAAATTCCCAACAGTGGGGAGATGGAACTTGTAAAGTCCACCTCCAGTAGAAAGACAGGACATCAAGTGGACAGATGGGTTTGCCATCCCACATTCAAAAACTCTGACCCAGAATTGTACCTGCCTTACAGAACTGCAGGGACAAAATTGGAGATGAGCCTGAGGGAAAGGAGGCCCATTGACCGGTCTAAATTGGAATCCATCTCAAGGGGAGGATCCAAGGCCTGACACTATTACGAATGCTATGGCATGCTTATAGACAGGAGCCTAGCACGGTTGCCCTCTGAGAGGCCCAACAAACAGCTGACTGAGACAGATGCAGATACTTACACCTAACCAACAGATTGAAGTTGGGGTCCCTGTGGTTGAATTATGGAAAAGCTGGAAGAAGTTGAGGAGGAGGGCAACCAAATATGAAGACCAACTAACCTTGATCCTGGAGATCTCTCAGAGAACTCTCACCGAACCACCAACCAGGCAGCATACACCAGCTGATATGCATCCCCAACACAAATAGTAGAGGACTGCTTAGTCTGGTCTCAGTGAGAGAAGATGCAACTAACTCTCAGGAGACTTGAGGTCCTAGGGCGTGGGAAGGACTGGCAGGGTGGGATGGGGTGTGGTGGGGTGGGTTCATCCTCTTGGAGACGGGCAGAGGAGGAATGGGATGATGAACTGTTGGTGGACAGATGGGCAGGGGGTAACAAGTGAACTATAAACAAAAAAAAAATAAAGATAATAAAAACAAACTACTTTTGTATTATTTTTCTTCTGTCTTATTTTAATTATCCTAGTACCCACTACTGTTCTTTGAGATCGCTTGTTGAAATAGCTTCTCTATTTCCAAATCTTTTTCATAGGCTCTACTCAGTTTTTTTTTTTTTTAAATGAATGGACCTACTGAGAAAGTATAAATGAATTTAAAAATTTATTTCTCAAAAGTGAAAAGCTCTTACGAGCCCTCATCTATAGTATTTTGTATGATTGATTATAGAAAATGTCCTTCTAAAAGGATTAAAACATTTAGTGTATTTTACTAGAGAATAAATAGTCATACAGAGAAAAAAATACTTGATTTTCAAGCACATTTTGAATATTGAAAAATTCCTAATGACACCATAGCACACTGTAATACTATGTCTCAATAATATAAATGGCTTTGTCATCATTATTTTATGAAGGTTGATTGCTCACTCTGGCATAACTACACACTACCAAGCTGATTGTTTTTCCTCCAAGCTTAAGAAACAGCATATAACAAACACTTGTTGGTTCAGTGTTATGAATAAGCTCCACTCTATAAATTCTGGTTATGTTAGTCATAGCAACAATAATGCCAACTCCCTTAGACACAAATATCTTAATTATGGTAATGGGATACTCAAGCTGAACATCAGTGATTTTCTTCTTCTGCGAAGAGACTGTGTTACTTCCAGAAGCTGGGAGCTGACAGGTCTTGGTGAGAGGGCCCTAGGAATTCATTTACTCATCTTAAAAGTGTAATTGACATTTTGGTTTCTGACTTTTACTTTAATAGACTTGTACTTCAACTTGCGAGAAGCAGAGCTTTCAGGATGCTGAGAGAGACCTTGAAACACTTCATTCAAATGGTGTAGACAAAGCTAAAATTATTACTTTTATTATGTGTTCTCTGGAATACTATGCTGAAATCACACATTTTTATAGTTAATTTAAAAAATTAGCCTATATAGTATAAAACTTCATTAAATCATTTAAGTATTTTTTTTCCAATTCTTAATATTATGTCCCCCATATCTCTGATGCTTAATTTTTATCCTTCCCTTAATTTCACACATATTTTGTTAGAGATGTATATCTCAAGTAAGCCAGATCAATAAGACTAATGCTACGTGTCGCTTCTCACTGTGGTTCCCAGAAAATTTTTCAGGTTTGAGTATATTACCTGGAGTAACCACAGAAACAAGGAAAGTAAAAAGGGTACATAAAGATAGAGCACTATACAGGAGATGAGGATGAAACTTATTTTCAAGGGGGAAATCTGTAAAATGGGTAGGGGACATTAAATGGATTGAGGGAAGGTTGTCAGTACAGAAGAAGAGGATAGGAAATTGATAAATCAACACTAAGAAGGATTGAAAGGGCAGTGAGGAATTTTGTTGTTACTTATCTAAGTTGCACACATAGAATAGGCTATGTGTACACAGATACACATGTATATGCATATATACATACATATACACATACACATACACATACACATACACATACACATACACATACA
>JADRCH010000252.1:1363898-1380148 GCA_019843965.1 Rhynchomys soricoides | reverse complement strand
ATACACATACACATACACATACACATACACATACACATACACATACACATACACATATACATATACATGTCCATCATCTACATACACAGTCAGAATGAAGCTATCTTACTTGGGCTTACAATACTCCCTGGAAAGCCATAGACAACTTAACAAAAACCCTGATATCAGCTTCTCTTGAGTTGTTGATCACAGGAGTACATGAGACTCCTCAGACAATATAGGCTTTTGCTGTGGACCTTGCAGGCCTCTCAGAGATTGAAGGTAAGCCCTTGTTACTGAAGGCACCATGCACTTTAGACCCAAAGTCTGTTGGATATGAGAACCTGAGAGCGTTCTTCCTGAGGACTATATTTTATAGTACTAGAAACTAGCAGACTAACTTTTTAATGAGAGAAGTAATCACTAGTCCTACCCAGCTGCAAAACTTATGAACCACAACAAAGATCAACCTGGCATGCTAGCCCTCAGGGAACAATGTTGGCATCTATATCTCAATGGTAACCAACAGCTCTCTACTTGGACTTGCTCATTCAACAGGAGGACTCTTACACGTCTTTAATTGTAGCGCTAATCCAAGGTTTGAATACTTCCTATCTTCATCACTATTTTTCATCATAACAGCATCAGTATTCACATTTATTTTTTGTTTTGGACTATGTATATCTTACACCTTAAACACATATGTATATGAAACTTTAGGGTGTTTCAACAGAAAATTTAAAAATTTTAATTAGTAAAACAATATTAAATATCTGAAAAATAAATATGAGTTGTTAAAGCTTCATCATATTTCAGTCCTGATAAAGTCTTCTGTAGTTCTGACAAGTCTTCTCTAGGCTATTAACTAAAATAATCCTTTGTTATGCTAACGTAAATAGTGTAAAATGAAAGTTAATAATTTTTAAAAATTTTAAAGATTGCTTTAAAATTAAATTAAAATAAATTTTCTCTTTCTCAAGAACAAAATGCTTCAACACACATTATTTCACTTAATCTATTCCAAATTTATAGTTTTAAAACTTATAAAACTTACATTTTGCATTGTTACATATTTGGAAAATATTCCATATTCTTGACATGTTCTTGGCATATTGCTATTTATAAGCAAATAAGTTATTAGGTAAGTAAACATATTTATCAGGCAAAAGCATTGTGAAATATATCTTAAGAAATTTTACTTTTAATAATTATTACATATTTGCAATGCTTTTTTGTAATTATGTGGGATATAAATACCTTATTAACCTGTCATTGTTGCCTAAACCCTTCAAAATTAATGTATTTAGTAAAACACAATAATATAAAAATTTAGTTAACAAAACATGAAATTACTATTTGATAAAGTTTTTGAACCATGTTTGCCTTTGGTGTTTGTAAATATGACCTTGGAATAAATAATATATAAGATATTTAAATAAAGCCATAGAATACACTGGACAGTAATGGAAGGATCTTAGCACTTCCTGCAATTATGAGATACTCATTGTACTTCTAAACAGTGTGTGATACATTTCAGCAGATGAGTAAGATCTTGCAAGGTGTAGAATGAATGAGTGACTGAGAGCCATGAAATGGTTAATTCAGACTGATGCTATGGAAAGCTAAATGACCTTCTGGCTCAGTTGAGCTATGCTGATATATGGATGACCTGCACAGCTCAATTACTCAGCTAGTTATAACAGGCTGTAAGATCCTTGTGGCATATTTTCCTGGTAGGTTTATGTTGAGGACCCTGTTTCCTAAAGTTAGCCCACTAAACACTATGAATGTTCAGTCTTGCTTCTGGATGCAAATCCAAAGCTGCTTTCTCTCACACTATGTGATAGAGAGCTAGTGGGTGTGAGGTCATGGATCTGAACAAACAAGTCACCTTTTCACCTACACACTCTCCCCCTGCTATATTTAGGGGTAAATATTAGAATTTATTTATTACTACGCCAGCCAGGGATACAGGTGCTATTTTATTTATCAAGTACAGTGTCTGTTCTTTGATTCTAGAAGCCAAATTTAGACAATTATCATCATATGAACCAGAATGGAAAGTAAATAAATTTAATGAAATGAAAAAAAATGAAGAATGGAATTTCAAATTTAAATGTCCACATTGATTATATTACTTAGGAGTTCTGCCTTCTATAGTAGGTTAGCTTATGAATACAGCCCATTCATGTCTATCTATCTATCTATCTATCTATCCATCTATCTATCTATCTATCTATCGTATTTGAATCTTGAAAAAGTAAATCCTGTTGTGAAGATGAGAACATAGCAGTTACATTAGAGTTGTGTGAACAGGAGTATTTGTGGGATAAAACAAGTATATATAATTTTTGTTACTGGAGGTGAATATGTAATATACTTTAGTAGCCAAAAACTGAAGATAGGAAAGGTTGCAAAATGGAACAGATCTATTGGAATGTTACATTTAAATGTGATATAATGACATAAGGGCACATATGTAACCTGTCTATGAACTTCATTTCTAATTTAGAAACAAGAAATATCAGCTTCACGGTATTTTGACAAGATTTAAATTATGTGAGTTATGAGAAGTACAGACATATAGTAGGGATTCCACAAATAATAGCTCAAACAAAGCCAGAGTAGTGTAAGTAATCAGAGCTCTTAGAATAAAACTAGAAAATGCGCTGCAGTCTGATATCACAAATTTGATGTGCAAAATGTATTTACTGTATATATAAGTATATATTTTTTTATCAGTTTGCATCTTACAATTTAAAATGCTGTATGATGAATTCTTAAAATCTGATTTACTTGTCCTGCTATACCTTAATTACCCCAATATTGTTATTGCACCAAAAGTGATCTTAAATCAGCTGTGTCTGTTCCCGTTAATGCTGTTATTTTTCACTGATCTTTTAATATGCATAAGTGCATCCCTAGGTCCCTATGGTACATCATACGGTAGGAATAACCTAATGAAGAAATCAGTTTAATCTGTGTTTGTCTCCTCATTTTCTTAATTTTGCTTTAGGAGAGAATAAAATTTTGACTATAAAACAGCTTCTTCCATAATTTTTGTGATTAAAAATGCATTTAATTTTTGTGTTTGTGTTTCAAACACACAGAGGAACAATATTCTTGATGCCAAGTTAATGAACTTGAGAATTTCTCTGAACCCAGAAATGTATGCTTCTAGCATTCTTGGTATGGTTTCTTATTGACTGAATGGAATTTTTCCTTTCTTTTATAGCTGTAATATGAGCTTGGCTCAGCCAATCTCTGAGAAAAAACAAAGTACTGATAATATATTAAATTATTTTCAGTGATATCTTTTGTCCATTGCAGTACTAAACAATTTAAGATGACCTCAACTTCCTGCCTTTTTTTTTTTTAATGAGATTAAGTATTATTGGCTGAAGCACAAAGGTTGTTTTTCACTATGATTATTGCTTTCCTGGATTCATCATTTTCCTCCCAAGCAAATACACAAACAAATACAAAGTATTTTATCATAGAGTTAGATTGCTACATGTAAAAATCATGAGCTGAGCCTCCCTGTCCTAAACTACACTCCCCTCCAGGCCCCTTGATTCACTGTGACTGTTACAAGTGGTTTTCTACTGATTTTCCCAATATTTATAATAAACAGGAGGTGAACTTTCAAAAAAATTGTAAGTATTAAGAGAAAATTCACATGGTAATCTTGCCTAGTTATAGACTTAAACTAGCAATAACTATGTCCATTTCCAGTAGATGTATATAGTAGTGTGGCATCTTTGAAATTTAAAATGAATTCATCTTAGTGGCACTATAGTTACTAGAAATGTCAAACTGAGGACATTTTATAAACTGTCCTCTTGCAATGGATCATCTGAAAGGGAAGCTCCAGCACATTGCACATTTGTATAAATGGAGTTTGACATTCTGCCATGTATTGCGACCATGATTCTTCTGATCTACCCAGAACACTCCTACACCATGATGTTGACAAATCTAAAATTGGACCTATGACATTTTCCTCCTGCTTACTCATAAAACCACCCGCTTAACCTCTTCAGCAATTGTTCGTCCTGAAATATTGTCCTGAGTTGTTTGAAGCTTCTGTCTAAATTAAATTTATGTTGTAAGATTTTGCAAACTAAATGTTCTGATAGTAAGACCCACCTTACCACCAATGACCTCCTTTCCTCTATCTTTATAAAGTTTTATACATTTTCTTTTTTTTTTTCTGAAACAGGTTTTTTCTGCATAGCCTTAGCTGTCTTGCAATTTGCTCTGTAGAACAAGCTAGTCTCAAAGCCAGAAATTTGCCTACCTCTGCCTCCTGAGTGCTAGAATTAAAGTCATCAGCCACCACTGCCAGGCAATAAGTTAAAATTTTCAATCAGTTATCCTGACCTCAAGTAAGGAAGGAGATAATTTTCCAAATCTTGTTATGAGATGATATAGTTTTCTATACTGTAAGACTTTCTTCTACATTATAGAAAGGTCCTCTGCTGAATTCAACTTTAATTTTGAGCAAGAATTAGATATGGTTCTATATTATTTTATCAAAATTACATATATACAATTAAAATTAAGCAGCGATCATTTTACTAACATGATCCATCAACAGATGCACACATGCCCAAATTTCACTTGTTCTGTCTGGTAGTCACAACCCATAATGACTGCTTTATTCTGATTGTATAGTTTAATAATGGTTCTAGAATCATTGAAGATATTACATACTTTATTTTCTGTCGTTGAAATAGATTTTTGCTTGTTTGCTTTCTTGTTTTTGTTTTGTATCTGAGTATGGGTTTATGTGCGTTAGTGTATTGCCCAAATGGATAGTTAGAGTATGAAGAATTTCTTGGAGCTGGACCTACAGACAACTGTGAACTGTCTGATGTGGATGTGGGAACCAAATTCAATTCCCTTCAGGAGAAATACCATGTTTTTAATGCTGACCTATAGTTCCATCCCTCACCATACTTAATAAGTGCTAGGATCTAGAAATGAGTCAACTTTCTAAATATTTAAAACAATTAGTTTACTGATCTAAATTCTTTTCTTCTAACTTGGAATTCAGTTCCATTACCATTCAGGTTTGAGGGCAAAAAGTTGGCATGGAAATGAATCTATGACAGCTTGAAACTTGGGCTTATCCCAAGGTTAAGCAAGACTTAAAATTTAGTCAGTAACTAGAATTTCTTTTCTAAAATAGATTTTTTTCATATACTATATTCTGTCTGCAGCCTCTCCCTTCCCTCTAATCTTCCTAGTCATTCCCTTTTCACACCTCCCATGTTTATCTAGCCCATTCTGTCTCTCCTTAGAGAGCAGCCAGGCATCTAAGGGATAACAAATATAATATGATAAAAGAAAACAAACAAGTTGAAATTGGACAAAACAAACACACTAAAGGAAAAGAGCCTCCCAAAGGACATAATAAACAGATATAGATAGAAATACCCACTTATTTGCATACTCAGAAATCTCATGAATACACAAACTTGCAAGCCATGATTAACAAATGAAGGATTTGTACAATAACAAACAAACAAAAGAAAAAGAGAAAGACCCAATAAGACATTATAAGACAAGGAACTTCCAATGATGCTAATGAGTTCATTTTCTGTTGGCAGCTACTGTTGGGCATTTAGTCTACTCTACATGCATGTTATATACTCATAAATAAGTGGATATTATAGAAAAAAGGTACAGAATAACCAAGATACAGTCCATAGAACTCAAAAAGGTCAACAAGCTGAAGTGTTCAAGTGAAGATGCCTCAGTCCCACTTGGGAGAAAGAAGAAAGCAACTACAACGGGGGAGGAAAAGAGGGATCTGGGAGGGAAAAGGGAGCATAATCTGGTATTGGGTGGGGGCAAAGGACTGAAGCCCTGAGCGCCAGCAGAAGGAATGGAAACAGGCAGCCTCGGGAGTTAGGATGTTGAGGGGACCCTTCAAAATGTACCTGAGACTTGGGACGTGAAAGATTCTCAGGACTCAAAGGACCTTAAAAGAAATGCCCTACAATGGGGAGAGGGAACTTGTAGAGCCCACCTCCAGCAGAAAGACAGGGGATCAAGTGAGGGATGGGGTTGCCATCCCACAGTCACAAGCTCTGACCCATAATTGTTCCTGCCTAAAGAATTTCAGGGACAGAAATGGAGAGGAGCCTGAGGAAAATCCAGCTCAAGGGGTGGCCCCAAGGCCTGACACTATTACTGAGGCTATGGAACACTCACAGAAAGGGCCGCACTCTGGAAAATCCACAAGCAGCTGAAGGAGTCAGATGCAGATATATGTACCCAACCAATGTACAGAAGCTACTGACCTGTTGTTGAATTAGGGAAAAGCTGGAAGAAGCTGAGAAGGAGGGCGACCCTGTAGGAGGACCAGCAGTCTCAATTAACCTGGACCCCAAGATCTTTCAGACACTGGATCACCAACCAGGAAACATATACCAGCTGATATGAGGCCCAAAACACATACACAGCAGAGGATTGCGGGGTCTGGGTTCAGTCAGAGAAGATGCACCTAACCCTTAAGAGAAGGGAGCCCCCAGTGAATTTAGAGGTCTAGTGGGGTGGGGGCTGGGAACATCCTTGTGGAGACAGGGGCCAGGGAAGAGGTATGGGATGTGAAATAGTCGGATAGTGGACCGGGAGCGGAATAAAATATGGAGTGAAAACAAACAAAAAAAGAGACTAGTTTGTACCAGTTAAATTCCATCGAATAAAAATAATTTTTAATCAGCAAGTTATTATCAATTGGAGAATATGTCTGGATTCGGGGAGGGGCCATTTATCTTCTGTGAAAGCCAGTACAAGACCTGTGCATGCTGCCATAGTCGCTGAGAGCTCATGTGTAAATTTCATCCTGCCATGTTTAGAAGGCACTGTCTTGGTCTTCTCCTTCATCTCTTCTGTCTCTTACACGATTTCGAGCTAGTCTTTTACAAGGTCCCTGAGCCCCAAGAGGAGAGATTTGATGGAGTCATGCCATTTAGACCTATGTGTTCTGAAGTCTCTTATTCTTTTCACAATATCTAACTGTGGGTCTCTGTATTTATTCCCATCTGCTGCAGGAGGAATTATATCTGATGATGGTTAAGCAAAGCATGTATTTATGAGTATAGCAGAATATCATTATATGTCAATTTATTCATAGGTTTCTTTTATAGGACAGTAGAATCTTGTTTCCCAAGGACCCTCGGCTATCTAGCCTCAGGTCTTTCATCACCCAAGCAGAATTAGATATAGGTTCTATCTCATAGAATGATTCTTAAATAGGATAAAGCATTGGTTGCTTATACCTACAAGCTTTGTGCCACCATTACAACAGAATATCTTGCAGACAGGAACCACTGTAGATCCAAGGTCTTGGAATCTAGTTTTGTGTAGGGTGATAAGTATGAAGTATGGATCTATTTGCATTCTTCTAAGAGCAAACATACAGGTTGACTACTACTATTTGTTCAGTTATTTGATTATTCAAGTGTTTTAGCAATCCTTAGCTATCCTGATTTTGTTTTTTGTTTGGTTTGGTTTGGTTTGGTGTTTGGGGTGTGTGTGAGTGTGTGTGTGTGTGTGTGTGTGTGTCCAAATTCAGCTGAAATTATCCTTTCAAGATATTTGAAGATAAGTTTTGGAATTTTGAGATGAATTGTATTGAATGTATAGATTGCTTTTGGTAGGACTGCCAGTTTTACTATAATAATCTTACCCATGCATGAGTCTGAGATTCCATCTTCTGATATCTTCTTCAATTTATTTCTTTAATGTCTAAAAGATTGTATCACTCAAGTCTTTCACTTTCTTGGTTTAAATTACCCCAATATATTTTATATTTTTGAGGCAATTCTAAAAGGTATTTGTGTTAGGGTTGTATGGCTGTGAAGAGATACCATGACCATGGCAACTCTCACAAAGGAAAATATTTAATTGGGACTGGCTTACAGTTTCAGAGGTTTAGTACATTATTGACATAGTGGGAAACTTGGGAGCATGCAGGCAGACATGATGCTAGAGAAGGAGCTGAGATTTCTACATCTTGATCTCTAGGCCACAGAAAGAGACTGAGTGCCACACTGTGTATAACTTGAGCATAGGGGAGTTCAAAGTCTGCCCTTACAGTGACACATTTCCTCCAACAAGGATATACCTACCCCAACAAGGTCAAACCTCCTAATAGTGTCACTGTCTATGGGCCAAGCATTCAGGCACATGGGTCTGTGGGGTCACATCTTTTAAAACTGCCCCAGTGCTTTCCCCCTCACTTATTTTCAGTTCATTTGTTATTTGTATTAAAATAGCTGCAGATTTTTGTGAGATATTTGTATGTAGATAGTTTGAGGAAAGTGTTCATCAGTAGTAAGAGTTTCCAGGTGGTACTGTTAGGATCACTTATGTATACTGTCATATTATTTGCAAATAAAGTTATCCTTCCTTTCTCCCTTTCCAATATATATCCCCTAATATCTTCAGTGGTTGCTTGCTCTAGCTACGACTTCAAGTAATATATTGAATAGGTTGGAGAAAGTGAACAACCTTGTCTTGTTTCTCATTTTAGTGGAATTGCTTTCAGTTGCTATCTGTTTTGGTTGATGTTACTGTAAACTGCCTTTATTATATTCAGGAATGTCTCTGGTATCTCTAATCTCTCCTGGACTTTCTATTATGAAGTGGTGTTGGATTTTGTCAAAGTCCTTTTCTGTATCTAAGGAAATGATAATGTGGTTTTTGTCTTTTAGAGTCTTTCTTATATGAAGAATCACATTTATACATATATGTGTTTTGAAACATCCCTGCATCTCTGGGACGAGGCATAATTTGATCATGGTGAGTGATCTTTTTGATATGTTCTTGACTTGTTTCCAGATATTTTATTGAGAATTTTTGTACCTATATGCATAAGGAAAATTGGTTTGCAATTCTCTTTCTGTGTGGTTTGGGTATTAGGGTAACTATGGAACCATAAAACGAATTGGACACATTTCCTTCTGTTTCTATTTTGTGGAATAATTTGGGGAGTATTAGCATTAACTCTTCTTTAGAGCCCAGTAAAATTCTGCACTAAAAATATCTATCCCTAAGTTTCCCTGCCAGGCTAGACTTTTACCAGTCTGCCCTGGTAGACTTTTAATTACCACTTTTATTTCACTAGTGGTATAGGTCTATATAAATTGTTGATTTGATCTTGATTTAATTTTTCTATGCTGTATGTCTTGATATTTATCTATTTATTTTATATTTTCTAATGCGTTGGAATATAGTTTTTTAAAATTCTTCGTTATGATTTTCTGAATTCTCTTGGTATCTTGTTGATATGTTTTCATTTCCATCTCATTATCTTAATTTGGATCTTCTCTCTCTGCCTTTTGGTTAATTTGCATAAGTCTTTATCAATCCCATTGATTTCCTCAAAGAAACAGCTCTTTGTTTCATTGTCTTTTTTTATTTTTGTTATTAATGCTTCTTGTTTGTTTCTATTTAATTGACTTCAGCACTGAGTTTATTTCTCGCCATCTCCTTTTGAGTCTTACTTCTTCTTTCCTTCCTTTCTTTGTTTCTTTGTTTCTTTTCCTCCTCCTCCTTCTCCATCTCTTTCTCCTCTTCCTTCTTCTATTTTTTATTTTAGGGTTTTCCAGTGTGCTGTTAAGGTACTAGTATATTGTCTCTCAAATTTCTTCGTGTAGGTACTTAGTGCTATGTAATTGCCTCTCAGAGATGCCTTCATTGTCTAGCATACTTTGGGTATGTTGTGCTTATATTTCCATTCAATTCTAGAACATCTTAATTTCTTAATTTTTGTCTTGACCCATATTTTTTCATTCAGTAGCAAGTTATTCAATTTTGGGGTATTTGTAAGCTTTCTTTTGTTTCTGTAATTGTAGATGTCTACCTTTAATTTGTGGTGGTCAGATAGGACTCTAAGTGGTTTGTTGGTTTTCATGTATCATTGAGACTTTCTTTGTGTCTGAGTTCATGGTCAGTTTTGGAGAAAGTTATGTGAACTGATGAGAAAAAGGTGTGTGTGTATGTATGTTTAGGTGAATTTTCTTTAAATGTCTGTTATGACCATTTGGTTTATGATGTCAGTTAGCTCAAAAATCTTTTGTCTGAATATCGTTTCTATTGGCAAGAGTACATCCACTATCAATGTGTGAGAGTCTATTCATTAGTTAAGCTATAGTAATGTGGTTTTTTTTGGTTTTGTTTTTGTTTTGTTTTGTTTTGTATTTTTTTTTGCTTCTTTTTTGTTTTTTATGAATTTGGGTGCTGTTTTATTTAGTACATACATGTTAAGAGTTGCTGTGTCCTTTGAAGGGTTTTTCCTTTGATGAGTACTTAGTGCCCTTCTTTATTTCTTCTGATTGGGTTTTATTTGAAGTGTATTTTGTCAGATATTAAAATGGTCATGCTAGCTTGCTTCTTAGGTCCATTTGCTTAAAATATCTTTTCTCTTACTTTTACTCTGAGGTGTTATTTGTCTCTGGTGTTGATATTTCTTTGATGCAATAAGAGATAGATCCTGTTTTCTCATCCATTAAGTTAGTTTGTGTTATTCTATTGGTGCATTGAGACTGCTGATGTTCAGAATTATTAATGGACAAAGTTTATGGATTCCTGTTATATTGTTTTTATAGCATGGGTGTTTGCCTGTGCATGTGCATACATGTGTGCATGTGAGTGTGTGTTTGTGTGTGTGTGTGTGTATGTGTGTGTGTGTGTTTTCCTCTTTGATTTGCTTGTCTCCGATTATTTATTCCTCATGGTTTATTGGCTACAGTTAACCTTTTCAAGTGAAATATTTCCTCCTAGCAACTTCTGAAGGAAGGAGTAGATAGACACAACTAAACTTTGTTTTATTTCTAAATGTTTTCATTTCTTCATATACTGTGTTTGAATATTGTGCTGGGTAAGGAGGCCTGAAATGGCATGTGTGGTTTCTTAGAACTTGGAGAATATATGTAGGCATTTGAAGTCCCACCCATTAATAACTTATGTGTTATTCTATTATGTATGCCTTTGTTATTTGATCTTTTCCCCCTTGCAGCTTTTAGTACATTCTTTGTATTATTATTATTATTATTATTATTATTATTATTATTATTATTATTAATCTATGGAAACTTTCTATTTCTGGTCAAATCTATTTGTTATTCTGTACACTTCTTATTTCTTGAAAGGCACCTCCCTTTTTAGATTCTTCACTCAAAAGAAATTTACTAAATTCCAACCATGGGTTTCTTACTGCTTTCTGTATTCAATATTTATATATTTGGGAATATATCTTATTATCCAATTTTTCTTGGTTTCTTGATTGCCCTTGCCCATTGACAATCTTTAGATGGTCTTTAAATAACATGTGTATGGGTGTGTATGAATTTAATTTGTGCATTGTTTTCAACATTATTATAGACTTGGAATTAAAGAAAGACTAAATTCTTCAACTTAGTTGACTACTTCTGTGTCTAATAATGTTATCAACTATAAATTAATAAAATGCCTTTACCTTTGCCTTTTGCATTTCTACCTTACTTTGAGTTCACCAGCTACTTGGCCATCCAGACTTAGCTAGTACCATTGGAAGTTACTTGTTCTAAATACATTTGGGTGGAGCATTTGTAGGATTATCATTTTAATTACTTAGCTCTGTAAAATTCATCATTTCTATTTGTGTCATTCTAGAACACTTCTTACCTAATCAGGTGTACTAAGCTGTCAATCATCTGCAATCTACAGGTATGCATATTTTAACAGAAAATTGGGTTTGCTTCTACCCAGACTACCTGAACCACTGAGTTAATATTTATTATCTCCACATGATTTATGATTTGAAATAGCTATTTTCACCATATTAAGCTGGTCGAAAAGTTTTGCCATATTCATATTTATGAGGAAAAATGCATTCTCTCCTGATGTTTATAGTAATAAAATGATATTTTTTAATGCTGAAAGTTTTAATTTAATTTTTAAAGTCTGTTGGCTTTTAATTTACTTGGCACTGAGGCTAAACAAAATTTTACTTTCTATTATATATAATTAAATAAAGTTTGATATACTTTAACATATTATTAAATAAACATTAGAACAGAGATGATGAAATTGGTTATTTTTCCAAAATATGAAAACTATTGAAGTCTTAATGTAGTTATTCTTTCCATCTGTCAAAAATCTTTTGTTATTCAATTACTAATAATATATAAAAATGAACATTAACATATTTCAAACCTGTCTAATTTATTTGAATGTTTTTTAAAATTCCTATGCTGAAATATAGAAAAATTTATCTAGTAACTTTCAAACTCTATTGGTACAATTTTCTGTGTTAGTCATTTTTTGCTGTAGCCTATAATCAAAGCTCAAAATACAAAAGGGCCTATTACAATATCATTTCTTTAAAAGCAAGTATTGTACGGAAAAGTCTGGTATATGGCAGTCACACAGAGAGACTTTGCATTTGATTGAGCATTGGTAAATAATGAAATCATCTTTCTTTTGCCAGTAACTTCACAAAAAGGAAAAATTTAAAGGTTGATTTTGTGCAGTTTGACAACTTTGAAAGAATGAGGATTTAGTAATTCAAAGTTCAAAGTATAGAGATAAAATTGAGTGATGCAGTCTATCAGTGTTGGCTGCTGTAGCTTCTTATTGTTAAATAAAATGGGAAAGAAAATTAAAGCACTGCAAAAACAAGATGTTTGAATTTGGATGTGACTATATTATATACATTTGGAAGTCAAGAAATCAAATAGACTCTTTGACAGTAAAGTCTCTTCCTAGAAATAGTTTTGTTATCATTTTGTGGCTACATAAATATAGCCGTATTAGATTAATTAAACTAACTGCCTGCATGTATATTATGCTGATAAATTAAAACTTAATCTAACTATTCTTTTCAGAGTGGCAATATACATGAAAATACTGTGTCAGATGCAAAGCACCATTTAGAGAAAATGGAATAACAATTCTTCAAGATATAAGAAGTCTCAAATGAGCTAGAGATGGGGAGTTGGTAATTATAGAAGGGCTTAGAGAGAATCTCATATTTTGGCCTAGCCTGCTTTTGACCAAATTCACATTTTCAAATGAGTATGCAACTTTGTTGATCATTCTGCTGAGTTTAGCCGACAGAGGCTAAGTTCAAATCCATTTTATTTTATTCTTCTATCATTTACATCATGACACAATCAGTTACTTATCAAAAGTCTAAGAAGTCAGCCTGAAACTCTGAGGCCCTACATACCTCAGCCATCCCACACACCATTTGTGAATAAAATACAAGGCAAACAAATCAGGATCCAAACTAAGCTGTCATTCATTTCTACTGTTTCATCATCTTTTACCCAGTGAACTAAAAAGAGGTAATTCAGTCATTGTGAATAAGTACAATATAATTTTGCAATTAAAATGTGCATCTTACTATTTGAGAGCAATTATGTACTACTGAGAAAAGCTTTATAATACTTTATATGTTAGATATTAATGTTGAGAAATCTATTAGATGCATATAATTTCTTATCACAAGTTATGATAATAAAATGAATTTATAAAGCTATTTTCACTTTCATATTTAGGTTTCTTTTATTATTTCCATTTTTAATTGTATGTTTTATGTATTTACATTTCAAATGTTGTCCCCTTTCCCGGTTTCCCCCTAAGGAACCCCCCTCTCCCATCCTCCCTACCCCTGCTTGTGTGAGAATGCTCCCCTTCCCACCTACCCACTCCTACTTCCTGGGGAATTTAGTCTTCACAGAACCAAGGACCTCTCCAGCTGGACAATGCCTTCCTCTGCCACATATGCAGCTGGAGCCATGGGGCCTTCCATGTATACTCTCTGATTGGTGGTTTAGTCCCTGAGAGCTTCGGGGGGTCTGGTTGGTTGATATTGTTCTTCTTATGGGTTGCAAACCCCTTCAGCTCCTTCAGTCCTTTCTCTAGCTCCTCTATTGGGGACTCCATGCTGAGTCCAATGGTTGGCTGCAAGCATCCGCATCTGTGTTGGTCAGGCTCTGGCAAAACCTCTCAAGATACAGCTATATCAGGCTCCTGTCAGCATGTACTTTTTGGCATCTGCAATAGTGTCTGAGTTTGGTGTCTGTATATGGGATGGATCCCCAGGTGGGGTACTCTCTGGCTGGCCTTTCTTTCAGTCTCTGCTCCACACTTTTCCTCCATATTTCCTCCTGTGAGTATTTTATTGTCCCTTCTATGAAGAACTGAAGGATCCACATTTTGGTCTTCGTTCATACTGAGTTTCATATGGTCTGTGACATATTTGGATTTCATATTGAGAATTTCACATATATAATATATTTTTGATCATATTTATATTTTATAACATTTTTATCCCTATTTAATTCTATTGACCCATTCAAGAATTTGAGCTATGTTTAATTATGAATGTTACTTGTGTGAAAGTGGATTCCAGATAATTTTCTGGAGAACAGGAAAAATACAAGTGGCTACAGCATTGAAGAAAATGATAGCCCTTTCCCATCTCCCTTAACTGCCAATAACACCCCAGGGAGCGGAAGGCCTCACAAAGCCTTGCACTATCCAGAGTGGAACACTGGGAGGCCCAATCTTTCACAGGTTTTAACAGGTATCCGCATGTAAATATATGAAGGGATGACCATGCCCTATCCAAATGAAATGTAGTTTCTAAACAAGCTACATGTTAAAAGACAGAATAATCTTTTGATAAGTCCATGTATATGTATTTAATTCTAGTGTATTTTATGTGTTGTTAAATGCCAAAAATGTAAGTAGAATAAGTAAATTAATTTATTAAAAAGCAAACATCTTATTTTTAATTTAATGGTAAGAATTATGACCACATATGACTCAATTTCTTCAAGGACAATGCTAAAATGCTGTCAATATAATTGGCATATAATTTTATAGAAAATTGATTACATGTGTGCTATACAATTTAAACCATTAATTATATAGAAAATTGTGGTATTATATTTATTATATTTAGCTAGTGGTGGTTCATCAACATGTAAATGTAACTGACCAGGTATACCTTCCTGACAAATCTCTTATGTAATGTAGTTATAATTTAAACAGGCATTTATGCTGCATAATACACGTCCAGCACATTATGCTTATTGTAAAACATTCTATGTCTTGTTTAGGTTCAATCTACAATAGAAATAAAGATAAAGTCCCCATCTATCTACTGTCTAGAATCACAGGGTTCTTTACAAATGAGGAGGTGTTTTCCAACCTGATAATGAAGGACAGGATTATAGGTTAGTTGATGATTATGTGAGACAATAAGAAATCAACTTAAGCACAAATGTTTATGAATTAATTGTGACTACCTATTTATATAAATAGTAATTTATTTTATAAATGTAATTATACAGGGGAATGAATATTGATTCCTGAGTTCAGATAATTCATTTATGCCTAGAAAAGGCATGCAGAAGACGTGGAGAAGAATACATCCTTATCTTTTCTTTTGATCAGCATACAGAACACTGAACACAAAAATTGTTAGATACAGGTCAACAATTTTTTTGCATTTTGGAAATTATTATTATTATTATTATTATTATTATTATTATTATTATTATTATATTTGTTCATTTCCAATCCAGTCATTGCCCCACCCCAATTGCCCTCCCACAGTTCCTCATCCCATTTCTTTTCCTCCTTGTCTCCAAGAGAATGCTGGCCTCCCCCTTCATCCCTGGGGTCTTAAGTCTCTCAAGAATTAGGCACATCTTTTCCCACTGAGGCCAGACGAATCAGTCCTCTGCTATACATGTGACCAGAATCTCTGACCAGTTTCTGTATGCTGCCTGGTTGGTGGCTCAGTGTCTGAGTAATTGCGGGTGTCTGGGCCAGTTGAGACTGCTGGTCTTCCTATGGGGTTGCCCTCTTCTTTGCCTTCTTTAATCCTTCCCTTAATTCAACCACAGGGGTCCTGACTTCAGTCCAGTGATTGGGTGTAAGTATCTGCATCTGTCTCAGTCAGTTGCTGGTTGGGCCTCTAAGAGGACAGCAATTCTAGGCTCCTGTCTATAAGTATATCATAGCATCAGTAATAGTGTCAGGCTTTGGAGTCTCCCCATGAGGTGGATCCCAGTTGGGCCGGTCACAGGACATTTCCCTCAGTCTTTTCTCCATTTTTATCCATGCAGTTATTTTAGACAAGAACAGTTCTGGGTCAAAAATTTTGACTGTGAGTTGGTAACACCATCCCTCCTCTTGAGGCTCTATCTACTGGAGGTGGACTCTTTGAGTTCCCTCTCCTCACTGTTAGGTATTTC
>JADRCH010000252.1:1330964-1363888 GCA_019843965.1 Rhynchomys soricoides | reverse complement strand
TATATATATATATATATATATATATATATATATATATATATATATATGAAGAGAAAAATCTGAATTTAGATGTACATATGTATTAATTCTGTCATGTAAATAATCAATGAAAATCAACATTAGTTCTGATAATGTCATATAACTAATTATCTTAAGTTACCTGGAACAATGTTTATCAATAGCATTCTAATGAGAGATTTTATAAGATAACAGAAAGACAAGAAAAAAGCATGGTGGTATAGCATTGGAATTAAGCATATTCAGTACCCTAAAATTAGATAGATAATGCATATTTACATTGTCAGTGTGAAGTGTGAGGAATCATTCATTAAAGAAATTGTTTGACTTCATTTTCATAGTGAAGAGGATTGTTTTAAGACAGGGTTTCATAGGCATGGTTGACTATCAAGTCTTTTGTAAATTCTCTTGTCTCTGTCTCTCTCTCACTTCTGCATGTATGCTTGCCTGTGTGAGTGTGTGTGTGTGTGTATGTGTGTGTGTGTGTGTGTATGAATGTGAACATATGCATGTGATCATCAAGTATTCATATAAAGGACTAAAATATGTGTACTCAAATTCTCATAAAAACAAACAAACAAACAAAACCAACCAACCAAAAAAGAAACCAGCAGATTTGAGGGATTAAATCATGGAGATTTAAGGTCTTGAAGAAAAGTGCAGAGAGATTTCTCTTTAGGTCTTTCTTATTTATCACCTTTATTTATGTATATTTTTCTTTATCCTCATGTAGCATTTGTTTGTTTACACCCATTACTGGTGTTTTTTTCTCTTTTTAAGAACAGCACAGCCTTTTTGGTTGGTGCATTGCCCAAAAGAAACCTTTATACTAATTTACTTCTTACAGGTCCTATTCCCAACTGCATCTACTTAAGGAGTTGAGCTTTTAATACCCATTTAGAGAAATATCAGTTCAAATCAATGAACCACTCTTTTGTCTAATTCAGTGATTTTAAACTGGTATATTGTGGCTGATTTTTTTTTGATATTTTTAACTGATATGGTTTGAAAAACTGCAAATTTTTGAAAACACAAAATGGACATTTAAGAATCAGTAAACTGTCAATAAAGCCCAAGGAAATTGTTTGCTTATACTCAGTACAATATCTTAATTAACTCAGTAAACAAGATGTTGAATTGGGTAGTTTTACCTCTCTCTTGATATTCTCACTTTCATTTTCTGTACTTTCAGAGAGAAAAACCTACTAGAAATCATTTTTATTTTCACTTGCTGAAGTAATATGACTGTTCCCTTAAATAGAAGAGAATTGATCAGACTCCAGCATATCGACGCCCAATAATTTCAGGAGAACTTTGATTTATGAAGAACCCAAGGTTTTTCTTCTTCACTATGGAACTGATGCTAGCTAAAACCATGTTCAGTCATAGCTGTAATTATGTTTTTTTTTTTTAAATGCTGGAATAATTTTGGACCTAGACACAGCAAAGCACACATCTTTGAGTTCATACTAACATCATTCATATTGTTTAGCCTTACTATCTAAGTTCCATTTTCCAGAAAATTAATTTAAAGAAATTGAATAAACAAGGTTGTTTTCCTCCCACTGTAAATCTCTCTAACCTTGTATGATTTACACAGCAACTTTGAAGACATAGACAATAGGGTTCACTCACTGATTTCAGGAATTAGTAGAGTGTCAGGTCTTTACAATTGCTTTAGGATCAGCAGCATTAGCATCATATGACACTCAGTTAGAAATGTAAGTCTAGGAAGGTCTCACTTGCCCTTTTGAATCAGACTCTGAGAATGGAAATCAACAAGCTGTACCTTAACCATCAGCCCAAATGATCTCCATGCATACTCCCGTGTATCCTAAATTGTTGTGCCTTATGTATTCCTCTTACGTTTGCTTCAGATGGAGATGATTTCTATAGTGAAAGAAGAATTGCTTACAAAAAGACAACCTTTCTCTTTTCAAATAAAGCATTTAGGAAAATATGCTGCAAAGAACATAGCAATCCATTTAGTAATTATATATTAATAAACATGCATAAATGTCCCCAAATATTACTTTCTTAGATGTATGTAAATATGGTGCTATTTTTTCCTGTTCAAGAAACAGTAGTGTCTTAGGGTCATTGTTTTCATAGGGAAACATCTCTCCTTGCTTCATCGTGCACATTCCTCTTGAGACAATCGGTAGAGAGTGAACAAGGCTTTGGACAAAATATAAACTAATGAGACTCTCAGGATAGAAATGTGCACACTGAGCCAAGTAAGATATGAATGCATATTAGTTATAGACAGCTCACAGATTTATTGTAAAGCATTATTGTAAAAGAAAACATTTTCTAAATTTGATTATTAAATATTCTGTTGAGTAGACACTTAATTGAGATGGTTTTCTAAAGTGATATAAATCTCCAGGAACTAATTTTCTCCTACTCTTCCTAGATTCTTAACCTAACAATGTCTTTCACATGATTAATTTTGAAAGTTCTAACTAGGCAGGTTATTTTGTGTTCCTTGGACTGAAAGAACAGTAGCTAATACAAGGTCTCGTATACTGGGATTAGAGCACAGGTCGTAGGAAATTTAGAGCACCTTCAGTAAGTTAAATTACATATTTCTGTTTTCCTAAAATAGAACAAAGATAAGACATCTTTCTTCTTCTTTCTTTATGATAAAATATCATTAGTGTATGATACACAAAAGAAAAATCAGCCAATTAAAAGGCTTCTAATCTCTAGTCACTTGAAACTACATAAAGCTGTGTTATGTAATTATCTGCAGAGGAACATAATTTATTGAGTATACACTGAGGCAAATAGTTGCTACCTTACTAGAATAGCTTAAACTAATACAAGGTAGGTTAAATATATTTATTTAACTCTTTCTACTTATAAATGTATTAAGCAGGTAAAATAGCTTGAATTTATTATGCACAACATACCTTAAAGTACAAATGCAAAGTGTAGTTTAGATAATTAACTTACACATGCTTATCTGAAAAATATTTTCATAATAATTTTCAAGAAACAGTGCTTCATTAGTCGTGGTCACCATATTGTATTAGGCATCTCTAAGTTGTTATATCATGATTAAAACTTCAAATTCTTTGAAGGATATATCTTCGACTCTCCCAGTGTACTCCGTAGACCAATAAGCACTACCATTCTCTATTATTATGAGTCCAACTTTTGTGTATTGTGCATACTAAGCAAATCAATCACAGGTTGTCAAATATATATTGAGTCAAGTATTAAAATGAAAAGGATTAATAAAATAATACTAAAAGTTTTTCTCTTAGTACTCTTTCATTCATATTTTCAAAGCTACTCTTCCATGAATTTGACTATGCAAATTAATACATTTTAAAAATTAAATAAACTTGTAAGTCAAGTTTATTTTTTCATTTTTACATTATTATTATTATTAATATTATTATTAATATTATTATTATTATTCACTTAGTTACTTTGCATTCTCCTGGTCACCTCCTCCCACAATATCTCCCTTACTATCTCCTCCTTTTCTCCTTGGAGTGGGTAGAGCAGAGAGGCCCCCTGAGTATTTCCCCACCCTGGCACTTCGAATCTCTGGGAGGCTAGGCTTTTCCTTTCCCACTAAGGTCAGACAAGACAGCTAGAAGAATATATCCCACACACAGACAACAGCTTTTGAGAGTCCCTGTCCCAGTTGTTCAGGACCCACATGAAGACCAAGTTGCATATCTGCCACATACGTGCAGGAAGGCCTAGGTCTGGCCTCTGTATGAGCTTTGAGAGTTCAGTGTCTGGGAGACCCAAGAGTCCAAGTTACTTGATTATATTGGTCTTCCTATGATGTTCCTATACCCCTTAGGGCCCATAATCCTTCCTCCTATTCTTTCATAAGAGTCCCCAAGCTCCATCCACTGTTTGACTGTGGATGTCTGTATATGTCTGAGTCAGCTGGTGAGTAGAGCCTCTCAGAGAACAGCCAGCATAACCGAGTATCATTAATAGTGTTAGGAACTGATACTTGCCCATGGGATGGGTCTCAAGTTGGGCCGGTTATTTGTTGGTCATTCCCCTCAGTCTTTGTTCTATCTCCAATTCCTGTATTATTTGTAGACCAGATAAGTTTTGGGTCAAAAGTTTTGTGGGTGGGTTAGTGTCCCTATCTCTTCCCCAGGATTTCTGCCTGGCCATAAGAGGCAGCCTCTCCAGGCTCCATATCCCCAATGCTGTGAGTCGCAGCCAAGGATACTCCCACAATAGACAAATAATAAAGAATGACTCAACATACTGAATTTGAAAGACAGAGGGTCTGTGTTCAAAAACTGCTGAAATAATGACATTCTAATTTTCTTTCATGCAACTTTTTTGAAACTCTAATATAATATGTGTAGTGTCTGTGTTGCAGATGTCCTGAGACAGTGTTATTGGCATTTATTTTATTCTAAATTGCTGTTCAAACACCTCTAGGAATTTGAAAATTTCTAATTAGAGAATTGCGTAAGTGCTAGGACATTTGGAAATGCTACTCCTGCACCCTACCTGGTTTAATAGCTGATGGATATCATGGCTACTTAAGAAATTTGTTGTTCTCCTGAGTCAGAAATGACTCTCTGTGTAGTAATTATGGTGGCTCTGGAACTGTCAGTAACAAAACTAGACAAGGATAGCAGCAATTATGTTTTAATTACTTTATTTTGTTCATATTTTCTCTGGCTTTTAGAATAAATTTGTGAAAAAATTAAACCCAAAGCATGTGCATATTTGATCCACAGTGATCACAATTTAAAATTGTAGATTCAATAAATTACTCATTTAGAAGATGCATTTATCTTGCGTATCTTTGGTAAATTTTATTGTCCCAGTAGACACCCTCATAGGTCATGTAAGATACTTCAAAATTCTTTTCTTAACTATTTTGCAGTTGCTGTGCAGCACTTACATAGAATACATAGGACTCTGTGTTCTGTTTTTATTACCAAATACAAAAATAGGAAAGAGTGCACTCCCTCAATTTTAAAAGTACCTAGCCAGAAAGAAGTATCTTTTAAGAAGTTCGGATGTACTTTCGTGAAGTTTCCATACCAGTTATTCAGGAAGCTCTGATAATACTATCAAACAGCACCAGAAATTGTTTCTAAAATCCGAATTCATTTGGTGGAGTCTTGAAAGCTATACAGATGATGGTTAGATCACAGACTTGAGAAAATGACCACCAGGAGTAATAATGCTAAGAGACAGATATTCTATTCCTTGATTATGCAGTGATTAAATAAACATAATGAAATGAAATTGAATAGGGGACCCAGACACAGATTAGCACATGCATAAATCTAAAAGATTAAATTTTGTAACTTAGGCTAGTTCTAATTTATTCATTTTGATATTGTGCTATGATTATGTAAAATATCATGGAGAAAAACTGGGTAGTGGGTACATGGATTAAACCTATGCTTTTACAATGCATAGTGAATCTTCACCAAATAAAAACAAAGTTTGTAAGCATATTGGAAAGGATACAATGGAATGAAAGTTGGAATTAAAGAGAATAAAGAGGGGGGTATACATGTCTCAGATGTATTTCACTAAGGTGGTAACAGGATGTGGTTTAAAAGATGAATTATGAACATGCTTCATAGGCTTTATATACTCTGCTAACAAATATGGAGTTTTTGCTTTTGAAATTATGAAAATAGTGCTAATCTGTTTAAGAAAGAGAAATAAGCCAACAGGTATAAACTTTTGTGGAAGATATTTAGTGAATAATGCAAACTTTGCACTGTTTCTAAATGGAGAGCCAACTATATTCAAAATCCTTTATAGCAAAACTTTTGCTAATAAGTGAATAAATAATAATACATTTAATTCAAGGATTATAACAAATAGTAATTGGGAAATATTTTTCTTAGCATCAGTATTTTTTACTAATAATCATATGTGGTTATTTTCAGTGCTTTTGAATAAAAAAATTGTGCTGTAATTTAAGAACAAACATAAGAAAAATTATTCATTTAAAAATTTTCTTTAAACCTTTGTAGAATGTTTCAGAAAATGCCAAAGACAAATCTGGATTACAATGTAAAGCTTGGTCATTGCTCAGAACTTGCTATTTCTTGGATGACTCAGTGGCATAGAAGAAGCAGGTACCAGTTATTTAGTTACTGACAATCTTGCTTAGAAGTCGATCAGGCAAGGATTAGACTAACTCAAGACAGTAGATATTCAGTGATTGTCTGACGGATTCTGTGCAAGCATTTTCACATACATATCTATTACATTCCACAACACGTCAGATTTACACAGACACACAGTTAAGAGAGGACAGATAAATTCCTTAGTCTATACATTATTATACACAGAATTTAAATTTCTCAAACTATTTTATTGTTATTTTATTGCAAATACATTGCTTCCCCTTTCTCTTTTCTTCCCCTGAAATCTTCGATATACAACTCCTTGCTGCTTTCCAAATTCATAGCCTATTTTCCATTAATTATTTCTATATAACTATATGCATATCCATATATGTCCATAAATACATAAATATGACCTGCCCAGTCTGTACATTACTTATATTATGTTATATGGAAGGGTCATTTGGTATTGGATAACCAATTGGTGTGCTTTTCTGTGGGAAAGACTATTTCTCCTAGTCTCTGCATTCTTTACTTGCCTAGTGTTCTTTGTGAATGGTTGAGCCCATTTGGGCTTTTACCTATCCACATTAGCATGTCTGGCAGTATTACCATTGTTCAGTTCTTGCTTAGGTAGTCATATTGGTAAAATTTTATTGGTGTGGCTTCTGACATTACTAGATGATACAGTCTCCCAGGCTACTCCTTGAGTCTCTGGCTCTTATAATCTTTCTGTCTCCTTTTCTGCAATACATTTTGATAGTATTTTTGGCACAATGAACACTAACATTTATGTATTTTATTTTGGCTTTTATTAATTCCAAAGTTGTTCAACAACACAGAAATTCCAGTGTGCATGAAATTTACTCTTTTATTCCAAAAGGTGGAAAAACTATGAAAAACTTGACTGTCTATATTTATAAAATTAATTTTCAACATAATTGTTTTTAATGTACATTGACTTTATGAAATGCATTCCACCAACTTCCAGATCTATATTTGGTTTACTGTAGAGTAAATGGCTGATAATTCATAATTCCATCTTTCAGAGTTAGTTATTAATCTTTGCAGTATTCTTGGAGTTCCAAAGCAAATATATGAGATTCACTTAAGAACAACCACTGCCACTGTTTGGAATTATTCTGATTTACACAGTTCCACAGCACAATGAAAACTGTGATCCATTATTTCAAGGGTACATTATGGGCAAATAACTAGCCAATTCTTTGGTAACAAGCATTTATTTAAAGATACTACACTGGTTTATTTGGAAAAACAAAGGACTTCTTGAAAATATGGTATCCATCGTTTAAAGAATAATGTTTCAGCAATGGTATATTGCATTCTGGCACATCATTTCCACATCCCCTCAACAGTTATTTATATTCCAAACTGAGAGTGTGCAAATATAAAATGCTAGTAGGTAAAGCCAATGAGAATTTGGCTTTCTTTTGTAGCTAAAGTTAGAATGATAATTTCTTACAATATATTTAACTTTGCTATCACTTTAGATATTGATAATTATTTGCCAATTTGTTAACTGATGATTTGATAATTGATAACTATTTTAGCATGTTTGACAAAATAGTAAGCATGTAAATATTAACTATTTGACAGTGATATTAATCCAATTACATCTATATTTAACATATTCTTATAAATTATAATAAAATAGGTTGGAATTAAATGATATTCTTTTCTCAAAACTATGAATACCTGTCAGAATAGATAGCTTTTTTGGTTCAGATGAATTGGTACTTACCAATTCTCAAGACCTGAGTTGAATTCTAGGACCCTCGCACGGTAGGAGAAAACTCAGTCTCAACTGTTCTCTGATCTCCAAATGCACACTGTGGCAAGTGCACCCACATACATGCACATGCACACAGAGTTAATTGTTTAATGTTACAAAAATATTAATTTAAAATCGTTTAGTATAATTCAACTCTTTGTTGTTTAAGTTTTCATCTCTTCCAAAATTTACTATCCTTTAGTTTTAAAGAGGTTACAATTTTGAAGTCATCAGCAAATGGAGTTGAATTGAAATGTGGAAACTTAAATCTCTTGCTTGGGCTCCTATTGATGGTCACAGCACAACCACACAGTACTTTATCCCCACTCAGTACATCAGTTCTTTCTTCCTCTATTACTGTTGTCTAGATGATCCAGAAGATGCCTCTACTAGTAAAGCTATCTGCATTATGAATGTCCTCCATATAAAAATCATCTAGAGAAACAGGATAACACAAACATGTAGTACTCTAGTAAGGAAAAAAATAATAATCTTAACAAGATTTAATTCAACTATACAGCACCTATTATTCACGTTAAGATGTCTTCACCAAATGATTAATATACAATCTCATTTTAGTTCTTCCATACATATATAAATCATGGTTTTATCAAGTCCCCACCCTCTTGAAAAAAATAATTGGAGCATTCTTGTTGCATTTAGATTGTTTATAATATAGAAACAACATCATAAACTGATTTATAAGATTTTTCCAAATGGTTCCAAGTTAACAAAAATGCAGGATAATTATTATCTTAAATTAAATAGCACATATAGTACATTAAAAACAAAGATGCAATAATCAATAATGTTGGTTCTACATAGGTCAAAGCAATTAAGATGCGTATGTATAAAGGAGGTAAACATGGAGACACTATCATTTGTCTCTGACTGGGGAGTCAGGTCTTGTAGGAACCTTACCAGCTGTTTCACCACCTCACTTTCCTCAGGCTTTCATTAAGCATAGGAAAAACCTGCAGGGAGTGAAATCTGAAGGAATCTGCTGTTTCAGCTCCCTCACTCTTTGATAATGATGACACAGTAGAAAAGTTATAGGAAATCAGGCCAGCATGCACAGTATATTCCAAACCTACCTTAGCACAACTCCCTCTTTGCTTCATCAAAGGCCACAGTTCAGGTCAGAGGCTGATTTTAAGTGCTCTTCGGTGGCAGGACTTTGAATGGGCAGACTTAAAGTTTGAAATAATATAAAAAGATGAGAGAAACCATGCAGGAATTTTATTAGGCTCAAATTTTAAGCATATTAAGTAAATCAAAACCTAGTTATTTTAGTCACAGGAATCAGAAGGTATACTTTTTACTTTGGCCAGGAGAATCTGTTTTGAAAAAAGACATATTATTACATTTATAACAGTTTCCCAAATGCCAATGCATGTGAATGGAAATTACACTTCTTTTAGTTTTGTGAAATGAAATTCCTTGTAGAATAAAGCAACTGATTATTGCACCTTTAGACTTTTCTGTATAGTTTGAATCTCGGGAGTTTCTCAAAGTGCCATGTAGGAAATACTGTACTGGTTCCCACAATATTGCTATAGGGAGAAGGCAGACCATTTAATAATTGGTATCCAGTGAGGCTTCGATTATTGTGGATATGCTTCTGTGGATTTTTTTTTATGGTAATATGGCTCCCTTCTTCTTAACTTACACTCCATGATGCAAATATGAGTTTATTCTACCATCGAACATCATTAAGATATTCTGTCTATCCACTAATGCAAAAGCAAAGAGCCAACATATCTTTTACCAGAGTCTCCAAAACTGTGAGCTTAGCAATGCCTTTTACTCATCTTAGGTCTTTCTCTGAGTAATTCCAAGGTGACCAACACAGGTATCTCAAGTCTTGCTCAGTACACAAAGAGAGATTATGTATAGAAGATACTTATGTAGAAGTTTGCTGGGCTGCATAAAGTTTGGAACTGGAATACTGGTTGAGTGGCCACATTAATCTACCAGTACAATGTTTGTTTGTTTTTTCATGAATTCCTAACAATAAAATGACATTTATTAAAGAGAGGTAGTGTTAGCATATGTAAAACAAAACAAAATAAAATATTCCAGAAGTGTCTTAAGTTCTTATTTTATTAGAAGCTTCAAGTCAGATGTGCATGTTAAGTTAACCATCAGCGATTCTGTGCCAGCCATAGTAATGACAAATTCACAAACGTGGTTTGCTTCCTACAGAGATAATGAAGCATGAAAGCAAAATGCTGATTGTACCCTGAAAAGACTTTGTAAGCGTCCTGCTAGAGAGTTTTATTTCATAGCCACAATAATCATCATTGTGATTCAGAGGACATGTAGAAAAGCTCCTACTTGTGAAGTTCTTGTTACTTTATGCCAACCAGCAAGAAATACTTCTCTATGTAATATTTTTGACCTCCGTTTTATTAACAAAAGTATAATTTAGGAGAATAAATTTATAAATAATAATCATCAGTAATGTTTTATATTTCTATTAGGATTTCTCCAGAAATCAGCTCTGGTTTGGTTTTTTTTTTTTTTTTTTTTTTTTTTGGTTTTTCGAGACAGGGTTTCTCTGTGTAGCCCTGGCTGTCCTGGAACTCACTCTGTAGCCCAGGCTGGCCTCGAACTCAGAAATCCACATGTCTCTGTCTCCCAAGTGCTGGGGTTAAAGGTATGCACCACTGCCTGGCGAAATCAGCTCTGTTTGAGCACTAGAATATACTGGTTTTATCTGTAAATCGACTCCTTGACGTTTTAAAACTATATTATTAGAAAGACAAACAAATGTCATCAGTACATAAGAACACAAAAGGCTCTAATGAGAATGGTAGAGTTCAAAGGGAAAAGGAGGTGATGGGGTAAAACATGGTCTACAACCAGCAATATGAAAAGCAAAATAGAATGTGGAGTGGAGTGCTCAGGCCTAAATGGGACCTCTATACCACATGTTCCCTAAACCTCAGAGATCTTTACATAAAAGAGGATTGGAGGACTCTAGAGTCTGAGGTCATAGATGGTGAATGAATAGGAATGTGTTTTATATACACATCAGAAAAGATGTGCATAGGAACTCACAGTAATTGTGACAGCATATATAAGATCAGAACAAGTTCGAACTAGAAAAAAACCAAATATGGAGGTCCCAAGTAGGCAGGAAGTTCTACTCAAAGCTGAAGAGATTAGAATTTGATGGCCTCTGAGAGACAGAGTCATTTATATTTAAGGATGTGACTCATGGTAGGTTGATTATCTGACAGAGCAAGATCATGTCCCACTCTGCAAGAGTGTGTAGGCAACAGAAAATGAAGTCCCCTGCTTCAAGAGAGAGGGGATAAGGGAGAAGGGGAGAAGTGAAGCTGGGAAGGTAGCAGAAATGTAAGGATAGATCTGAGAAGTGTTACTGGGAAAAGGTGACATGACTGACTCACACTGTATGAAATTCTTAAAAAATAAATATATTTTTAAAAATCCAAATTATACAAGAAGTTGGAATGATTCAGAAAAATACAATATAGATAGATTATAGATACATTGAAACACACACACACACACACACACACACACACACACATATATATATATATATAGAGAGAGAAGATAGTCGATAGGACTAGAGAAAGTTGTCAGGTGATACGTACATGAGAGACATCAGCTATTCAAGGCTTCAGGTTTTTAAATATTTTGTTATGTCCTAAAAGAGGGATTTTCATTGTAATACTTTAAATGTTTAATGGGGCAGAAAATGGATAAAAAGCCATGCAAGTCTTTTATCCTGGCACTCAGAAGGCAGAAGCAGATGGACCTCTTTGAGTTGGAGGCTACCCTATTGTATTTAGTGAGTTGCCCAGGCAGCAGGCCACCCAGAACCAGCCTTGTTGGTGAAATTACATGAAAGTACATTTAGAAAATTTGATTGGATTAAAATTTAGGGTTGAAAAGTTTATGTTGTAATATGGTATTGAAATAAACCAGTGCTTAAGTTTGATTAAGTTCAGAATTAGAAATTAATTCAAAAACAGAAACTATAACTAAGTCTTTATCTAGTTTTGGAAACAGTATTTTATCATGAAAAAGATCTCTTTTGTTGTTGCTAAGGAATTGTCAAGTTCATTTTCCTTTATATTCAATCAGTTATACTGATTGGCTCATCTCTAGGCACTGCTCAGCCCCTGTCAAGGTATAGGGCCTCCCATCCATCTCAATGTTTTTAACCCAGGAATCTTCCTGTCCAAAGGAAGAACAGGGATAAAAAATAAGAGCAGAGACTGAAGGAAGAGCCACCTGGGGACTGCTCCACCTGGGGATATATCCTGTCTACAGACCAAAGCAATATCGTTGCTGTTGCCAAGAGGCTCTTGCTGACAGTAACCTGGTGTGGATGTTCCTTGGGAGGTTCACCCAGCATCCAACCAATGCAGATGTGGATGGTGGCAGCCACAACTATGTGGGGGAGCTGGCGGAAGGACTGGAGGAGTGGAGGGGATGCAATCCTGCAGAACGAACTATATTGGGTGGCTGGATCACCCAATGCTCCAGGGACTAGACTACCAACCAAGGAGTGTACAGGGAGGGATATATGGCTCCAGATACATATGTAGCAGAGCATGGCCTTGTCTGACATCAATGGAAAGGGAGGCCCTTGGTCCTGTGGAGGTTGATGCAGGGGGATGCTTGAGGGGTAAAGCTGGAAAGGGTGTGTGGGTGGAAGAACACCCTCATAAAGGCAAAGGGGAGGGAAGAGAAGATGGATGTGGGATGGGGGGTTTGTGGAGGGGTAACCTGGAAGAGGATATCATTTGAGATGTAAACAAATGGGATGATTAATAAATATTTTAAAAAAGAAAAAAAAATAAAGACCAACATAGTTTCAAGTCTAATAATTATGAGAGAATCTTCATCTAGTCACTCAGTATTTCAACATTACAGACCCAGTAGCTTTAGAGAAGGTTCAAGGTAGTAGGCAAAAAGGGAGGTGTTTAGTTAGGGTTATGAGAAGCATCATGATAGTTGAGTACCAGATCTGATGCAATACACAGCAGGTTTCTACACATTGTTCAGTGAGTTTGTGTGATTTTCATTAACTTTTATTTAACTTACCATAAAATTTTCTGAGTTTTTCCAGTTATTATTTATTTGTATTCTTGTTTCTTTTTGGATTAATATGTGTTTTCTTTGTTCCAAATTGTTCTTAATTTATATTCTCTTGAAAAGAGTCATCTATCATACAATACATCCTGAGCACAGAGACATCCATCCTCAAGTCCTCCCACCCACCCCTACCTTCCCTTTCCCTCGTATCCAACATTCACACACATTAAATGTAGAGAGGTCACACTGGTTGTGTTGGATCCCAGAATTTATAATTCTGTAATTTTCATCACTGGAGTCATTACTTAAGTTGTCAGTGCACAAATGTTCTGAGGTGTCCATGAATGGGAAGGGGCAACATAGGGGAAGACAGAAAATCTGAACATGGTTATCCTCTCCCAATTAGTAGCTCAGCTCTGTCACAATCTGACTAAAATATGATACTTTTATACCTTTGTACCTTTTGTTTTTATTTTTTAAATAATCATATAACAGACTTTGGATAAACATCCAAAACCAATGTGGAACGTAACTTGAAATTAAGTCAAGATTTGTAGAACAAAGCCCTACGGAAAATGTCAATTATATATCCATACTTTACATATTAAGAATTTTAAAGATACTGCATTTACTACTTTTTATAATTATAGAAGACACTTTTTGATACTGTGATAATTGGGTTTTTTAAATCTTAAGCATAGGTTTAGTGGTTAATGTAAGGTATCATTTAATGCCTTATTGCTGGAAGCAGGTGCATCTGTTGAAGCTCTCCGAGTTGAAATGGCATTTGAATTTGAATATAAACCTTTAATTTCTTAGCTGTTTTCACTATTCAGTGCTCTTCTAGAAACTCACTTTAAAATATTAAGAAAAGAAACAAAGTACAAATCATCTGAGGTATATTTAAGGTAAGAAAATGATTGACTTTTTATATTAGAGTCTACCAAAAATGAAATTAAATGCTTAGTTTTTATTACTTGCTTTTAATTACAGATCTTTAAGGAACTTATCCAAATTTAAAATAGGCATTATACCTGAATAAAGAGCCTATAACTTAGAGAAGCATGGCCGCTGATGTACTAGAATATCCCAATGGTGGCTTGTGAATAGGGAGAGCACAGGCCCTTACCAAAGGGGTGACAATCTAGTTCAGTGGAAAGTGTGTAATCATCCTAATTGACCATTGTAAGACCTGAGACTCTAATGACAGGGTTGAAAAGAAATTGAGACAAGATCTGAACACCTATGGAAAAGGTCCTCATTAAGGATCCATCCACATTCTTTCAATGGCTCCCTGAATGATTGGCTTTCAACTCTTGAGTCGTGGGC
This sequence comes from Rhynchomys soricoides, assembly GCA_019843965.1. Taxonomy (NCBI): domain Eukaryota; kingdom Metazoa; phylum Chordata; class Mammalia; order Rodentia; family Muridae; genus Rhynchomys; species Rhynchomys soricoides. The sequence continues at coordinate 1,349,578 of JADRCH010000252.1, read as the reverse complement.
AGACCTAGTATGTCACCCACTTAATCCTTTCCTTCAGGAACTGAACATCTCATCATTTGTGACTTTATTGTTTGTTTTCATATTTGTTTCTTTTTAGTTTTGCCTTTTGCTAAACAGAGCCATGGGTTAATTCACATTATCATTGTATCTTCCCTTGTGTGTACATAATGTATAAAGAGATAGAAATCTCAGAATATGGAGAGATCCAATGTTAAAAGTGGGATGATATTGAGAGACAATTTTGTGTATATCTTCATCTTGTGTCAAAGAAGACTACACTCCAGAGAAAATATGCTAATTGTAAGTGTTGAAGTGATTATATTTCCCTAGGCCCCTTTAAACAGTTCTAACTACCAGTATTGGTGATGTTTTCATTATAGATTAAAGACAGCAATCTAGGCCTTAAGGGCTCCTCAATGCGGGTTTCTTCCTGCCTTCGGGCCAAAGGCACTATTAGAGCACATACTTTAGGAACCTTGTAATTTTAAGTTAGTGTTCTATTGCTTTAAGATACAAACATTTTAAAAGCTTTCTTCATAACAACCCCAGTGTCTTCTCAATGACCTTGAGCCATCTCTATGGTTTTTTTTTTGTTTTTTGTTTTTTGTTTTTTTTGGTATCACATTTGTGTTTTACTCTTAGGCTAGATCTTTTATTACATTCAGATACGTCAATATAACATGCAACGATTCTTATCAATGACTTTTAATGGTATATATTTATTTATATCAATTTCTTATGATTCCTTTGGCACAGTAACAATTACATGTGTATTCTACTTTAAAAAAATACATATAAATGTGTTTTTCTTTATTTACTGGATATTTTCTTTATTTACATTTCAAATGTTATCCATTATCTTGGTTCTCACCACCCCGGACACCCCTTATGCCATTATCCATCCCCCTTCTTCTATGAGGGTATTCCTCCACCCATCTACCCACTCCTGCCTTCCCACCCTTGAATACACTAGGGAATCCATTGAGACTTCACAGGACCAAGGGCCTCTCCATTCACTGATGCCTAGAAAGCCATCCTCAGCTGCATGTGCTGCTGGAGCCATGTGTACTCCTTGGTTGGTGGTTTAGTCCCTGGGAGCCCTTGTGGGGGGGGGGGGGTCTGGTTTGTTGATATTGCTATTCTTCCTATGAGATTGCAAACCCTTTCAGCTCCTTCAGTCTTTTCTCTACCTCCTCCATTGGGGACACTGCGCTCAGAACAATGATTGGCTGCAAACATCTGCCTCTGTATTTGTTAGGCTCTGGCAGAGCCTCTCAGGAGACAGCTGTATCAAGCTCCTTTCAGCAAGCACTTCTTGGCAGCCACAATAGTGTCTGGGTTTGGTCCCTGTATATGGGATGGATCCCCAGGTGCAGCAGCCTCTGGATGGCTTTTCCTTCAATCTCTGCTCTACACTTTGTCTCCATATTTGCTCCAGTGAATATCTTGTTTCCCTTTCTAAAAAGAACTGAAGCACCCACACTTTGGTCTTCCTTCTTCTTAAGCTTCATGAGGTCTGTGAATTTTATCTTGGGTATTCTGAGCTTTTGAGCTAATATCCACTTAGCAGTGAGCACAGACCATGTGTGTTCTTTTGTGATTGGGTTACCTCACACAGGTTCCATGCATTTGCCTAAGAATTTCATTAATTCATTGTTTTTAATAGCTGAGTAGTACTCCATTGTGTAAATGTAAGGCATTTTTTTGTATCCATTTTTCTGTATCCATTCCTCTGTTGAAGGACATCTGGGATCTTTCCAGCTTCTGGCTACTATAAATAAGGCTTCTAGGAACATAGTGGAGTATGTGTCCTTGTTTTATGTTGGAAAATCTTTTGGGTATATGCCCAGGAGTGGAATAGCTGGGTCCTCAGGTAATACTATGTCCAGTTTTCTGAGTAACCACCAGACTGATTTCCAGAGTGGCTGTATCAGCTTCCAATCCCACCAACAATGGAGAAGTGTTCCTCTTTCTCCACATCCTTGCCAGCATGGTGGCACATGCCAGTAGGATTTGCTCAAAGAGGCAGAGGCAGGAGGATCACTAGTTTGAGGCCAGCCAGAGCCATCTCTTCTAAATATAAACATCCGGGTGTGTGGCCTCTATCTTTATTCACAGTTAGACAAAAACTAACTTCTGCTTACAGCTTGGCCCCAAACAAACAAACAAACAATCAAAAAACAGCAGTAGTTCCAACAACAATTATAAACATAATTTTTAAGATAGTAATTTGCAGTTTCCTGAAGAAGTTAATTGTATTCTTATGAGGTGGAATATCTCTTTCAAAATACTTTACATCATTAAATGAGAGTTCTAGAAAGTGTTAAATCTCTTCCAAATACTTCCTATTAGAGTACATATGCATTTTTATATGCTCATCATACATTTAAAAATTTCATTTATGTGTGCTATATTTTTATAGTTTTTCATCATTCTCTTTGCCCCTGCTCACAAATTCATGATTTCTTTTTATTTAATTATTATTGTTGCATATATATTTTATATGTATATATAGCATACATATATACATACATATCACCTACATATACATCATCATATATATATACATCATCTACATATACATCATCATCTACATATACATCATCTACATATACATCATTTACATATACATGATCACCTACATATACATCATCTAAATATACATCACCTACATATACATCATCTACATATACATCATCTACATATATATCATTACATATACATCATCTACATCTACATCTGCATCTACATATACATCATATACATCTACATCATCATCTACATATACAATATCTACATATACATCACCTACATATACATCACCTACATATACATCATCTACATATATATCATTTACATATACATCATCTACTTCTACATCTGCATCTGCACCTACATATACATATGCACACACATACACATATACACTCACACACACACACACACACATATACTCTTAAAAACTCTCAGCTCTTTCTTTAACTGTAGTTGAACTCAGTCTGAGCTCTGGCTTCTCATGCCTACCACAATAGTGCTGAATAAAATAATTTTCTTGTTAACTTTGTTCAGTGCACTTTGTTCCTTGACAGTAATATGTATTTGGCCATGTGCCAAGTTAGACCACAGAATGTCTGGAAAAGTTAAGTAGCTGGTTGATGAAATATTAATGTTGATGTGCAGGTTTTGAGGGATGTTGTGAAAGGAACAGTTTGATAAATTTTGTTTTGCCTCTAGATGCAAAGGAAGGTGAACAAGGACTCAGAATGAATTAATTTTAGCACTTATGGAAATGGAAAGTCTGTAAAAATAATACCTAGAGTTCTCAGCATGTCTACTATAATTTTCACACAGAAACAACAGACTTTTCTTAGAGTTTATGTCTCAGATAGTTTGGCTATCCTTGTTAAACAATGTAATCATCCTTTGTACTGATAATTCATCAACTAGACTAATAATTTTGAATTGAGCTTTACATTTTTTCAGAATGTTTGCTTATTCCTTTTTTCAAAACTTCATGCTAGAAGAGTGAATATGTTGCTTTCTACATAAGTATGTATTCTGTTCTCTATTAAGAGCAGTCTGTACCATTTTTGATAAAATTTGCTGGTTTGGGGTATGTTAGGCTACCTGAAAAATATTCCTTGATCTATGTGCTGTGGTTAGATAATAAGAATGTAAATCAGAGGCGTTTAGTATTCTCAAAATGAGTAATGATCTCAAAATGAGTAATAATTGAAGTGTCTTTGTATTACAAACACACACAGATACCCCCCCCACACACACACACATCAAACAGGCAGATAGACAGATAGATGGATAAAGTGTAAGAGCACATATGCCATAACAAATAAGTTAGGGTAAATTTAATATAACTCACATAGATAGAAAAGGCAATAAATTAAATTATTTCAGGATTTTTCATTTTAGTAGAGTTAAGATGAGAAGAAAACAGGAACAAAATCAAAAGCATATATCACTTTTGACTGAGGCTGCTATCCTATCTTATTTCTGTGTCATTGTAAAGAACAGTTTGTTGTGACATGCCTTTAGTCCCTCTTCTTGAACCTTAAGAAATGTGTATAAATCTAAAATAATAATAATAGTGGTAAAAGTGTGTACTTTGTCTTTCTTTTTTTTTTTCTGTTCTCCAGTGTTTGTCCTATCTTTTCTTGTATTTCTGGAAAACTACAAGCAGGGCACAGTGGTTGCATACGAAAAAATAAATAAAATAAAACATGCATTAAATCTTAGTACTCATTCTTGAAAAGTTGCTTCAAAGATAATTTACTGAATATCAATGCTTTGTTTTAATAGAAGATAGTAGTCTTTAGTATTAAGATAGCTATTGTCTGTACTTTGACAACCAAACATTGCAGTAATATCAGAATGACTCAGCAGATTTTTGTATTAAGAAATTAGAGCACTAGCTACTATTAAAATGATATTCAAGCTTTCAGTGTGTGTGTGTGTGTGTGTACATACTCATTATTTTACATAAATTATTTCACATTTCAAAATTGATCAGTTCCTCACAGACCTTGGTGACAAGCTACAGAATGTCACTAGTACAGAAAAGGGTTAATATAAATATTATACATCAGTATATTGAGTATTAACAACAGTGTTCAATCTCATTTGAGAAAATTCACATGTATATGGACTTAAAGTAATCACATAATTGTTTATGGAACGTAAAATAGAAAATCTCATGTATGTATAAAGAATCATGCTAGAGATACTGTTGTGAGAAACAAAACAAGGAATCCATGCTGCTGCCGACAATTCTCTGCCATGGTGGGCTGGTAAGCCCTTCACTGGCGGGCAATGGCTGTCCTGTTCTTGTCTCATGGAGACTCTCTGACTCAGAGCTCTAAAGTCTCTCCACCTAGCTCGCTAAATTCCCACTGGCTACCATGCCAGTTCGATGCTTGAAAACTCCCATGACCTTTTGTGGTGCACATCAGGAAAAACCATGTTTTCCTGCCATACCTTTCTCTGGAACCCAGTCGAGCAACCTCATGAAGGAAGACACCACACAAACTTAGTTCAGAAACAAAAACTCAGTCGCTGGGGGCATCAACTAGAATCCTAATCTTGTAAGCCATATTAAATCTAAATCCCCCTGTGGCAAATCCTGGCAGATTTGCCATATAACCTGAGAGGCACTAGCAGCTACATCTTGTCTACTCTCTATACCTGTGCAAAAGCCCCTATATCTCTCCTGCTTCCTCCTTTCCCTGTCCAACCAGGAAGTGCCATCTACTACGAACCCAGTGATTGACACTTTTATTCCATTTGGGGAAGGTCCACAAGAAGTCACCTGAGTACAAGACTCATTCCTCATTCCAGGCAACCTCTCCTGAGAAAGCAGAATTAATATCAAAATACAGGTAGCACCAGAGCCATCCACAGGATGTTCCAAAGTGATTTTTATTATTTGACATTGAAAGAAACATTGGCAGAGAATTTATTGGAAAAATTGCAACTTTAGAGATAGGTAGATAAACATAGCTTTCTGGTGTTTTATACCAAGAAAGACAAATAAGAGTTGTTCTATTTTCATTTCTATGGCTGTAATATAACACCAGGACAAAGAGTAGCATTAAGGAGGGGCTGCATATTTTGCCTTCAAGGTGAGATTTCCAAAGTCTGTATGTGAGGAAGTGAAAGAAAAGGGAACTTAAAATAGCTGGTCACATTGCATCTACAAGAAAAAACAGAGATAAAAGAATACACTCATGGTGCCTCATTCACTGTTCATACTCAGTGACAGCTGGCCTAGACAATGGTGCTACCTGCAGTGAACTTTCACCATCAATGAACTTTATATAAAAAAAACAAAAAAACAAAAAAACTCCATGACTATAGGCCAACTCAATAAAGGTAATGTATGCAGGAGAAGTAGACAATCACAAATTGAGAATTTTTTCTCAGATGTTTATGTCGAGTTACAATTAAATCTGTCTATCATACTCCCCCTTTGTCATCTTAACACAGAAAAATACAACTGTAACCATGACTTTCCATTCTTTCTTACTAGAGTCTCCTGTTTATCTCAGAATGTAAAGTACAATCCAATTTTCAGTGTATGTGGCTTTCAAATATTTCAATACTTTAGAAGTCCACAATTGCTATGAGCCCCTATACAATTCAATCCAGGTTATATATTTCTAATATATAATGGCACAGAATAAACATTTATTTGTATTGTAAAGCTAAGGATCAGGCTATCACTAGGAACAATCATATGATAAAAAGTCATACTTCAGCAGCCAAACACTTAATAGTTCCAGTGCTCAGAGTCTCAAACTCGTGACATAATCTTAGCAATAAATGGCTTAGTTAACTCCACATATCCAATTTCTCTGGGATGATGTTACAACATAAGCCCCCAAAAGGACTCTCTTTAACATAGGATTAAAGCAAGTAAGTAAGAAAGTAAGAAAGGTAAGAAGTAAGAAATTATTTTATGAAGTAAAAACCTTTGATCCCTTATCTAATAATTATTTTATGTAACTGCTAGGTACTATCTTATTTTGACTTTCTAATGCAATCTATTTAGTTTTAAAATAATATGAAAATTATACATTGCTTTCTTACTACTGTGATGAGGTTCAATATATGCAGTGTTGAAAAGCATTTTAATTAGTTTTATTTTAATTAATTTATTTAGGACACATATAAAAATATTTATCAAATCGCTCTTATTTAAAACTTGCTACTTGAAAATTAATGGTGTATCAAAATTGCAAGGGTAGTTGATGGACCATCTGTAGACTTTTACTTAGTCTCCATATTTCCATCAGATTTGCTGTATCATCCTTTCTTTTCACTTGATTCCCTTCCTTATGCTCTGTATCTTCTTTTTTTGGCTGTCCTTTATTTTTTTCCCTCTTCTAAATTTTTATTACACTCTTTTGGTTGAACCATTTTGAGAGTATGTTTCATATATCATAATTCATTGTTCCTTATGTATAACTCAGCAAGCATCTAATAAATAAGTACATTCTGCCACAGGCTGATATGACTACTAGCTTACCAAGGAACTTCTTCATGGGCAAAAAACTACGTCTAGTTTATGCCAATCTTTCCAATGCCCAAATAACAGTCTATACATATTTTCTTTAATTTGTTGATATAACCCAGACTTACGATTTCATTTTCTTGTCTGTGTCTTTTTCCTCCTTTATTATAGCAACTATTTCTTATGCTTTGTGTATGTGTGTGTGGGGGGGGTATTGATACTATAATTTTTTGACAATTACAGGAACTCATATTAGTGTTTACTACTGAGTAGATTTATATTATACATTTTGGCAAGAATTCTATATAAGTCACATTGTTCCCTTTTCAGTGCAAGATATCAGCAGCACATGTCTGTGAGTCTCCTTATTTGTATATTTTATGTGAATATTTGGCTAACATGACATTTTTAATATCAATATATTAATGTATTATATACTGAGGCACTCTGACAATATGTCACATGATGTCCTCAATATTTGATTATGTTAGCATTCACATCTGAATTAAAAGGCTTGATATGTGAAGATTTTTTAGTATTATTTTAAATGTATTATTTTTATTCATCACTCTATTTATTAATTTGCTTAGAAAGAGTATGGAATCATAATCAAAATAATATATTCCATTATCTTCAGTATCTTTTTTTATGCAAAAATTATCTTGGAATTGGCCAATATGAACAACTTTAATGGACTGATAAGAGTATTTTTTTAATATTTTTTTATACTTTTGGTTGTGAGCCTAGCCTTTAACAGCTGAGCCATTTCTTCAGGCCTTTTCTAAATGTGTATTCTAAGCCAGCTTTGAATTCATGATCCTAGAGGAAGGGAGGGATCTGAGGGGGGGAGGGGAAGGAAAAGGGGAGTCAAGATCAGATGTGGGAGGAGATGAAGGAGAAGTACAGAGGGTCAGTAATTTGAAAGGAGGTATATAACAGTGGGGAAGGAGGAACTGGGGGTAGCCACTAGAAAGTCCCAGATATCAGGAACTCAAGAGATTTCCAGGAACAAAAAGGTTTGACATTAGCTGAAATACCCAATAAAGGGGAGATAGAACCTGTAGAGGTCTTATCCAGTGGTTAGGCACGGCCTCTGATGGAGGAATGTGGCCCCCCACCCATCTCAAAAATATTAATCCAGAGTTGCTTCTGTCAAAAATAAATGCAGGGACAAAGAGTGGAGCAGAGACTGAAGGAAAGGCCATCAAGAGACTGCCTTACCTGGGGATCCATGGTACAGTCACCAAACCCAGTCACTATTGCTGATGCCAAGAAGCCCTTGCTGACAGGGACCTGGTATACCCTGAGAGGTTGTGCCAGACCCTGACCAATACAGACGCGGATACATCCGACTAATCATCTGACTGAGTGTGGGGACTCCAATGAAAGACTGAAGGAGCTGAAGGGAGTTGCAATCTCATAGGAAGAACATCAATATCAACTACCACCTTCTTCCCCCCAGTTCCCAGGGACTAAACTAGCAACCAAAGAGTACACATGGAGGGACCCATGGCTCAAGCTGCATATGTAGCAGAGGATTGTCTATCTGGCGTAAATGTGAGAGGAGCTCCTTGGCCATGTGGAAGCTCGATGACCCAGCATAGGAGGATGCTAGGGCAGTGATGTGGGAGTGGGTGGGTGGGTTGGTGGGGAGCACCCTCATAGAGGTAGGGGTAGGGGGAAGGTGATAGGGTGTTTGTGGAGAGGAAACTGGGAATTACATTCGAAATGTAAATAAATAAAATAACCAATAAAAATGAGTATTTTCCTACTTTTTAAAATATTTAAATATTTCTGACTTACTTTGCATGCTCATGAATTGGAATGAACAATTTTCAAAAATTCTTTCTTCAAGTGGTGACTTTTTTGAGAATAAAGACAATGTTTTGTTTTTCCTTTCTGTTGGAGTAGGGTAGCATTGCAATTTAAACCCCCTAGCAAAGGCAATGATTGGTTGTTAGGTTATGAGTTAAAGCACCTACCTATACAGACTTACAAATTCTGAGTTCATATAGACAGCTTTAATTCTCAAACAACATTATTCAGTTCATCTTGGATTTTATGAAGTTTCTATTTGTTATTATTTTCTTCTAAAATGAACATTAGTTTCTTATAATACTAATGTCTATGTAGGAATATGTTTGATTATTTGCAAAATTTCATATGTGTATAATACCTATTGTGCAGAAAAGAACTACCATAGAAGCACAAACTGCTTATTATCAGTGGTATGTTTTCAAGTCTAGTACTTAGCTAGTGTCTAAGAACTTGTGTTTCGGAAGGATTCATGTGTGTTTTACTTGGATTTTTCAATGTATCTGAACTATTTTAGAAGTCAACACACTTTATAGACCTGTTTATGTTCAGAGAATCTGAATGTTTTATATCTAATAGGAAGAAGCTGAAAACATGGACCATTCTCACTAAAAGTCTCTGTGTGTCGATTCTATAACAAGCTTCCCAGTGGACATCATTTCATATGTATCCATGCTGAAAAAATTAAGTAGGTCCCATGAGATTCCTCTGCAAAAAGAACCATGGATAATTGTGCTTCATTTCACCAGATTTTGTTACATGTGGCTTTTCCTTTTGTTGATTTGGTATATTCTTCTGAGGCACACAGCAAATGAACACAGTTGTATGCTGGAACCTGTGAGTTCTCTTCAGGAAATATCAAGTTTTCAGTCCTGAAGAATTCTAACATACCTATAAACAAAACTCCCCAGTAGGCTTTTAAATTATAGTTCTTCCATTCTTTGACTGAGAGAACATAGTTAGAAACTACTTTCTTCAAATTATTATAGTTTTATAGGGATTGGCAAAAAGTACATGGAGTTCTGGCACTTTTCCTCCTGTGTTTGTATTATTCAGAACAAAAATACAGTATCAGAGAAATAAATTGGCATCAGTCTGATGCTTAGAGGGCTCTATGCCATTTTATTTCATGTACAGATTCATGTAATCACAGCAATAGCATGCAGAACTATTTGCTCAACACCAACGTCCCTATAAGCTGCCCTTTAGTGGTTATAGCCTCCTTCTTACTTCACCCCACCAACATTGTAAGCAAACATATTTTCATCTTTTTAATGTTGTCCTTACACAGTGGCTTTATGAGTAGGGTAATAGGCACATGACTCTTTGAGATTAGATTTTTTCACTTTAGGTAATTCAGATAAGATTAAATAACATGCTGCCTATACCAATAGCCCAATTTTTAAAATTTAATAACCTGTAGGTCACATTTATAGTAACAGAAAAATTGAGCAGGCTGTACAAAAAACTAGTTTTCAGATATTTTCCTTAGCATGTATCTTATTTACATTTTGAGCATTATCTACTAGAATTAAAAATTCAATTTTTAATCCAGTTTATCAATGTTTTATGGAAGAAGCTCTTGGTACTGTCTTTAAATAAACATCTTTATATCAAGGACACTTATGTGCTCCATGATACTGTATAAAAGATTTATTATTCTTCCACTTTATATGATGTCTGATATTCTTTTTAAATTAATTTCTGTGAAGTGTACCATCCCTCCAATTCATACTCTTCCACTGTACATAACTGGTTAAATATGTACCATGTTGTTGAAAGTTATTCTTGTTGTCCTTTCTTGCTTTGGCTTCTGTCAAATATCAGTTTGGCTTGATCTTCTTCAGTACTTCATTGTTGTTTTGCCAATACCACTCTGTCTTAATTAAGGTAGCTTTGTATTAATCTTTAAGGCAATGATGTCTGCCAATTTGTTTTGTTATGTAAATTTTAGATAGGTATTCTAGGATTTTTTCCTGTCTGTGCAAACTAGAATCAATTTGTGAATATGCACAAAACAATGTACAGATATTGTGACTGGAATTGTACTGAATTAGAGATAAATTGAGAAGAATTTATATCTCAACAATATAGGCTACTTCTGTATATCACTGTGAAAATCTCCAATAATTGCATTCTTTTTGTTAACTTTCACTGGAGTTTTATTATTACTCTTCAATTCTGCATGTATTTTGTTGTAAATAAAGTATGTGTGTAACTTTTACTTGCATTTATGCATTGTAGAGGAATTTTAATCCAGCCACAATGCTTCTCCAATCACATCAGAAGACCTTCTAAGTCTGTATGATCTGGCTGAATACAGATATGTTCTTACTACATCCTTTTAACCCCTCCAGCTTGAATCTCTTAGTATACACCTTTAATCTCAAACAATGATGTCTAATTGAGGGACAGAAAAAGTGACAAATCAGAGGGAGATTTGACAGAATGAGTCAGAGATAAGATACACCCAATTCTCAGGAGAAGAGCTATTTCATTTAAGAGCAGCACAGGAAAATAGAGTGCAGTTTGTCAGTCAGTTCTGTCAGTCAGTTGAATCAATTGAGTCAGTGCAGTTGAGAGCAGATCAGTTCAGACAGTTGGGGATCAGTACAATGAGTGTGGTGTAGTGGAGTTGAATTTCTTTGTCAGTTCATGTAGTTCAGTGCATGTCAGCAGAGACAGTTAAAGCCAGAGAATGAGATAAGAACAAATTGCTAGAGTTAGTTTGAAGCCATGCACAGCAATCCAGTGAGAACCCGAGAGAAGCCAGATTAAATCAGTCAGTTTGGAGAAGAGTTTGAGCCAGAACAGCTGAGTTTAATCAGCCAGCCAGAGTTCAGAAAGAACTATTAAGAGTGAGCTTATTCAGCAGTAAATCTCAGAGGCTGAAACATTGTAGGCCAAGATTAGCAGACAGAAAGATAGAACCTGAAGACTTCAAGATCTGAGTTTGAAGAAGATTATATTGTAAGGTTATGATCTTCCAGCCTTAGGCCTAGGGATAGATAGAAATGCTCTGAGCTCAGCTCAAGTCATGTATTCATATAGCTTGTTCACAGCTTCCATCTCATCATCTCCACTGAGGAAATAAAAGCAAATTTTATTGTGTATTAGATTAATCTCAAATTCTACTTAGTAATTATTGGAGTACATGAAAAATGGTTGATTTGCATGTTAGCTTTGTGTCAAACAATTTTGTCAGTATTATTTCATTGAGCTTTGGTTCTATGTTATAGGATACAGTACACAGAGACTCCTGCCAATATATACTTTACCAAGACTTTAAAACACATATTTTTCCATTCTTTTCCTAAATAACTATAGCTATGGTCTTATTTTTAAATCTGCAATTTGATTTAGGTTAATCTGTGTAAAGCAATGGCTAAGGATTTTTTTTCTTGTCTATCACTGTCCAGTAACTTCAGGATTATTTGATGAAAAACCTGCCCTTCCATACTGTGATTCATTTGACCTTCAGCTGTGGTGTTGCTGGGCTGTGTGGTGTTTTAGGCATTTGATTCCTTATCCCATGAGCTCAGTGTCAATCCTTTTATCATTAATTGTTTTAAATAATTGGCACATAGTATTTCACATGTAGCAGGTTAAACCTTCCCATTCTATTCTTTACTCATTCTTTTGCAATTGTACATCTTTTCTTATCTACCTACTTATCTTACTGTTGTCCATATCCTTCAGGGTTAGCTCATCAAGATTAAGGTTAACTTGTTTTGATGCATATTTCTATGACTTTATAGATCCATTATTTGCCACTTGAACATTATAGACAAATACTTAACTATTTCTTCAGTTATTCTTTTGTTCAGACTCAATAAATACATTTAAATGGGTTTAAGAAATGGATGAATAGGCATAACTGTCATGGAGGTTAGAGGTTAGCTTTAGGAATATTATTTAATGTTTTGTTAGCAAGGGGACAAGAGGAAAAGGCAAAACTTGCTGGCCCTATGTCTTCCATGCTCAGGTCTGTGTTTGCCATGCTTGTGCCCTTCATTTTCACCTTTATGATTTTTGATGGGTGATGGATAAGAGGGCATTATTCTCTCTGATTGCTTTCTGCTGACTCTAGGCCACCCAAAGAAGCTGGAATGTTGGTCAAAGTTGAAAAGAGCAGCCTTAGTTAGTTGATGTCCGTACTCTGCAAGACCATCTGTCTGGGGTTAAGAAGCAGTATGTTTGTCATTGAACAGTTTGTAATGCACACCATTTGGGACTAGTCACTTTGGAGTTGTCTAGGATGCAGAAACATCTGGTAAGTTGCTGGGGCAGTCTATAGTTGATTTGAGATTTGCTGGCATAGATAGACTCAGGACAGAAGGTAAAGTCAAGGATTTTGTTTTGTTTTGTTTTGTTTTGTTTTATCTTGGGTCTGTATTAGAAACTTTAATGCTCACAGTTTTGGTATTTGGGGAAAGGGAATCCCAAGACTAGGGGAAAGGGAAGAGATCCCATGCAAAAGAGTAGAAATGTGGGGAATTTTGGCTATTTTTGACAGGGTGTACTTACTAGGAATCCACAGGACCTGTGACAGATGAATTCAAGATGATTTCTTAAAACTTTTAAGACATTTTTAAGGCTCTAAAAAGATAAAAGTGTCAGATATGTTAGTATTGAAATTATCTTTGAACTATGGAGAATAATGCATTTTCCCCATTTGACATTCACACCACATATTCACAGGTTTTCTGAAAACAAGAATAAAACCAAAATTGAAAAGCATGAGATGGAAAAAATATGAAGAATAAATTAGAGCAGGGATTGACCATTTACCTACAATGGATGTCAGAGATTAGAATGTCCAAAACAATATGAATGAATAATAAACACCTAACTAAATACAGGCAACACATAGAAGCAAGTGATGAGGTATTTAATACTCAGAGGAGTATATTGCAGATGGATAGTCTGAGATGTGAAATTGAAAAACAAATATGGAATTTGATACAGGACAGAGAGGATGGCATCATATTTTCAAATAAGTGAGATTAGAATAAACTTTGGGCAAATGAGAGCTAAGTTGTAGGTGATTCGGAGTGTAGAAAAGAGTCAGATGAATATCTCATAAAACAACTATGACACTTGTGATATTGGTTCAATAAAACTTCAGTACACATAGTTCTCCTGTGTCTTTAAATGCAACACTTTCAGGGTGAGTTATATACTTTTATAACGTTAGTAAAACATTATTGTAGATATTAATTAACCATTGTTTATTATTTTATAATGATATTTTTCTGACATGGATCTTGATCTTTATCTTATTTACTCAGAGCCTATGTTAAACACTTTTATTATAAAATCTATTTAGATCTATTAATACAACAATTTACATGTAATAAATTAATTTAGGCATATGTGGATCGTACCTTTACATTGAATATATATATATATATATATATATATATATATATATATATATATATACTACATATGTTTGTGTGTTTATATATTGATATATTCCATTGAAATTCAACATTCATGGTGAGGTATGTGTTTTTCTAAATTTGCACTTTTAGCAATCCTGTATTGATCTTAATATTTTCTTCTGTTGTTTCATTACCATTTTCAATGTTCATAGTATCAATTGTTTTTAAAAACATAGTTTTTTTATTTCTGTACTTATTGATATTTCAAAGTCTTTTCATGGCATAAAAATATGTACTTAAAAATAAATTAAATGGTTTATATTTTAGTTTTCCTTTACTGGTTTATGTGGGGAATGGTCCTTGTGCTAAGATATTCTTTATTCTTATTTGTGCCAAATTATCTTCATGCTGTTTATAAATAATAAATAAAAAACTCTCAGAAAACCTACTCAACACCCTTAATGACTGCTTGGAAGTCCCTCTGGAGGATAAATTATACCTTCCCCTGACATGAGTAGGAATTTACTGTTAATCCTGATGCTATTTTAAGATTTCCTGTTTACTGGGGATACCCTGTTTTGGTGTTGAGTATAATTTATACAAAAGCATGGATAAGACTTTATTGATAATTAATTAATTTATTTAATTATCTTACCACAAATGATCATGTTTCTTATATCTGGTTCATTATATTCTTTTTAACTTCCTTTCACAAGGTAAGATCAAATTCAACAGCACGATTTAACTTTTTGTCCTTTGCCATCTTCTTCTGTTTTTAATTGGATATTTTCTTTATTTACATTTCCAATGTTATCCACTTTCCCAGTCCTTCCCAAATCCCCCTATCTTATCCCCCTACCCCTGTTTCTATGAGGGTGTTCCTCCATTTACCCACCCACTCCTGCCTCCCTGTCCTGGCATTCCCCTTTACTGGGGTCTCAAGCCCTCACAGGACAAAGGGCTTCTTCTCCCATTGATGCCTGACAAGGCCATCCTCTGCTATGTATGTGGCTGGAATAATGGGTCCCTCCATGTGTACTTCTTGTTTGGTGGTTTAGTTCCTAGGAGCTCTGGGGTGTCTGGTTGGTTGGTATTGTTTTTCTTCCTATGGGGTTTCACATCCCTTCAGCTCCTTCAGTCCTTTTTTTAACTGCTCCATTGGGGACCCTGTGCTCAGTCCAAAGTTTGGCTGCAAGCATCCACCTCTGTATTAGTCAGGCTCTGGCAGAGTCTCTCAGGAGACAGCTGTATCAGGCTCCTGTCAGCATGCACTTCTTGGCATCCAAAATAGTGTCTGGGTTTAGTGACTGTATATAGGATGGATTCCCCATGTGAGGCAGTCTTTGAATGGCCTTTCTTTCAGTCTCTACTGAACTGCTGTGATTTAATGAATGATATAAAATACAAGGGCTGTACAACTGAAGGCTGTATGTAAACATGAAATTAGAACCCTTTAGCAGAGTCTATTAAGGAAAGTTCGACAGAACACAACAGGATCATGCTCAAAAGTAGTTGATAAAATTAGTCATTTATCTAGTTTTCCCCTTGAAAATTGGTAAAACAAATTCATCAATTAAAATGGTAAACTTTTACTTGTTCAATTATTTGAACTCACACTAAAAAGAATTGTAACCCTAGTGCTACTTACTTTCCTACACACCTGCAATACAACACAAATAAATGAGGTAGAAATTTTCTGCTCCCATGTGTCTTTGTGTGGAAGAGAAACAGAACATGCAGTAACATTGAAAGCCATATTAGTAGGTAAAGTCTTGTGGGTAGAAAAGTGAAAGGAGAGGCATTGTGATTGGAAGGAAAGGGTAGATTGCAGCAGGTCATAGTGTGTGCAGAGGCAATCTCATCTAAAAGGTGTATTAAAGGAAGAACAGAGTGTTGGAGAGCTTCATTAACAGATTAACAGATTAATAGATGTGGCTGTTCTTTCAGAGGGTCTGTGTTTGGTTCCCAGAACTCATGTTAAGCTGCTTATAACCATCTGTATCTTTAGCTTCAGGGAATCTAAAACCCTGACATGGTCACCTCTGGTACTCAAACCATATGTTTGAGTATTCCATATGTGGAATACACTCACACAGATATATACACAAATAAATAAAATACATTGTTAAAGGAAGACAGACATTAGAGGATTAATCAAACATATGTCTTAGGGAAGGGCATTCTAGGAGAAGGGTTGGAATTAAATGAAATCCTAAAAGACAAAGTGTGTCCCGTTTAATACAGTCATTTCAAAGAGGCCAGTGGGTTGTATCAGAGAACATAGAATCTAATGACAGTGTAATAGTAGATTAAAAGGAACATAGAGTCCATATGCATTTACAGGAAATTTAGAGATATTTGAATTAATATTGAAGGAATTTGAGGGTCACCATGACATTGTGAACAAGCGTAGCAATATCAGTAAAATGTAGAGGGATTGTTCTGGCCATTTTCTTCAGATTGGACTATGTGTGGAGTAGGTGTGCTGTACATAAAGAAAGGAAAAAGAAATATGGTTGAACATACTTTAATCACTCTATATTATAAATATTAATAACTGAAACCAAATTGAGAGATAATATGTAGTCAGAAACTTGATATAATTTAGAGATGTAAAATTCACTGAGAAATTCTTTAGGTAGAGAAAATGTCTTGTAGGATTTTTAGGTTTATGGTAGAGGTAATAAAAAAACCATGAGCAGATAAAATGTGCCAGATACATGAGGTTGGTTCTGTAGAACATCAGGAGTGGCTACCTAAGCTTGGACTCAGTAATTTAACATCAATACATTGTTCTTTTAAGCTTTGACATTTTCCTCTTTGGAGAAACCATAATTTCCAAACCTCTACTAAATTTAGAACTTATATTTTTAAACTAAAATGTATACCTCTAAAGAGCAAGGCATTTAGCTATGCAGTTCTTCTCTTTTTTGAGCCAGGCCTTCCAAAATTACTAACTGAAGCAGGGCATTTATTTTGGATGGAGTTTGGGGACTCTTCTGGAAGAACAGGAGGAAGTATTAAGGCCCCTAAGGGAATAGAAAATCCACTGGAAGGCCAACAGAGTCAACCTACCCTTGGGGCTCTCAGAGTCTAAACCACCAAGCAAAGAACAAACACAGTCTGGAACTCAGTCTCTTCACTCATTAATAGCAGATGTACAGCTTGTTGTTCTTGTGGGTCTCGAACTATCGGAACAGGGGCTATCCCAAAAGCTGTTGCCTGTTTGTGGAATATATTCTTGTAGCTGGCTGCCTTGTCTGGCCTCAGTGGAAGAGGATGCGCCTAGCTGTTGTCAACAGACATTTGATGTGCTAGTGCTGGGTGATAGCCAGTGTGTCCCCACCCACTCAGCTGAGAACAGGAAGGGGAGAAGAATTTGGGGATGGGTAACTGGGAGGGGGCAGTGAGTGAAATGTAAAGTAAGAAAGTAAAATAATAACAAACACACAGATACACACACTTATACCTGTAAAGAACAGTGTTTAACGATGCATTTCTACATAAACTTGTCCAAAACTACTAACTGAAGCCCAGCATTATTTGGAAGATAAATTGCAATACTTAGCAATTACAATTTACATAAGATACAAAAAAGAAAACAATAAAGTCATAGGTAAGAAGTCCTTGCTTCTATGTTATCCTTAATGGCTTTCTTTATGTTAAATAAAATGCATGGTACAGTACATTTTATTCTTATAATTTACACAGCATTTTTAAATTGAGTGCAACTGTAACAGCATTTTTATTTTCATAGTAAAGTAGGAATAAAATGGAAAAATAAAACATAATACTGAAAACAAGTTAAGTACTGAAAATATCTTTTAAAAATATATTTTCTATTAAACTGTTAGAAAGGCTGTGTTCAGTGTGAACAAATGTAATTAGATGGGAGATGCTAAATCAATAATATTCCAGTGACAAAAGTCAGAGAAGAAGTTTTAATGCAAAATTTATCATTAGAAAGATTTATTTTGGGAACTGAAATACATGCATTTAAAATAAGTTTTTAGAGAATCAAATGACTGACGGATTAATTATGAAAGCTGTACTTACATTTGAGTGCATACATTATACTGCAGGTGTGACTATCAGACTGTGTGGGAATCACTAAAGCAACTTAATAGGCGACATTTTTTTAACTTGGCAAATCTTTTGTAAATAGTCAAAGAATGGCCTAAAACTCTGAGGTAGTTTCTCTCTTCACTTTTCTTCATGTTGGTATATAGCATGAGGTATTTGATTCCCCTAATATGGGGTGTACAGATCTCCAAGAATTATTTTAAAGCCATATCGTATATTCAATCAAGATGGACTGAGAGACCACTGGAAGGGAATGGGAAAGGGATGCAATTATATTTTCATAAATTTTAATTATAAAAAGAGTT